>CM032489.1:1069813-1549564 GCA_019059595.1 Marasmia exigua
AAACATTTGTCAAAAAGTGACAACCGGACTAGTGAAACATATGTCAAAAAGTGACAAGCAGACTAGTGAAACATTTGTCAGAAAGTGACAACCAGACTAGTGAAACATATGTCAAAAAATGACAACCAGACTAGTGAAACATTTGTCAAAAAGTGACAACCGGACTAATGAAATATTTGTCAAAAATTGACAAGGACCCCCTTGTCTGGATGGTTTAACATTAGTATTATAGTTGATATACTAACTAATGTTACACTTAGTTTTGTAATAATGTTTATTCTAGTTCTTCAATAATTTCTAGTTTTAATTCCTGTACTTATTTTAAACCACGTTTTGGATTAAGAGGGCTATTATTAATAGTTGTGGTACAAAGAACTGTGAGTTTTCCTGCTGGTGCCTCATATTCAATCGTTTTATAGTCCATTCAGTGTGTGAAAGTGAATAGGACATTTCTATTTTGACATTAAAAGTGAGACGCTCCTTTTAAACCTAACCGATATTTTTAAGAATCGAGAATATTTTCTTAAGAAATCTAATCGACTTTTTATTTGGTTGATTTTTAATCTTGATCAACATTTTATCTACGAATTTGAACTATCTGGAATTGGCATACAACATGTAAATATTCTTAGTGGTACACACGCAATAAATCATTAATAATGAAATAATATGCATCTTATTCATCTGAAAAATAACAACTCTCGCTTGACGTGTCGGAACCACCTTCAGTCAACAAGAGAAATGACCAGTTCTTGGTCCCTAATGCAATCCATGCGGATATATTTTGCACGAGAGACAAGAATCGCGATTCGATGGTAAGATGGCTGCCATATCGATTACTGATTTATTGTGACTTTTTGTGTCAATCCCTATGAGCGAAAATTCCGATTAGCGCATTATGCAATTCATAAGATATTTTTTACAAATTTTATTGGTAATAATTTTTTTAAAGTTTTTGTTAGATTAATTGAGAAAGATTAATGGACAACATTTCAAAATTGCTAAGCTCTGAAACAAAAAATACCAATTCTTTATTTACTTTTCTGCTGCTCGAATATATATTTATTCATTTTTTATATTGCTTATTTACTGAGAAAAAAATTAAAAACTAAAAACGTAAGATGACGTCATCGGACGGCAGAATGTAAAATATTTCTTTGGTTTGCACATTATAGTTTTAAATTTACGAAATGTCAAACCCATGACATGCAACTGTCAAAAAAAAAGACAACTTGTCAACGTTGAATGAATGAATGACGTTGACAATGTTGACACTAGTATTATTCACCTTTGACAGTAGTACCTTTTTTTTTATTAAAACAATGATAAGCAAAGGAATATCGCTGTATTCAGCCGTCCAATGGCGTCATTTGGCGCTTACGTCTATTTAGAATATAAAGAATTTTAATAATTATTTTATGCATGAAAATGGACAAATTTTGAAAAAACAAAAAAATATGGGTCTGTTAATTTTATGTCTATTTTCATATAAAAAAAAACAATATGGACATGTTAAAAATATGAAATGTTGTCCATTCTTGTTATTTTGGATGAATGAGAACACAAAAATGTTAATGATATTTACAGGTTAATATTTTTATTTGTAGAAAGTTGGATGCATCCAACCAACTCTCTGTTGTGATCTGAATTCTGAAACGTTTTAACTGTCCTACTCACATTCACATACTGAATGGACCATAACGCTAATATGATGTTTGTTTTTTGACCCCAGGTCCGCAAGCGGCCAGGCGGTCGTGCCGAGGTGATATACAACTATGTGCAGCGGCCCTTCATCCACATGTCCTGGGAGAAGGAGGAGGCCAAGAGCCGTCACGTCGACTTCCAGTGCTTCAAGAGCAAGAGCGTCACGAACTTGGCGGAGGCCACTGCCGACCCGCCCATTGACACTGAGAATAGGTGAGTAATTTTTCTTATAAATAGCCAAATAAATATACGAAAACCGAAAAAAGAGAGAGAATCTGGCAAATCGAATGAGAATTGGGTAAAATAAATGAGAATTTGGAAAAATAAATGAGATTCGGTTGAAACAACACACAAAAACAAAATAATAACGAATATTTTTTTAACGAATAAATAGATTAAGAGTCCGAAAATCGAAACACTTGATAAATAAATGGTAAACTGGGAAAACAAATGAGAAATAGGAAAAAAGATAATTGAGAATCGAACAAATATGGAAATCGGAAATAACATATAAGTATGGGAAGAGCACATTAAATTTTCGTAATGTCTGATTTAATGTTAATTTTTCTTTAAAAAGACATTAAAAATTCGATTACACTGTAATAGCACTTCTATATTAAAAATAATTTAAGTGTTTTTTAAATAAGTTATAGTGTTAAATTTCAATTAAGGATCTGGGCAAATTATTTTATAACCGAGGTGCCATGCAAAACACACTATTATTATAGTCCACATTCAGTATCTGAAGGTGAATAGAACAGTTATATTTTGACATTAAAAGTGAGACGCTCCTTTTAAACCTAACCGATACTTTTAAGAATCGAGAATATGTTCTTTAGAAATCATATCGACTTTTTATTTGTTTGATTTTTAAACTTATTCAACATTTTATCTACGAATTTGAACTATCTGGATATGGAATACAATATGTAAATATTCTTAGTGGTACACACGCAATAAATCATTAATAATGAAATAATATGCATCTTATTCATCTGAAAAATAACAACTCTCGCTTGACGTGTCGGAACCACCTTCGTCAACAAGAGAAATGACCAGTTCTTGGTCCCTAATGCAATCCATGCGGATATATTTTGCACGAGAGACAAGAATCGCGATTCGATGGTAAGATGGCTGCCATATCGATTACTGATTTATTGTGACTTTTTGTGTCAATCCCTATGAGCGAAAATTCCGATTAGCGCATTATGCAATTCATAAGATATTTTTTACAAATTTTATTGGTAATAATTATTTTATTTTCTTGTTAGATTAATTGAGAAACATTAATGGACAACATTTCAAAATTGCTAAGCTCTGAAACAAAAAATACCAATTCTTTATTTACTTTTCTGCTGCTCGAATATATATTTATTCATTTTTTATATTGCTTATTTACTGAGAAAAAAATTAAAAACTAAAAACGTAAGATGACGTCATCGGACGGCAGAATGTAAAATATTTCTTTGGTTTGCACATTATAGTTTTAAATTTACGAAATGTCAAACCCATGACATGCAACTGTCAAAAAAAAGACAACTTGTCAACGTTGAATGAATGAATGACGTTGACAATGTTGACACTAGTATTATTCACCTTTGACAGTAGTACCTTTTTTTTTATTAAAACAATGATAAGCAAAGGAATATCGCTGTATTCAGCCGTCCAATGGCGTCATTTGGCGCTTACGTCTATTTAGAATATAAAGAATTTTAATAATTATTTTATGCATGAAAATGGACAAATTTTGAAAAAATAAAAAAATATGGGTCTGTTAATTTTATGTCTATTTTCATATAAAAAAAACAATATGGACATGTTAAAAATATGAAATGTTGTCCATTCTTGTTATTTTGGATGAATGAGAACACAAAAATGTTAATGATATTTACAGGTTAATATTTTTATTTGTAGAAAGTTGGATGCATAATCTGAAACGTTTTAACTGTCCTACTCACATTCACATACTGAATGGACCATAACGCTAATATGATGTTTGTTTTTTGACCCCAGGTCCGCAAGCGGCCAGGCGGTCGTGCCGAGGTGATATACAACTATGTGCAGCGGCCCTTCATCCACATGTCCTGGGAGAAGGAGGAGGCCAAGAGCCGTCACGTCGACTTCCAGTGCTTCAAGAGCAAGAGCGTCACGAACTTGGCGGAGGCCACTGCCGACCCGCCCATTGACACTGAGAATAGGTGAGTAATTTTTCTTATAAATAGCCAAATAAATATACGAATTTCGAAGAAAGAGAGAGAATCTGGCAAATCGAATGAGAATTGGGTAAAATAAATGAGAATTTGGAAAAATAAATGAGATTCGGTTGAAACAACACACAAAAACAAAACTATAACGAATATTTTTTTAAAGAATAAATAGATTAAGAGTCCGAAAATCGAAACACTTGAAAAATAAATGGTAAACGGGTAAAACAAATGAGAAATAGGAAAAAAGATAATTGAGAATCGAACAAATATGGAAATCGGAAATAACATATAAGTATGGGAAGAGCACATTAAATTTTCGTAATGTCTGATTTAATGTTAATTTTTCTTTAAAAAGACATTAAAAATTCGATTACACTGTAATAGCACTTCTATATTAAAAATAATTTAAGTGTTTTTTAAATAAGTTATAGTGTTAAATTTCAATTAAGGATCTGGGCAAATTATTTTATAACCGAGGGTGCCATGCAAAACACACTATTATTATAGTCCACATTCAGTATCTGAAGGTGAATAGAACAGTTATATTTTGACATTAAAAGTGAGACGCTCCTTTTAAACCCAACCGATACTTTTAAGAATCGAGAATATGTTCTTTAGAAATCATATCGACTTTTTATTTGTTTGATTTTTAAACTTATTCAACATTTTATCTACGAATTTGAAGTATCTAGATATAGAATACAAAATGTAAATATTCTTAGTGGTACACACGCAATAAATCCAGCCGTGTGGTCCCGGCAGAGTAGAATAGGCCACCCTCACTCTTACCGAGGTGTCGTAAAAGGCGACTAAGGTAAAGCTGCTGGCATGATCATCAGCACCCAGAGAAGGAAAGCTCTGCATTTATATCAAAACCCTCGCCAACCCGTCTGCCAAGCGTGGTGAGTATGGCAATTACCCCTCATGTGATTGAGGGAGGCCCGTGCCCCAGCAGTGGGGACTCAAATGGGCTGACGATGACGATGATGATTATGATTCTTATTATATTTTGCATGAGACAATAATCGCTATTCGATGGTTAGATGGCTGCCATACCGATTACGATTTATTGCGATTGTTTGTGTCAATCCTTATGAGCAAAAATTCCGATTAGCAACATTATGCAATTCATAAGAACAGTGGCAGAGCCACGCTTCGGCATGAATGGGCCGGCTCGACCGGAGTAATACCACGTCCTCACAGAAAACCGGCGTGAAGCAGTGCATGCGCTGTGTTTCGCTGCTTGAGTGAGGGTACCGGAGGCCCAATCCAGGGGAAGGGGGGTTAAAAGGTAAGCAGCGCACTTGTAACACCACTGGTGTTGCAGGCGTCCATGGGCGGCGGTAATCGCTTACCATCAGGTGATCCGTCTGCTCGTCTGCCACCTATATCATAAAGAAAAAAAAAAGATTTTTTTTTTACAAATTTTATGGGTAATAATTATTATAAGTTCTTGTTCAGATTAATTGAGAAACATTAATATTTGTTAATTTTGGAAGAATGATAACACAAAAAGGTTAATGATTTTTACAACCTGTGCGGATAAAGAATGGGATCAGAAATGGCGGCGCATCTATTCACTTCTCGCTCGCACACTATTTGCATCTATAGTCGCACCCCACGAGTGATCCCATTCTTTATCCGCACAGGTTGTACAGCTTAATATTTTTATTTGTAAGTAAGTAAGTAAGTATTTATTGTGTAGGAACAAAGGTTACATAGGCTGTTACAATTATATTTCAGGCATAGGCTTCGTTCTACCTTTTCAGGTGTATACATAAACTGAGAAAACTTTAAATTTTTTATAAATCAGTACTCTAATATTAGTACTAATATGTACTCCGTACATAATGAGTTTATCTTATTTATTTATTATATTTACATTTTTTCAATTATTACCTATACTGCATAAATTCTTGAATACTGTAGAAACATTTCTCTAGAAAGTAGAAAAGTTTGTAGAAAGTTGGACATGCATCCAACTTTCTACAAACTTTTCTACTTTATATGCATCTTTTCTAAGTATAGGCTGGCACAATTCATAATGAGGATTTTCTCAAAAAATAGAAACATAATTACAAACTATATTTTCATCTCGACTAACATTGACAAAATTTTATTGTAAAGAACTTAAACAAATTGAATCACCCATGAACACCCACGAAAGTGTGGCATAGTATTAAGACAGTATAAAAAAGTTTTTACTTAATGGACAACATTTCAAAATTGCTAAGCTCTGAAACAAAAAATACCAATTCTTTGTTTACTTTTCCGCTGCTCGAATATATATTTATTAATTTTTTATATTGCTTATTTACTGAGAAAAAAATTAAAAACTAAAAAACGTAAGATGACGTCATCGGACGGCTGAATACAGCGATATTCCTTTGCTTATCATTATTTTATTAAAAAAAAGGTACTACTGTCAAAGGTAAATAATACTAGTGTCAACATTGTCAACGTCATTCATACATTCAACGTTGACTAGTTGTAATTTTTTTTGACAGTTACATGTCATGGGTTTGGCATTTCGTAAATTTAAAACTATAATGTGCTAAGCAAAGAAATATTTTACAGAATATTTTTGTAGAAACATTTCTCTAGAAAGTAGAAAAGTTTGTAGAAAGTTGGATGCATGATACGTTACGTTTGAACTGTCCTATTCACCTTCAGATACTGAATGGATTATAAGTAGAGTCGTTTTATTCATTGAGACTTTAAGGTGAGTACTTTTTTTTTAATATTTGGTTTGTAGGGTTGTCCGCGAGGACGAGCCCCCCGAGGGCGCGGAGGCGCCGCCGGAGGACGACGCGCCGCCGCAGTGATGCGCGCTCGCCATGCTCTGCTTCCGCGCCCGGCGCGATGGGTGACCGCCGCGCGACTGTGCCAAGCGGAGGGGGTATGACTACGTTAATAGTAGTGGGGGAGTTCAAATCCACCAGATTGGTTTTGTACACAGAGGCGGCCGTACGATTTGTGGGCTTGGTTAAAATAGTGCACGAATTGACTCAATTGATCCCATCGCTAGTATCTCCAGACACTTGATCACATCACCGGTCACAGTCACTTGAACCCACACTAGTGTCACAGTCACTTGATCCCATCACTAACTGCAGTCACTTGATCCCATCACTGGTCACAGTCACTTTTTTCCTACGCAGTCACTAGATCCCATCACTAGTGTCACAGTCACTTGATACCATCACTGGTCACAGTCACTTTTTTCCTACACTAGTGTCACAGTTGATTCCATCACTAGTGTCTCAATCACTTGATCCCATCACTGGTCACAGTCACTTTTTTCCTACACTAGTGTCACAGTTAGTTGATTCCATCACTAGTGTCTCAGTCACTTGATCCCATCTCTAGTGTCGCAGTCACTAGATTCCATCACTAGCGTCACAGCTCTGCTTCCGCGCCCGGCGCGATGGGTGACCGCCGCGCGACTGTGCCAAGCGGAGGGGGTATGACCACGTTAATAGTAGTGGGGGAGTTCAAATCCACCAGATTGGTTTTGTACACAGAGGCGCCCGTACGATTTGTGGGGTTGGTTAAAATAGTAGTCCAGTTATAGTCAATTGATCCCATCACTAGTATCTCCAGTCACTTGATCACATCACCGGTCACAGTCACTTGATCCCATCACTAGTGTCACAGTTAGTTGATTCCATCACTAGTGCCTCAATCACTTGATCCCATCACTAACCACAGTCACTTGATCCCATCACTGGTCACAGTCACTTTTTTCCTACACTAGTGTCACAGTTAGTTGATTCCATCACTAGTGTCGCAGTCACTAGATCCCATCACTAGCGTCACAGGAGCGATGGGTGACCGCCGCGCGACTGTGCCAAGCGGAGGGGTATGACCACGTTAATAGTAGTGGGGGAGTTCAAATCCACGAGATTGGTTTTGTACACAGACGCGCCCGTACGATTTGTGGGACATCACTGGTCACAGTCACTTTTTTCCTACAATAGTGTCACAGTTGATTCCATCACTAGTGTCTCAGTCACTTGAACCCACACTAGTGTCACAGTTAGTTGATTCCATCACTAGTGTCTCAGTCACTTGATCCCATCTCTAGTGTCACAGTCACTAGATCCCATCACTAGCGTCACAGGAGGCGCCGCCGCAGTGATGCGCGCTCGCCATCTCTGCTTCCGCGCCCGGCGCGATGGGTGACAGTTGCGCGGAACTGTGCCAAGCGGAGGGGGTATGACTACGTTAATAGTAGTGGGGGAGTTCAAATCCACCAGATTGGTTCTGTATACAGAGGCGCCCGTACGATTTGTGAGGTTGGTTAAAATAGTGCACGAATTGACTCAATTGATCCCATCGCTAGTATCTCCAGTCACTTAATCACATCACCGGTCACAGTCACTTGAACCCACACTAGTGTAACAGTCACTTGATCCCATCACTAGTGCCTCAATCACTTGATCCCATCACAGGCCACCGTCACTTCATCCCATCACTAGTGTCGCAGTCATTTGATACCATCACTTCACAGTCACTTGATTGACACTTCACAGTGTCACAGTCACTTGATTCCATCACTAGTGTCTCAATCACTTGGTCCCATCACTAGTGTCACAGTCACTTAATCTCATTACTGGTCACAGTCACTTGATCCAATCACTGGTCACACTCACTTGATCCCATCACTAGTGTCTCAATCACTTGATCCCATCACTGGTATCACAGTCACTTGATCCCATCACTGGACACAGTCATTTGCAGTTGATCCCATCACTAGTGTAACAGTCACTTGAACGCAACATAAAAATCTGTTCAGTAGTTTCCGAGATTCGCGCGAGCAAACAGACAGACAATGTATGGGATTTTTAGTTCCAAACTCTACCAATAGATGACGCTGAATGTATACTGCATCGCGTAAACGTGCGCAAAACGTACAAAACAGTCTGATGGATTTGACTATAATACAGGATGTTGTAAACAGTTACTCCTATTTGACAATACATTTCTTATCATGACCAACGTTTAACATCTCAGGGCCTACAACGAAACCTTCTCTGAGAATATATCTGTCGCATCCAAACAAAGAAGACACACAGAGCGTGTGAAAGGGGCGAAGATAAAGATTAATTCGTTAATTTGCGCTTTCGTTAGGGGCCAGTGGTGTGATTGACGTCAAATGTATGTGTCGTTTTTTTTTTAGTTTATAAAGGTTTAGTTAAGGCGATACCGCGACGATTCTAGCGCCGCCAAGTGATTGATTGATTTATTTATTTATTTATTGGCACACAAAACAGAATAACATCAAAATTAACAAATTAAATATTTTTAGTCCAGACATTATCCCAAAATCATGTGTACACATCATGACATCAAAAGCAATGAGACTAAATAAAAATGTCTACTATTTATTTATATTGATTGTGGTCAATAGATTTTTTTTAAAAAAAAAAGAGCAACAAAGTACTTTAAGGAAAGTAAATTGACAATAAATGGCGAGCTAACTATGTAATAATTTCTTTCTACAAGTAAAAATAATCTACATAATAAGGTATTTGACTAAGCTCGATATTTTACAAAATATAAGTATTTTATCAAAATATAGCTAAATATGTGCCAATAGCTAAAAATCTCCATTAAAAATACCTATAACGTCTATACCCGAAACTGGAATTCAAGACCAAAAAAACTACGACAGATACGTCACTGTCAAATCTTTTAATGTCACTTATGTCATTGTCATATCAAGTTTTCAGGTTTTGCTAACCTTTTTGTTATAATACTTCTTTTCTTAGTATAAGCTGGCACAGAGAGCCCAATATGAAAAGCTCAAGATTTTACAAACTATAAATATTTTATCAAAATATACGAAAATATGTGCCAATAGCAAAAAATCTCCATTAAAAATATAACGTCTAGCCGGTTTTATGGTCATTCAAAGATTCATGGGCAAAGTCCATTTTGAAAGTATAAAATTATTAAAAAATAATTATACCATTGAATAATCCATACAATTTGCACCAACTATTATAGAACCATTGACATAAACGCAACATTTGATATAGCTACCATACAAAATTCAAATGAAATGCATACAAAATACTTGCGTGTGACGTCACATCTCAGTAGCCATTTTGGATTTGAACAAAATAATGTGATTTTAAAGTTGTGATATCTCAGGTAGTTTAAATGAGAATCAAGTAATTCTTTCAACGATGGTTCTATCATTGAGAGGTCTTTTGATAAAATAGTCAAATACTGTATTGCTAAAAGTGGCCATTTATAGTAATTATCAAGATTATCCTACTTACAGGAAGAAATTATTACATTGTTAATATTTCATTGCTGACTTTAAAAGAAATGTCTTCTATTCGCCACAATCTATATAAATCTCTTGGCGGCGCTAGTATTAGGTGAAATTGTTAGAAAGCGGTTCGATTTAGTTGCTGAAAATTTAAATGTGCCCTACCCGTCATCTTAAGGTGACGGGTAGCGACACCAATCGATTTTAATTTTTATCTACTAAACCGGATCTATTTTTAACAATTTCGGAGTTACAATCTCTCGGCAAACACTTATACTTTTTATTAAACAACCATGCACAAATGTTGAGTCCGTTTTTGTACATGAAAAATTGATTTACGCCAAAAGCAGACCAAACAGTTAACTATAAATATTAATAATAGGTGTTTGCCGAGAGATTGTAACCCCGAAATTGTTTAAAATAGATCCGGTTTAGTAGCTAAAAATTGAAATCGATTGAGGTCGCTAGTGTGCCCTACCCGTCACCTTAATGATGTCATTTGCAACATTTTTTTTTACAAATAGTGCAATGTCCTGTAAAAGTGTTGTAAAGGAAAGAAGCGGTGAAAAGTGGTAGATAATATTTTTGTAAGTGGCGGAGTTCAGGCGTCGAAACAAGTGTTGAAAAGACTTTTTATACAATTATATTATAATAACGCACATTATAATTAAATATTATTGTGTAAATGATTACAAAATTTGCCCAAATTTTTTAACGCATCACTTATAAGTAACCTCGTAGAAGAACAGCGTGAAGCAGCTGTGTTTCGTTGCGTGAGTGAGGGTACCGGAGGCCCAATCCGGGGGAAAGGGGGGTTTAAATGTTGACAGCGCTCCACTCCACACTTGTGACTCCGCTGCTGTTGCGGGTGTCTATGGGCTATGGGCTCGTCTGCCACCTATCACCTAACGAAAAAATAAAGGTGTATACTAAAAATCTAATTAATGGGCCGGTTTAACAGAATTGACACCACAGCCTCACAGAAATGCGTGAAGTGCCCTTTGTGCTATTTTTCGTTAAGTAAGGGTATCGGAGGCCCAATTCGGGGGTTGGTAAAAAGATTGGCAGCATTTGTGAGTGTTGTAAGTGTCCATGAGTAGTGGGATTCGCTTACCATCAGGTGATCCGTCTTCTCGTCTGCTATATCACATGAAAAGCAAGTCTAGGCAAATTTTTGTCATCATCGTCATTACAGCCAATAGACGTCCACTGCTGGACATAGGCCTCCCCCAATGTTCTCCACACAGATTGGTCCTGTGCCGCCCGCATCCAATGGATTCCCGCGATCTTCACCAGTGGTCGTCGGTCCACCTTGTGGGGGGCGCCACGGTTGCGACTTCCTGTACGTGGCCTCCATTCATATATCGCGGCATATTTTCGGCCCATTTACCGCAGTGTCTCAAGACAAAAGTCTTCAATTTTTTTTTTATTTCACAACATCACATACATTGATCTGACTCCGAGATAGGTAGCTCAAGCACCTGTGTTACGGATATCAGAATCAACAGTGGGATTACAAATATATATATATATAATACTTTTCTTTTGTAAATACATACTTATAATACATAGCAAACACCCAGACCAATACAAACAAACATGTTCATGCACACAAATGTTTGTACTGTGCGGGGATCGAACCCGCAACCCTTGTATCAGAGGTAGCGTTCACTACCACTGTTCCAAACGGGTCGTCATCAATGCGTGTGTGTTGCCAGTGATGACATACGGAACCGAATCGTGGCCGCTTACAATGTGCCGATTAAGGAGGCTCAAAGTCACCCAGAAAATTTTGTAATCATTTGCAAATGTAACACTGCTTTTTGCAAGGATAAAATATAAATATATGGTACTTATTATCTTTATAAAATGAGAACCTGAGTGACTAATGTATTAGTGACTAGGAATGCACCCACAGCCCAAACTACCGACCATAGAAACTTGAAACTTAAAAAGGAGGTTCCTTTAAGGTGACGGGTAGGGCACACTAGCGACGCAAATCGTTTTAATTTTTAGCTACAAAACCGGATCAATTTTAAACAATTTCGGGGTAACAACCTCTCGACAAACACTTATACTATTTATTAAATAACCATGCACAAATGTTGGGCCCAACGTGTTAATTCAGTTTTAATTCAATTTTTAGCGTGAATCAATTTGTCGCGTACAAAAACGGACCCAACATTTGTGCATGGTTATTCAATAAATAGTATTAGTGTCTGCCGACCCCGAAATTGTTAAAAATAGATTCGGTTTAGTAGCTAAAAATTAAAATCGATTGGCGTCGCTAGTGTGCCCTACCCGATGACGTTTGGGCGCGGGTTTTGAATAAAAAAGTGACTTTTAAACTTTCAACCCCTAAGGGGTAGTTGCGCGGGTTTGAAGTGTGAATGAAGACTTTTGTAATAAATACTAGAACTGCGCGAGTGACGCCGCGGGCGCAGTCTAGTAAATATATATTTTGCAAAAAATATACCAATGTTATGTAATCTTTAATTCTATACTTAGATTTAATTTCTGTAATACTTTTTCGCTGTTTGGTGTACAAGCGTGCGCGATTTGTTTTGAATACAGGATATATTTTTAATTATTCTTTTCATAATTAAAAAAAAAGTATTTCCATTTTTAGTAGTGTTGCGGAACTAGCGATAGTTGACATCGAAAATAATTTAGACTATCGATAGTATTATCGATAATACTATAGATACTATTACCGATAATACTATCGATAGTATTACTATTGGTCAAAACGATCGCTACTATCGATAGTATCTGACATAAAAAAATCGATAGTATCAATAGTATTAGCGTTATCAATAGTATCAATCTAATTTTACTAGCGATAGTATCGATACTATTAACAACCAGCAATACTATCGATAGGCTATCGTGTTTTTAGTGTTGTTTTTAGTAGGTAGCTTTTTATTTACCTCAAAATTGTTGGAAAAGCTAATCCTTTGACATATATGTATATGGAAATCTTCATTTTAAAATCATGATTGGAATAATTTTTGAAAAAGATTTAATTTCTAAAAAGACATCCTGTATTAACAAATAATTATAATATGTCACAAAAGAACAGTGTACCTATTAAATTTATGAATAAAAGATGTTTTTATGCAGCTATTGTTAACTTGCAGCTGAATGGTAGATTTAGCTGTTTCACAAACCGCCTAGGCATATTGTATATAGTCGCGTGCGTTTTTTTGCCATTCTTTAAATTTTTAATGTATGTGTATACTTTTGTTTTATTCCTATACATGGTGTTCATTTTAATAGTCCTAAATAGAAGTTTCTATAATACTCTTTGACATTCATTGGTATGCCTCTTAACCTTATACGAAGCTATTTGCTTCCACGTTTTTAATGCGGTCAGCTAAAAATACACTCGCGAGCAACGAAATCGACTCAGGACAAAATTTTCATACAAACATACTTACTTCAGAGGCCTATAGATATGAAAGTATATGTTCTTGAGTGATAATTTTAATGTAAAACGTTGTCAATAATGTTCTTCGTTTAGTTAAGGTGAAGGGTAGGTATACCCCACTAGCGACGTCAATTGATTTTAATTGTTAGCTACTAAACAAGATCTATTTTAAACGACTTCGGGGCTTCAATCTCTCGGTAAACACCTATTTATTTAATAGTTATAGTTGATCTGGTTTTGCACTCGAATTTTTAATTACCACCAAAAGAGGCCACTTTTGGAGTGAATCATTTTTTAGTACAAAATCCAACTCAACATTTGTGCATGGTTATTATATAAATACTATAAGTGTTTGCCGAGAGACTGAAGCCCCGTAATTATTTAAAATATATTTGTTTAGGTATCTAACTGCGACGGGTAGGGCACACTAGCGACGCCAATCGATTTTAATTTTTAGCTACTAAACCGGATCTATTTTAAACAATTTCGGGGTTACAGCCTCTAGGCAAACAATTATACAAATTTTTAAATGACGGCCACATTTTTAAAAAAGCGGCCTCTTTTGGTGCGAATAAATTTTTCGCGTACAAAAACGGACCCAACATTAGTGCATGGTTATTTAATAAATAGTTTAGTGTTTGCCGAGAGGTTGTAACCCCAAAATTGTTTAAAATAGATCCGGTTTAGTAGCTAAAAATTAAAATCGGTTGGCGTCGCTAGTGTGCCCTACCCGTCACTTGAAAATAATTAGTTGAAATATGAACACTTTTCAAATCGATTTCATCATCATCATCAGCCCATATAAGTCCCCACTGCTGGAGCACGGGCCTCCCTCAATCACATGAGGGGTAATTGCCATACTCACCACGCTTGGCAGACGGGTTGGCGAGGGTTTTGATATAAATGCAGAGTTTTCCTTCTCTGGGTGCTGATGATCATGCCAGCAGCTTTACCTTAGTCGCCTTTTACGACACCTCGGTAGGAGTGAGGGTGGCCTATTCTACTCTGCCGGGGAACACACGGCAAATCGATTTACAATAAAATTATCACTAAAGCGCAGACACTTTCATATCTATAGGCCTCTGAATTTAGTATGTTTGTATGAAAATTAGGCCCTGAGTCGATTGGTTTGCTCGCGACTGTAACATAAAATTCCTCCCCGGAGTCTGGGTTACCTGATCTTTATAATCTAGATATCTTTAAGGGAAGAGTAGTCACACGCTCAAAATTTGTTTATAATTCTTTATTTTTAACACTAGTAGAAAAATGAATGCCTAAAACTTAATTAAAATAATCATGAATAATATTTAATTGTACTAATCAGGAGGATAAAATCAATATTTGAATGGTTTCAGTAGTCCCATATATATGTTTTTGATGTGATAGGTGGCTGACGAGCAGACGGATCACCTGATGGTAAGCGATTGCCGGCGCCCATGGACACTCGCGACGCCAGTGGAGACCGTGGTATCACTCCGGTCGAGCCGGCTCATTCATGCCGAAGCGTGGCTCTCTCATATAATATATCTGTCATTAGTAGATAGTCTGCTCATCTGCCACCTATCACATATACTATTATATTTGACTGTGGGAGAGCCACTCTTCGGCATGAATGGGCCGGCTCGACCGGAGTGATACCACGGTCTCACAGAAAACCGGCGTGAATCACCACAGTGCCGTGTTTCGCTGCGTGAGGGTATCGGTGGCCCAATTTTTTTTTATTGAAGGTGGGTTTACTCTTGGTTTTGGGCGAAAGGTTGGCAGCGCATTTGCGACTCCACTGTTGTCGCAAGTGTCTATAGGCGCTGTCAATCGCTTACCATCAGGTGATTCGTCTGTTCGTCTGCCACCTATCACATAAAAAAAGTCTTAATTGACCATTAGGCGAGGACACCAGAATAACTGGATCATGGTTACTCATTCGGAATCATTATCTCATGATTTTGGGTATAAAAAAATTATGATTAAGATATTAGGTCTTTACCTATGGAATTGCCATTTTTTTTTATTTTTCATTTATTCAAAATCCACAGCTCTTAAAAGTAAATTTCAGAATATAATTGCGCGAAGCAAATAACGGATTTTGAACTTAAGATTGTTATTGTAATTTAATTTAGTTTAATTTTATCGCGGAGCAAATTTCATAAATAATTTGTAACACTTACACAAAAAAGGCACGGAACCAGTGTCCGTGGAATTTGATTAGAATTTAAAAAAAATAACGGAAAATCCGTTATTTTTTTTATTTCTTTTTACATTTTTAAAATATATTGCGCGATAAAATTCAGACGAAGCTTATTTAATAATAATAATAATTCTCACAACATCTCATACGTTGACCTGATTCCGTACTAAGTAACTTAAGCACTTTTGTTACAGATATCAGACAACAGAGGAACACAAATATATACTTAAATACATATATTACACCCAGACACTGAACAAACACAAGTGTTCATCGCACGAATGTTTGTCCAGGGTGGGGATCGAACCCACGACGATTGGCGTAAAAGGCAGGGTCACTGGCGATTTTATTACACATCTTTATGCCTCCTTATTCTAATCGCGATCTAAAGTTATTACCGTACTAAAGCTCATGTCATCCCGTTCCAACACGCAATGTTAAAAGAACCGGCACGAATTTTGTTCCAGAACTATTCTTATAATAAGGGGCTTAGTCTAGAAAAAGTCGGCAATTCCATAGGTTAAGATCTATTGTAAATGGGAAATTGTTGGATAATATTAGGGTGTATAGAATAGTGTAAAGCAGAAGGGGTATAGCTTTTGTAACTAGTGTATAACAAACATATTCCAATGTTGATGTGTTCTTTTGTATATTAAATACATAATAAATACATATCTAAGAAGTGTTTTTTATTTTCTCATAATTATTACACGTGGCACGTGTACGGTACACACGGCACGTGTACGGTACAGAATGTTCAAATTTCACTTAAATTAAATTTAAAATAAAATAAAAAATATATTTTCTTGACCAAATTGAATTTTTTTTAATTTTTTCGCTTGCCACACTGGTAGGATATAGTCTACATTTTTTGGTGAAGTTTAAAAACGCTTTTTGGCGGTTAAAAAAGTAGAAACTCTCTCTTCCATTTTCGAATTCGCGCTACAGCACACACATTTTTCGTCGCTCTCGTTTTTCGTAGATTGCAATAATTTCTTTATTAAATTAGCATAACTAATTTGTGCCTGCAACCACCGCATCGTCTTCTGGCAGCCTACGAGGAGGAGTGTTCCACTTTGGGTAAAGATAACATTAGTCTCAGCTGTGCTAGGTTTGAACCTTTTAGTGTGAACCCGTTCCACAAGCTCCAGGGATTCCATGTAAGTAGTGCACAAGATTACGATTCCCGGTCTAGCAGAGCAAACAACCATTTTTTGTTTTCGTTTTTAGTTTCGCCAAAACTACAGTCCACTTAATTTACACACACAGAGAATAAAAAGGTTCGCTTGCACGTCAAGAATCAGTTATACCAACATACCGCTTTAAATAGATCTGCCAACCTTTTTTAAATTTTCTTTACATCAAAAGGAATCAATGTTGCTGCAAGCAAATCTGAACTTTCTGATCTAACAGTTAAGGTGACGGGTAGGGCACACTAGCGACGCCAATCGATTTTAATTTTTAGCTACTCGCTGTAATAGCGATGAGCAGCCTCTGTACCAGAAACGAACTGGAGTGAGTCACCAGTGACATCGTTTATTCTGCGGCCTATCTCACGCACAAATACTCTAGCCTCTGACCCCCAACAGCCCATCGTCTCCACAGCCACAGGCACAAACTCGTAAAGAGGCTCCAAATTGGCGTACTTAAGCCTCTTTTTTTAAACTCGCATCTTCCGCAGCCGCTGACGCAGAGTGGACAGTGCGACTAAGGTGGCTGGCGGCTACAATGCTAACGCAAGTAGCGTCCCAAACAAGACACTTACCGTTCTTCCAAGGCACCAAAGTCAGCCCATCCGTTACCGTCAGTTCTACTCAGACCGGGACGCTCGAGCTCACAAGGAACGTTCGCTAATCTAAGAGCTCTGCAGATATATATAATAGTAATAATAATTCTCTCAACATCTCATACGTTGACCTGATTCCGTACTAAGTAGCTTAAGCACTTGTGTTACAGATATCAGACAACAGAGGAACACAAATATATACTTAAATACATGTAAAGAAACTAGTTTCTTAATTGCTCACTATCTTCGTAAACGCGAATATCGTTTATTATTCACGATCTTCTAAAATGTCAGTATTATAAAATTCAACTTGCTTCGTAAATGAAACTGATGTGTCAGTGTCAGGTCATACGGAGATGATTGATGATTGATTGATCATGATTTGCAAGAAATATTATGAAATTACATTGTACATTAGTGCTAATTAACAAAATAAATAAAACCTTTGATTACAGAGCAACACAAATCTTTTAAATTGTACAATTCCCTATAAACGTCTTATATACATATATTACACCCAGACACTGAACAAACGCAAGTTTCATCGCACGAATGTTTGTCCAGGGCGGGGATCGAACCCACGACCTTTGGCGTAAAAGGCAGGGTCACTACCAATTGCGCCATCCGGTCAGTCCGGTCGGTCATATATGATTAAATAAAGCCACTGTCTATCAAGATTGAGGTCTATGATTTATACATTTTAACAGAGTAAAAACTTTAATGAGATAAAAATGACATCTGCGAAGTCTTACGACCAGTAAGTTTATTGGGAAGGAAATTCCCAGAAGAGCAATTGGCAAGACTATGCGGTAGGACTATGGGGGACTAACTCACTATTTCCTCGCCCCTCAACAACACTCACAGTATCTAGCCGCGAAATGGATTGATAACGGAAACTCAAAAATAATGTACCTATGTAAGGTAAATAATAAGCGCTTGCCGCCGTGTGAATGGGAATATAAGGGTTGTCAAATGCTACTAAAATAAAACAATTTAATTTATCACTGTATTTTATTACAACTTACAATAACTTAGAACAGTGCCAAATTACAGAATACAATAACACTTAGAAAATAGGCTGAATGCCCTCTCTTACCTATACACTATATCTAAAAACATTAACAACAATATACTCTTAAAAACAAGTACTTTAAAATTAGACATATTTTTCGTGGGTTTGAAATTTTAATGGAGAATGTTCACTAATTATATTTTTTAGCTCTCCTTAAACTCGGTTGAAAATAAAAAATATGTCTGAAAAAATTACTACGAGACGTCGTGTATTTTTCCGAGACATTTAATTTCAACATAAACGGTATGTAAAGTGACGTCATCGCCGTCCCAGTACTTCGCAACACTAGCTCACTCACTCGCGTGTCCCGGTAATGCATCGCCCGTATCTCCATAAACTTGGTTGAAAATAAAAACATGACTTAATATATGATTACGATACGTCGTGTATTTCCCGAGATACTTAATTTAAAAAAAAAGTTTTTCGGTGACGTCACAATACTAGCGCGCGCTTGCGTAATTTTAATTTTCGATAAATTCATGAATACTTGGTCTTTTTTTATGAAACAAAAACTTGTGTATTTGTAAGCTAAGCGCTATTGGAACCATAGTTTTAAGCGATTTTGTACATCTATTACCATTCTCCATTGTAGATGTAACATACAAGATTACCTTCAATCCATACTAATCCATACTAATATTATAAATGCGAAAGTAACTCTGTCTGTCTGTCTGTCTGTCTGTCTGTCTGTCTGCTACTCTTTCACGCCAAAACTACTCAACGGATTTAAATGAAATTTGGTATACAGATAATCTAGACCCTGAGAAAGAACATAGGCTACTTTTTATTGCGAAAAGGGGGTTGTAAGGGGTTGAAAGGGGGGTTAAAAGTTACTTTTCCACGCGGACGAAGTCGCGGGCGGCCGCTAGTATTGATAATATAAATCGAATTGATAGCCTTTCGGTTCGGATATCGGTTAAAAATAGGTTTTTTTTTTGACAGATTTTTACAAACCATATTAAAAACATGATTTATCCAGGGTGCATCCAGCAAAACGTTCAGGCAATGTGTATAATACGATTCATTTCATATATTGCCTAGGTATTGTATAAAATGCCCGAAGCGCATGAGGCAATGTGTATAATGAACGACCACGGGAAGGAGGCGAGTGCGCAGCGTGCGAGACTACCCCCTAAACAAGGCGCAACTTGTCCGTTGCGTTAGTACGCAGCAATCCTTTGTTATATGCAGACGTATTTTTTTAGTTTACGCATTTGTTCTAAACTGAGTGTGATCATTCATTGTTTGTCGGATTATTTAATGGAAAATGGCTACTGATCACCGGTACTTACTAAAGAAAGGAAGGTTTTACTTAGAATTGCGTACCAAAAGAGAATCGGCTTCTACAAAGAACCGAGTGTTTATTTATGTTTAAAGTTACACACAATGGACAACATTTTATATTTTTAACATGTCCATTTTGTTTTTTTTTTTATATGAAAATAGACATAACTTTTTTCAAAATTGGGCCATTTTCATACATAAAATAATTATTGAAATTCTTTATATTCTAAATAGATGTACGCGTGATGACGTCATCGGACGGCTGAATACAGCGATATTCCCTTGCTTATCATTGCTTTAATAAAAAAAGGTACTACTGTCAAAGGTAAAGAATACTAGTGTCATCATTGTCAACGTCATTAATTCATTCAACGTTGACAAGTTGTCTTCTTTTTTTGACAGTTGCATGTCATGGGTTTGACATTTCGTAAATTTTAAACTATAGTCATCTGACGTTTTTTAGTTTTTAATTTTTTTTTCAGTAAATAAACAATATAAAATATAAATAAATATATATTCGATAAGCGGAAAAGTAAATGAAGAATTGGTATTTTTTGTTTCATAGCTCAGCAATTTTGAAATGTTGTCCATTGTTGGAGGAAATAAGTACAACGAAAACGTTAGACAAGAAAACTCCGCGTGATTATTGGTTGCTGAGACATTACGTAAATTCCTTCCCCGTAAATGCTCCGAACGCTGATATCAAATACTACGTCTCCGATGGTATTTGTTTCAAGTGATTCACGAATAGCTCTCAAAAGATCAGTACCTGTGTAACTTAATCACAGAGAAGAAAAATCGATTACATACATTTTATCTATGCGTCAACTGGCATTCTATATATTCCATACATATACTAGGTAAAGTGTGAAATAGTTTCAACATTACACACATAGCCTGGACGATCCTGGCATTCTTTACATTTCCTAGGTATTGTACAGAATGCCTACATTATACACATTGCCTATTACATATATATCCATGTAAAGAATAAAGTAATTGATCAGAGAAATGATACACCCCCGTATGGTGTCATTTTTTAAATACATTGAGTCTAAGGAAATTGCTACACTGACGGATTTCACGCGTTACATAGGTACCACAGGGAACTCCGTTAGGTACCACAGGGGTGTATTCTTCCTTCCAGTTATTCTAAAATAATGTTAAGGACTATATCTTGCACAGATTGACCGCGTGAGCCCACAACTTATCTAGTAATATCAATAATCTATTTTTTTTATTTTCATAAGTCAAAATCAATAGGGGGCAAAGGAGGGACGTGCTTCTCTTTCAATAATCCAAATTTCGTTTCTTGAGAATCTGTCGAAAGTAAATCATAATTTATTTGGATGGTTTAGGTTGACGCCCTTTTGGTCTAGTGGTTTAAGTACCGGGCCGTGATCTCAGGGTTCTGGGTTCGATTCCCGGGTCGAGCGAAAAGTATGTTTCGATTTTTTCGGACATAGCTCGGGTTTGTGATCACCAATCCGCATTTGGCAAGCGTGGTGATTAAGCCTAATCCCATCATAGTAGCGATAACTTGATTTCTATGATGGAGGCCTTTGCCCTGCAGTGGGACAGTTTATAGGCTGATTTAAAAAAAATGATGGTTATAAATGAAGAAAGAATGGAAGGGACAGCCGAATGGGTTACTTTACTGTCTCTATTCCCTTTACCAGGCTTTATGAGGTGATCCGGCAGAGAACCAAAGTCATCGACATTGCTCACCGGATTAGCAAGCTTAAGTGGCAGTGGGCTGGCCATATTAGCCGCAGAACCGACAACCGATGGGGTAAACGAGTTCTAGAGTGGAGACCGCGTCTTGGCAAACGTAATTGAGGGCGCCCTCTGGCTAGGTGGGGGGGACGATCTGCGCAGGATGGCTGGCAAGAGCTGGATGCGAGAAGCCATGGATAGATCACAGTGGCGAACAATTGGAGAGGCCTACGTTCAGCAGTGGACTGCGATAGGCTGATGATGATGATGATGATGATTCCCTTTACCCTCGTTCACTACGGACGGTCTTGTCACACTGGTGTGACATGATGGGCGAGGGATCGAGGGAACAGGGTTAATACCAAATTCGCCTTCCCCTCATCTTTGAGTGGAATTCCCATTTACGTCCAAATTAAGCTGTCGCTTCGGGGCCCGGGGTATGCGTAAACCATGATTCAGGATTTGGGGAGTCGGGGAATCACGAGTAGGTACAATGAAGCGACCGCCGTCTGACCTTCGCAACAGCGGAAACATCATCATCATCATCATCATCAGCCCATTTAAGTCCCCACTGCTGGGGCACGGGCCTCCCTTAATCACATGAGGGGTAATTGCCATACTCACCACGCTTGGCAGACGGGTTGGCGTGGGTTTAGATATAAATGCAGAGTTTTCCTTCTCTGGGTGCTGATGATCATGCCAGCAGCTTTACCTTAGTTGCCTTTTACGACACCTCGGTAAGAGTGAGGGTGGCCTATTCTACTCTGCCGGGGACCACACGGCGGAAACAGCCCAACTGAATCATGTTTACACGTTGCAGAAACTATCCGAAACATACAGGTTTCCTCACGATGTTATCCCTAACCGCCGAGCTAATGGCAGAAATACGCACATAGATTCGAAAAATGCGTGCATGCTCGAGTTCGAATCCCGAGCCCCCGTATGGCAGGCGCGTACCGAACTACTGAGCTACCTTCGCTCTAGCCACTGAGCTACCACCACTATACTATCAAATTCGAAATTGGACCAAAAATATTAACAGGAGCCCAATTCTCATGCTCGTGATATATTGAAAACATGGCGGATGTCGCATGAAATCCATACAAAAAAACTATTTAGGCCAAAATAGGACCCCAATTTTCGTGCTCCTGACATTTATAGAGGCAGCGTTCAATACCACTGTTCCAATCTGGTCGTCAATAAAAACAATATTTATTTTAATCATAGTCAGAATCCCAGTACTTAAGTTGTGTATTTTGTGCAATAAAGTATATCTAACGCATTACAGTGTTTACAGGCAATTTTGTGTACAAATTCGGCGGTCTTATCGCTGAAAGCGATTTCTACCAGACAATTCAATTCAAATAATTCTTTATTTGCATAGGCTTGTACACAGCACTTACAAATCGTCATACATTTGAATGACTTAAAACTATTTATAAGTACTTATGTATAATTTACATGTTAATACATATATATGTTGATACATAAAATATACTAAAGAAATAAATAAACATAATGCGATTCTACCACCGGCTCGGAAAGTTGTTTCTGGTCGAGAAGATCCGGCAAGAAACTCGCTAGTTACTCTTTTTAATCGCCAACTTTTTTTACAATGGTTTATTATCCTCATACCAAGTCATACAGTCTAATGTACAATCTACAACACAACCAACAACCTATAGTACTCCATCTAGCGGATTTTTCATACGCGGAAACCCTCATCGGGTTCCAGGTCTGTTATAGCTTAGTAAACTGCAAACCTGTGGCTTTCGTAGAAGACCTGGATCCCCTGAAGAATTTCGCAAGGATGACGCGCGACGGAGACAGCGGGCGCGCCTGCGCACGCGCCGGTCTCGGCTCCGGTTCTGAAAGCAATAGATAAGAACATCATCACCAATAGTTGATATTTTTTGTAACAATCTTTTGCAATTTATTCTTAAGGCGACGAGTAGCCCTAACTAGCGATACCATTCGTTTTTAATTCTTAGCTACTAACTCTCGGCAAACACTTGTACTATTTATTAAATAACCATGCACAAATGTTGGGTCCAACGCGTACGCGAAAAATTGATTCACGCCAAAAGCGGCTACTTTTGGCGGTAATTAATTTTTCGCGTACAAAAGCGGACGTTTAGAACGACGGTTTAGAAGCTAAAAATTAAAATCAATTGGTGTCGCTAGTGTGCCCTACCCTTCACCTTAAGTAAATAACAGACTTAAAAATTTCATCCTGTTTTTCAGGCGGGACTCGAACCCACACCTTCCACAATCCGGGTGAATGTTCTACCAATCCCCGCCTGAACAAGAGATGAAATTGTTAAGTGTGGTATAAATTGCAAAAGATTGCAAAAAATATCAACTAATGATTTAGCAGTCTCATCTTAACTGGTGGTCAAATATTTGTAATAATATTTCCACTGGATATTGTAAATATACCTACAATATTGATGGTCTCATCAACAGCTCCTGTCGAATCAAGCATTTACAAACTTCGTCGGCTTATCAACGCGTTCAGTGGTCTAATTGGTAGAACATTCACCCGGATTGTGGAAGGTGTGGGTTCGAGTCCCGCCTGAACGCGAGATGACATTTTAAGTGTGTCATTACTTAACATCATCATCTCCTCCCGTATGGAAGGCGTGCGTTCTTATCCACCGAGCTATTATACAGGGTGTAAAAAGACCCTTAACGAAGCCGAAACCTACGTATTCAGCACATCATCAGGACCATTTTTTCCTTCTAGACCATACCTGGGAACTCAATACTTTCCAAGTTATTGAAGGTCAAAGTCAAAATAAAAATCTCAAGATTTTGATGTAAATAAATTCTAAACATTATTATTAAACTTTATTTTTATTTAACATATTTCTAGTTATGTAAATACAACTCCATCACAGAGAACCGGCGTGAAGCAGCACTATGCTGTGTTTCGCTGCGTGAGTGAGGGTACGGGAGGCCCAATCCGGGGGAAGTCAGGGTTTAAAGGGTGGCAGCGCACTTGTGACACCACTGGTGTTGCAGGTGTCCATGCGGTAATCGCTTACCATCAGATGATCCGTCGGCTCGTCTGCCGTCTATATCAAGAAAAAAAAGTTATTAGGGAACAGATGAATTATACATGCAGGTCAAAATCACAACCCTCCTTTTTGCTTTGCCGTGGTCGGGTAAATATAAACTTTTACTGCACCTCTCCTCGCATCCTCCCCGCACTCCAGCGCCGCCCTCGGCCGCCGCGCGTGCGCGAGCGCAGCTACCCCCGCGCACGCGCACGCCGCCCCCCACCACACCGCGCAGTACCCGTAGCCTCCGCACCACCACCACTGGAACCACAAAGTGGGAATCTCTATCCATCTTATTATAAATTGCGATGAATGAATGAATGAATGAATAAATCTGTACAAATCCATATTACATATATGGATTTGATACAATTGCCATACTCACGACGTTTGGCAGACGGGTTGGCGAGGGTTTTGATATAAATGCAGAGTTTTCGTTCTCTGGGTGCTGATGATCATGCCAGCAGCTTTACCTTAGTCGCCTTTTACGACACCTCGGTAAGAATGAGTGGCACACCATAGATAAATATAACAACTAAAATAATAACAATGGATCTCAAAGCAGACGAATGATTCTCAGAGGACAGGAAGAGATGGGGGGAGCGGAAGTGGGAACAGTGGTCTCAAAGGTTCAAGAAATGTGATTTAATTTGAGCTTTAAAGATGGGTAGGGAATTGTGTTGGTAGGCGAACTAAAGTTATTACCGTACTAAATCTCTTATCATCTCGTTCCAACGCGGCAATGTTAAAAGATGCCCGGCACGAATGGGGTATATGACTAAGCTCAAGATTTTACAAAATATAAATATTTTATCAAAATATAGGTCAATATGTGCCCATGGCAAAAATTATCAATTAAAAATATAACGTCTAGCCGGTTTTATGGTCATTCAAAGATTCATGGGCAAGTCCATCTTAAAAGTATGAAATTATTAAAAACTAATTATACCATTGAATAATCCATACAATTTGCACCAACTATTATAAAAGAACCATTGACATAAACGAAACATTTGATATAGCTACCATACAAAATTCAAATGAAATGCATACAAAATACTGTCGTGTGACGTCACATCTTAGTAGCCATTTGTATGGAGCGTTTTGGGTTTGCCCAAAATAATGTGATTTTAAAGTTGTGATATCTCAGGTAGTTTAAATGAGAATCAAGTGATTCTTTCAACGATGTTTCTATCATTGAGAGGTCTTTTGATTGCAAAAATAAAAAAAAAAAGTCATATACCGTATTTTGTTCCGGGACTATCCTTAATTCGCCATTTGTAATAAGGGGGTATTAATCTGTCGATAGTAAAAGTAAAATCATTGGTATCGATAGTATTGCTAGTTGCCAATAGCACTTTTTAGTATTGATCTAATTTTACTATCGATAGTAAAATAGACCTGTCGATAGTGTCGGACACATTTGATCAGGCAGCAATGCTATCGAAACATAGCTGACTATCGATAGCACATCGATAGTATCGATAGTTTTTGAATCGATAGTAAAATAGACCGGTCGATAGTGTCGGACACATTTAATCAGGCAGCAATGCTATCGAAACATAGCTGACTATCAATAGTATCGATAGTTTTTGAATCGATAGTAAAATAGACCGGTCGATAGTGTCGGACACATTTGATCAGGCAGTAATGCTATCGAAACATTGCTGACTATCGATAGCACATCGATAGTATCGATAGTTTTTGAATCGATAGTAAAATAGACCGGTCGATAGTGTAGGACACATTTGATCAGGCAGTAATGCTATCGAAACATTGCTGACTATCGATAGTACAAAACTATCGATACCATCGATAGTATCGATAGTTTTTGAATCGATAGTAAAATAGACCTGTCAATAGTGTCGCACACATTTGATCAGGCAATGCTATCGAAACATAGCTGACTATCGATAGCACAAAACTATCGATACCATCGATAGTATCGATAGTTTTTGAATCGATAGTAAAATAAACCTGTCGATAGTGTCGGACATATTTAATCAGGCAGCAATGCTATCGATACATAGTACAAAACTATCGATACCATCGATAGTATCGATAGTTTTAGAATCGATAGTAAAATAGACCTGTCGATAGTGTCGGACACATCTAATCAGGCAGCAATGCTATCGAAACATAGTACAAAACTATCGATACCATCGATAGTATCGATAGTTTTTGAATCGATAGTAAAATAGACCTGTCGATAGAGTCGGACACATTTAATCGGGCAGCAATGCTATCGAAACATAGCTGACTATCGATAGTACAAAACTTTCGATACCATCGATAGTTTCGATAGTTTTTGATTTATCCTGTTAGGAAACACAATACTATAAATAGTATCGGGCATTAAACAATCGATGGCATTGGCGTATTGATTAAATTTTAGTGTACTGTTATAAAAATGTTATTTAAAGTGTATGAAGTGTTAAAAATGTTATTTTACATTTTTTATTTCGCGGTTTTTTTTTCAGTATCATAATCATAAAATCTTTAATGTGAATCACAGGTATACATGAAATACAGTTGTGACAAATAAGATACAATAGGTTTACTGTGTTCCGCCTAATTAGTATACGATATTAAAGGTGTGGTGAGGTTATTATTAGTCCCCATAATGATCTACAAAACTGGAATTAACACGATATGTGATACAACATTGTGTACTCACATATTTTATTATATTGGACTAAGGAAGCGGTCAATTGCAGAACGTGTCAAGGAACATATCGCAGCTGTTAAAAATCGACAAGCGAATAAATCGGCAATAGCAGAACATCTACTGAGGAAAATGTGAGGGTGTCCGAAGATTCACAGCCCGGCCCCAGTAGACGACGCCGTGCTCCGCTCGTGACCTTTGCTGTAACGTAGCCAAAATATGTGAGTACACAATGTTTGTATCACATAATAAATATCGTGTTAATTCCCGTCTTGATTAATTATAGTTATAATGCAGCGCGAAAATCTAAAAAAACTATTGATTTACTAAAGTCTGATCAGATAAATAGTTGCTGACAGCATAATAAGAATTTCTGAACCGGGAATTCATGAAGTTTAAGTTTGAATGGCAGTAATTTGGTACAACCAAGGAGTTTTTTTTTTACTGTAAATAGGTGAGCGTTAGACCATATTTCACCTGATGGTAAGTGATAATATGGTCTAAGATGTAGCACGATTACCTAGAAGATACCTATTCACTCGCGCTTTGAAAACCCCCAATTGTAGCCTCTAGGGAACACCTCCTCAGGCAGCTGATTCCACTGTTCCGCAGTACGAATAAAGAAACAGGATTCAAACCTCTTTGTGCGGACTTTTGGCATTTCTACCACATGTACCGGGTGTCGATTGAGGGTCTGCCTGGTGGAGTAGTGGAAGTACGGAGATGCTCCAAGTGGCATTGTAGGTACAGTTCCGTGGCGCACTCTCCAAAATGTATCCGATAGAAGATCGATAAGCTTGCTACCTTGTTTGATTTTGTTGTATATCCGAGGCGCGCTGCAGATGATGCTAGAGCATAAACACCTTCTTTTATTATACCTAGAGAGGTCAGCATTGATGAACTAGAGTTCATCAATGCTGACCTCTCTAGGTATAATAAAAGAAGGTGTTTATGATTTTCATGAGTGATACGAAAAATGAACTAACTTGACATCTTTTCGGGCGGTCCCCATTATGCGCACCATCAGACTTAGGCGTGCAAGAGTTCTCGCCTTCCTTCGCCCAACTGCCGCTGGGGCAAGCCGCTGTAGTGAAGAGAGAAGAAAAGAAAACCATTACAATCATAAGGGCTTAAGAATGCCAATCATCTAGATGGTTGGCAGTCAATCATCGTCAGTCCATTAAATTTAACATTTAAGTTAACATTAAAAAAATATCTTCAGAACCTAGAGGTATAGGCCTCATCCAGAGCCTGCCACTGTGTTTGGTTTTGGGCCATGTCTGTAACCTTAGTTCTCCTGCGGATCTCATCATTTCTGATACGATCACGCAGGCAGACTCCGAGCATAGCCCTCTCCATTGCTCTTTGGGTGACTTTGAGCCTCCTTAATTGTATTGTTACTTCATCATCAGCCCATTTAAGTCCCCACTGCTGGGGCACGGGCCTCCCTTAAGGTAATAGCCATACTCACCACGCTTGGCAGACGGGTTGGCGAGGGTTTTGATATAAATGCAGAGTTTTCCTTCTCTGGGTGCTGATGATCATGCCAGCAGCTTTACTTTAGTCGCCTTTTACGACTCCTCGGTAAGAGTGAGGGTGGCCTATTCTACTCTGCGGGGGACCACACGGCATCTTCGGCGTCACGGCAGTCAATACTAAATACTCAATTGTTTATTGCTTTCCATAAGTTATAAGGTGGTGCTTATATAATTTAGTAGAACACATTATGGACCCTTTTAGGGCACAAGAAAATTTAGGAGTCTTCAATTGTGCCAGTTTCTCAAGAAACTTTCAACCTCGCACGACAAAACTGTGGAATGAACTATCGCGTGCGGTGTTTCCGGACCGATACGACCTGCAAACCTTCAAGAAAAGAGCGTAATCGCTTTTAAAAAGGCCGGCAGCGCACCTGCGACTACTTTGACATGGCAGGTGTCTATGGGCGGCGGTAATCGCTTACCATCAGGTGATACGTCTGCTCGTCTGTCCGCTATATCATAAAGAAAATATTTCTCCTGCGAACTGTCTGGCTGCGGAATGAGCTTTCCCGAGGGACTACAGTATGAGATTCTTCTAAAAAGAAGTGTAAGGGTGCTCACACACGAAGGATAATTTTTTAACCGATAAAATACAACGCGTACTGATTTCAATTATAAAATTACACATCTGGAGCATTGCTCTATACGGTTGAGAGACGTGGACAATGAAACAAAGAGACAGAGAGAGATTGGAGGCTTTTGAGATGTGGTGTTGGCGAAGAATGAAAGGCATAACATGGATGGAAAAGAAAACGAATGAGGAAGTTTTAGAAATGGTAGGGGAGAAGCGGTCCTTGCTCGAAACTATAGATATCAGGAGGGGAAATATGATGGGACACCTGGTACGGCATGACATGTTCATCAAAATAATAATGGAAGGAAAAGTGGAAGGAAAGATAGGAAGAGGAAGACCAAGAAGAGATTACGTCCAGCAACTTAAGGAAAAGGCAAATGTCATGTCGTACAAGGAATTGAAGGTGCTGGCAGAGTCGAGAAAGGAATGGAGACTACTCCACCGACAAGAGCGTTGCTCTTAAATAAGAGAGAGAGACTGATTTCAATACCTGTGTCCTAAATGTCCTATCAAAAGTCCGCCAGAAATAGTATTAAAAACCGGCCGACTTTCTGTAGGACCGATAAAACATATTCAAGTCCGCTGGAAATGCAGGCATCCATAGAATGTGGCAGTCGCTTCTCATTAGGCGAACATAGTGCTTTGGTGAAACCTACCTACATTTCTTTTGAGTGGCGTAAAATCCCGACCCAATGGTAATTCTAGAACCGGCAGCCGAAATCCGGGTCGTCCACTGTCACGATGTGTCGATGACATCACCAAAATCGCAGGGACTACATGGATCCGAGCGCCTCAGGACCGGGTACATTGGCCTAAAGGAAAGGAGGCCTACCGGGCTGATGATGATGACATTTCTCTGTAGAAAGTTATCCCTCTTTTCTTCCACGAGCTATCTCCAACTGTGGATGAAGTTTTTGCCGCCCCCAAAATGTGTTCCCCTCCCGCCTCCTCCTGGCCAGTGACGTGTGAGACACTGTTTTTTTTTTATGCTATAGTTTGTCAGACGAGCAGACGGATCACCTGATGGTAAGCGATTGCCGCCGCCCATGGACACCCGCGACACCAGTGCAATCATAAATGCGCTGGCAATCTTTAAACTCCACCGGATTGTGCCTCCGGTACACACGCAGCGAAACACAGCAATGCTGCTTCACGCCGGTTTTCTGTGAGGCCGTGGTATCACTCCGATCGAGCCGGCCTATTCATGCCGAAGCGTGGCTCTCCCACGGTCAAACCCACTGTGTCTATGGGCGGCGGAATCGCTTACCATCAGGCGATCCGTTTGCTCGTTTGTCACCTATCCACATGACAAAAATACTTTGGCAGTATTCTTAAACCGGTAGAATGCACCCGGAGAGATGGACCCATGTTGTCACGAAATGGCATCCTGCAGATGGCCGTCTCCCACGAGGCAGGCCGAAAAAGAGATGGCGTGACGACCTGGATCAATACTCCGGTAACTGGCAAACGCTGGCAATGAATAGGGAGCAGTTATAATATATATAACTAATAATATATAGTATAGTTAGTTAGGGAGCCCACTTTGCCCAGCAGTGGGACCATTTGAGCTAGAAGAAAAAAAAACTAGCCCCTAGCCGCACATGCGTCAACATTCGCGGCCCATTTCTAGAGCGTATCTTTATGGAGGCAAGAGTTGGTTGTTCTTCTATTAAACATGAATACGTACCGCAAATCTTCGGCCCGGAGACTAGGTAGAAACCTGCGGGGCAGAGCGCGACGAAGCTGACCGCGCCTGGCGGCAGGTCCAGGTGGTATCGACTGTCTGCCGGCGTTGTATCTGCGACCACAAATCAACGAAGATCATCAATCGACAGAAGCCATTTTTACCCGACTACGGCAAAGCAAAAGGAGCGTTATGATTTTGACAGGCTATGTATGTACATACATACATAGCCTGTCAAAATCAGTTCATCAGAAAAGTTACGTGGAAACAGATGAACATACATATGTATGTATGTTCATCTGTTTCCACGTAACTTCTAAACTCGTTATGATATTTGAACAAATGAGGTGTCGTTAGAAACGTCTTGGTTGTCTCCTGGTTATAGGCAACATGACGTCACGTTAAATTTATTACAGCACCCTCTAGGGGACTTAGAGTAAGGAACTAAAAAATAAAATTTGCTTGACAGTACCGTGTGGGGTATCAAATGAAACCCTACTACCCTAAAGTATTATTTGTATATATTTGTAATTCCACTGTTGGTTCTGATGTCCGTAACACAGGTGCTTGAGCTACCTATCTCGGAGTCAGATCAATGTATGTGATGTTGTGAAAAAAAAATAGGTAAGTATTGTGACAAGGTCCTTAAGTGTATACATATTTTTGGAGTCGACTGTACCTAAGTTTTCGGTAAGAAATTATTAGGTATCGGCTCGGAGTCTAGAAGTTGGCGGTCTTGTACCTTCGTGCCTCGGAAAGCACGTTAACCCGTTGGTCCTGCGCCCGTTCCCTCTCCGGTCATGTCACCTAGTGTCCCATCGAAATATGTTGGTAAAGGAATAGAGAGTGCACTAGTGTTTGCGCGCACACTTAAGCACTATAATATATCCTGCGTACGTGATGACTTACGGTGCCGAGACGTGGACACTCACGGCTGGACTAGTCCACCGGTTCAAAGTCGCTCAAAGAGCTATGGAAAGGGATGGCTATGGAATGCTCGGAGTATCTCTGAAGGACCGCATCAGAAATGATGTAATCCGACAGAGAACCAGAGTCACCGACATAGCCCACCGAATTAGCAAACTGAAGTGGCAGTGGGCTGGTCATATTAGCCGCAGAACTGACAGCCGTTGGAGCCGTAAAGTCCTTGAGTGGAGACCGCGACTCGGTAAGCGTAGTGTAGGACGCCCTGCGACAAGATGGGATGATGACATTCGAAGGCTGGCTGGTGTGGGCTGGATGAGAGTGGCCGAAAATCGGGAGCAGTGGCGTGCATTAGGGGAGACCTATGTCCAGCCGTGGACGCGTATGGGTTGCTGATGATGATGACGTGGCTGATCGTTGAAATTGACCGCCGTAGCTGTAATCGGTTGGAGGATGTTATTATATCTTGGCCGTTACCTTTTCTCCTCAACGTGTGCGTCACAATAGCTTTCCTTGTGTTTATCAGCCAGACCGGTTCCAAAGTCTTGTTTTCTCTGTCATTCATTATCACCACTGCAACAGAAATATATGTTACCATTCCTGTACGCTAAACCGTCACGTGAGAGAGCCACGCTTTGGCTTGATACCACGGCCTCACAGAAAACCGGCGTGAAGCAGCACTGTTCGGTGTAATATGACCGAACACGTGACATTTCTACTTGTGCGCAATCGTTTGCGATCGATTACGTTATAATTAAATTTTAGTGCAAATCACGGAACGATCGCGACCGGGTGCGCTCACAACATTATAATATTTTTAACATAATAACAGTTTGTAGAACTTTGAATATAGTTTTGACATAATAAATATCTTTTAATCCAACGCTAAACGATCCCGAACCCTACAACCCTACAACCCTGTGCTGTGTTTAAAATTGTGTGTAGTTCGACCAATCACAGAAACTCTTTTTAATGTATGAATCTTTGAAATACGTAAAATAACACACTGCTCTCTGATTGGTCAATCTTCATAGTGGCAATGCCAATCAGATTGCGCGTAGCGTTTGGATATTGCTTACTACTTATTATTTTACGAGTGAGTTCAGTAAGTTTATCAATGTACGAAAGTGTGGACGTAAAATAATACAATTTATCTCCCGTTTAGAATCCTACGAAAGTTTATAAACTTCCTAGTAAATTGATAAACTTACGGATCTTGTTATTTTCCCGTGACATATCTAAGCGATGCGGGAGCGATGGTAAAATATGCATGTTCCTTACAGACCGAAGAGAAACCTTTGCATTTTTTTAATGCTATAATTCAGCTGCAGGGAGTAGATCAAACAGTTCCTCAGAGCACTCCCCATGATAGATGCAGTATAGAATGCTGAGCGAAGCTATATCCCGCCGCAGTGCTAGAGGATCAAGTCGACTAGAGAGAGTCAAGTCACCGACAATTCGAGCAGCCCTATGTTGTACGCCGTCAAACGGAAGAAGTTGGTACTGAGGTGCACCAGCCCAGAGATGGGAGCAGTCTTCCATATGGGGCCGAACTTGTGCCTTATAGAGTTGTAACCGATGAGCTGGTGTGAAATACTGCCCCACTCTATTAAGTACACCAAGTTTCTTTGAAGCCATTTTAGCTTTGTCTTCCAGATGACCGCGAAACTGGACATCGCTCGAAATTTCGACACCAAGGATTCCGATATAAGGCTTGACATCAACGGGAGTGCCCTGAATCATCATCATCATCATCATTTCAGCCAATAGACGTCCACTGCTGGACATAGGCCTCCCCCAATGTTCTCCACACAGATCGGTCCTGTGCCGCCCGCATCCAATGGATTCCCGCGATCTTCACCAGATCGTCGGTCCACCTTGTGGGGGGCCTTACCACGGCTGCGACTTCCTGTACGTGGCCTCCACTCGAGGATCTTTCCGCCCCAACGGCCGTCTGTTCTCCTCGCTATGTGCCCTGCCCATTGCCACTTGAGGCATGCAATCCTTTGGGCTATGTCTGTAACCTTAGTTCTCCTGCGGATCTCATCATTTCTGATACTATCACGCAGGGAGACTCCGAGCATAGCTCTCTCCATTGCTCTCTGAGTGCCCTGAATACCACCAATCATTTATATAATATGTTTCCAGAACCCTAAAAAAAGGCTCGGTTCGGTTCTCACCCCCAATAGAAGCCAAGACCGGCACGTTGGCAGCGGCCAGTAGTGCCATGGAGTTGTGCAGGTTACGCCGGCATCGGCCGCCGCACCGGACGCCGTGGTGCTCTGTCACTGTCAGCACAGCAGTCGCGCGGATGTAAGGAGTTCCGTCCACCTGGAAGTACCAGAATTTTAACCTGCCGCCCCCCAGTGGCGTCCAGCTACTCGTATTGTGACGGTTACCGTCTATATCACGGCGGATGCTCTGAAGAGCTTTTCTCCGCGCCCTGAAGAGCGTGAGATGCGATCATCCCGCAAACTCCATCTCGCATTCCCACTCCACTCCACACACTCCTACTCACAATCCTTCACTGTCCAATCCACCCGCCTCTGAAACAACATACCCCTATCCATCCGGCAATCCGAATCCCTCTGTATTTTCAAGTCCCGAGTTAAAGATCATTTCTTATCTTTCTAAGCCTTTGTAGTTCCTTTCATTGTCTCCTATTTCCCTGGTTACGTATCTATCAATCCAATAAACTGTTAGTATGTATGTTTATTTGTTTTGTAACGTACCAGTATGTATTAGTATTTATAGCTAGTATATATTTATTTAATATAATGTATGTATGTATATACCATACTCGTATTTATACAATGTCTTTTTTTTTCTCTCTTTTTCTGACTTGCACTGCCTTACCCCTTTTCTTAATTCGCTATAGGTACTTTTCCTCTGCCCTGAGGTTGTCTGGAAGAGATCGCTATTAGCGATAAGACCGCCTACATTGTTTTAGTATAATAACTTAGGCTAAGGTCTGTAAATTTTGTGCAATAAAGTGTATCTATCTATCTATCTATCTCCCTCATCCCACCTTCCCTTTTCCGTAACAGAATTACACGCGCCGGACAACGCTGTCGCCGCTTCACAGTGGAGAACATTCCATCATGGACTAAAAAAATTGGCAGTTCCTATTTCTGCCGCACCATCAAGAAATAGAACTCGTTGCCGGCGCATGTATTTCCCCCTTCCTACAATATGGATTCCTTCAAACGAAGCGTGAACAAGCATCTCGCGGGCCAGTATGGCGGTGCCAACCGAGGTGATGCCTGACATCGCGTCCGTTGTAATTGCAACGTGGGCTCTTCTCTTGCTTCTCTCTAAGTTTTTGTTCTCTTCTCTCTAAGTTTATGTGACAGGTGGAAGACGAGAAGACGGATTACCTGATGGTGTATCTATCTATATATCTATCATCTACCTATGGTAAGCGCTTGCCACCGCCTATGGACACCCGCGACACCAGTTAAGTCAACCTTTAAACCTCCCTTTCTCCCGGATTGCAATGGGCCTTCGGTACCCTCACTCATGCTGCGAAACACAGAGCAGTGCTCCTTCACGCCTGTTTTCTGTGAGACCGTGGTATCACTCCGGTCGAGCCGGCTCAGTCATGCCGAAGCGTGGCTCTCCCTCATAATTATTTGCTTTGCCCTCATAATTATTTCGATGGGACGGCGGAATGGGACACCACAAGAGAGAGATTCGTGTTTCAAAGTACCTAACTATGATGGCACAAATCCTGTATGATCATCCTTTTGCTTAAAACCTTTAGTGATCCAATATATTGTCACAGAATAAAATTGAATTTAGATATTGTGCCTCTTTGAACCGGTGGACTAGTCCAGCCGTGAGTGTCCACGTCTCGGCACCGTAAGTCATGACCGGAAGGACGCACTTGTCGAAGACTTTCGACTTAAGACTTCGAGGGATGGGTGACGAGAAGACTTGACGAAGTTTACCAAATGCTGCCCAGCCTAGCTGAATTCTTCTTTTGGCTTCTCTCTCGAAGTTGTTTCTGCCTAAGAGCTATGGAAAGGGCTATGCTCGGAGTATCTCTGAAGGACCGCATCAGAAATGATGTGATCCGACAGAGAACCAAAGTCACCGACATAGCCCACCTATTTAGCAAACTGAAGTGACAGTAGGCTGGTCATATTAGCCGCAGAACTGACAGCCGTTGGAGCCGTAAAGTCCTTGAGTGGAGACCGCGGCTCGGTAAGCGTAGTGTAGGACGCCCTGCGACAAGATGGGATGATGACATTCGAAGGCTGGCTGGTGTGGGCTGGATGTGAGTGGCCGAAAATCGGGAGCAGTGGCGTGCATTAGGGGAGACCTATGTCCAGCAGTGGACGAGTGTGGGTTGCTGATAATGATGATGATAGTGCCTCTTTAAAAAAAAATCTCGACACAAAAATTCCTACGCCCAAAAGGAATGCAGATGTATTGCTAGCCTTTTAGGAAGACGACAAGTATCCTTACCCTGTCTTCCAAGCATATCGGCTCCTCCACTGCCACAGAACAGTGCTGGTCTTCCGCACAGCATTCCCGACTCATCAGCGAGCTGAGCGACTGTACCGCCTTCAGATCCTGGGAATCAGAAGTTTAATGATGGATGTTCTTAATAATAATAATCCTCCAACCGATTACGGCTACGGCGGCCAATCTCAACGATCAGCCACGTACGCAGGATATATTATAGTGCTCAAGTGTGTGCGCAAACACAAGTGCACTCTCTATTCCCTTACCCTCATATTCCGATGGGACACTACTGTGACACGACCAGAGAGGGATTGGGCGCAGGACCAACGGCTTAACGTGCTTTCCGAGGCACGGGGATACAAGACCGCCAATTACCAGACTCCGGGCTGCCACTAAGAATTTCTTACTGAAAACTTAGGTACAAATTTTTGGCCCGACCCAGGGATCGAACCCGGGACCTCTTGCCCAGCCGTCGCTTCAAAGTGCGACCCACTAACCACTGCGCCACCGAGGCGTGTGGATGTTCTTATATTCACACTAAAGGGAGAGAATTTAGAGATAGGTCGTCCAAAAGAGTTTTTGAATTACCAATTCCAGTGATTAGGTCTTCTTTTGCGAGGCGTTTTGAGCCATTTGTGTCCAGAATAATTTATAATAAAATGAATAAGAGTTGTTTAATATCAGATTGCTCGGCACTGGACACAAAACGTAGCAGTTTCTAAATGGTTAATGAAACTTGTCATACTGTGAAGCTGAACTCATCATCGTCAGCCCATTTAAGTCCCCACTGCTGGGGCACGGGCCTCCCTCAATCACATGAGGGGTAATTGCCATACTCACCACGCTTGGCAGACGGGTTGGCGAGGTTTTGATACAAATGCAGAGTTTTCCTTCTCTGGGTGCTGATGATCATGCCAGCAGCTTTACCTTAGTCGCCTTTTACGACACCTCGGTAAGAGTGAGGGTGGCCTATTCTACTCTGCCGGGACCACACGGCGTATAAAGCTGAACTTATTCTAAATAAATACATTGATTAAACAGTATTGCATTTGTGTAGCAACAGTGAATTTCTTAAAAGTTATTGATCAAGCATTGATAAAAAATTAATTATGTGAGCAAGTACACTTTATTTTAATTTATTTTTTGTGCCGTACTAATCCTTGTATGTAAATCTCATATAGTACACCCACGGTACAGGCTTAGCCTAGAGTGTGGTGTATTGTAAATCGTACACTAACCTACCGATTTACCAATGATGTTTCTGCCTATTTTATGTACCTTACTTGTGAAACCAGAGGGAACAATCACTACCACTGATCCAAACGGGTAGTAACATTTATATACAAACTTATAAACACACAGACCAATACAAATAGAGATGTTCATGCACACAAATGTTTGTACTGTGCGGGGATCGAAGCAGAGGCAGCGTTCACTACCACTGATGCCAAACGGGTCGTCAGACCGCGGAGACGACGAGTAAATAAGCTAGGGATCTCTCTTATCCGTCCAAATCTTGATCATCTTCAGTAAATGCCACAAAGTATGTACTCACATCATAAACGCACTGTCGATCCATGGAGTAGACCGGACTGAATACCACTTTGATACGTTGGCACCGAGACCACAGTCAACCTCACTTGCTTTTCAGAATCGGCCTGAAATATCATAAGTAGAAAAATCTGTTTTGCTTTAGACCATATTAATTAACTACATTGTCTTAGCAGCCAGCGTATGGCTACGTTATAAGTTCAGAAACAGCTGCTGTCCTCTTCTGAACGTACACCCTCCTATTGAAACGATGGTTTTGGATGTAACTGCGAAACGATAAGATGAGAATATCCCTGGTCCACTTACTCAAAGAAGCAAAGAATTTAAATCTCACCCTTCGACAAATATACACCCCTGAATTCTTAGCTTCCACATTCCTGATGAACACTTTCGGTCCAACAATAGCCACATTGTCGAGCGACAAGAGATGTGGTTTGTCGGATTTCCATTGAACTGCGAGGCTGTCAAGATTTCGAGTCTCCTTGGTGAGAGCACAGTGTATGATGACTGAGTCTCCCTGCATGGTGTAGGTCTCATTCTGAAATCATAACACAAAAGTTTATTAGATGAGTAAAGTAGACGAAGACGATCCCCAAATCCTGGATTATGGTCTAAATGTAGGCACACCGGGCACCAGGAATTACACGCTAAGATGAGAGTAAGAAAGAGACAGGTAGGTAAGCGGCGACATCACCACCTCGGAAAGCTATTTGTCGTTGGAAAGATCCCAGGGAAAAGACCAAGAGGACGCAGCCATATGATGGAGAGATCAGATCCGAGCAAACACCGACAGTGACTTAAACGAAGCCATCGGCTGCCGAAGATCGAGAAAGATTGCGCAATTTGGTCAGAGATTTATCGAAAAGACCACGACCCTCAGTAGTCAGAAAAAAGATGCAAGAAGGAAGAGGAAGGTGGCCAAAAAAAAAGATATGTAGAAGTGAGCGAAAGTGTTATTACGAAGCTTTGAAACTTACAGGGTTGCTTGCATACGGTAGGTCTTTCAATATTGCTGCCAACTCCTGAATTCCTCTTACAGCCCTCTTGTTTCTCTTCTTTCTAATTCTATAAATTCCAAACTGATCTTTGTCAAATTCTTCAAAATATTCTTTATCATCTACCTCAAAACGTATATCATTGGTAAACGATGATGATACATCATCAATTTTAGCATTGAATCCTTCTTCACTTTTGTGTAATTTTGTTGCTTCTGTAGTCCTTTTAAAATTATGTTTTTCATGAATAAAGAATACAACGTCTTTTTTCTTCATCTCACTGTTTTTGTCAGATCTTATCGATTCTGTGGTGCCTTTATTTATAGCCCTTTTTCCTAATATAGCATTTCTCATTATACCTTTATGTTTTTTATTAGAAAATAAAGGAGCGTTCTTAGTTTTCTGATTGCCGTTTTGGACACTATCGTTAACAATTTTAGCAAACAAATACGACTTTAAAATATCATCAATTTTGGAATATACTTGATCAAAATTTGAATTGTGTATATTGTGAGTACTATCTGGTATTATATTACTTCTTAAATTAATACGATCATAGATTTTACTGGACCTAATTCTATCATCGTCGTATTTTTTCGAATCTCTATATTTTCTTCTGCTTTTCCTTTTTCGATTCACTAAAGATCTTTTACGTCTAATCCAATCCCATTTCAATGTCCTTTTTGAAGTAGTAATATCCATTCTTTTCTTTGCTTTAGGCCTGTGAAATATCTTTTGGGTTCCAGTGTTTATCACAAAATATCTAGGTGCCTTCTTATATTTAGGGCATGTGAGATTAGTGATCATACCCTCGAAGTGTTTCGTGGGCAATCTTTTGTGCATATCAAGAACATATTTGAATGCTTCATCGATGTTGCATATAAGTTTGTCGGGTTCAGAATCAACGGCCTCTTGAAACAAATGATTTGTGTTAGATTAAGGAACAGTAAGGTCTGCGACTGCCCGTGACCATCACTGGCCGTCGGCGACCGTCAGCGCATTTACTTTAATCGGTATATTTATGTCGATAAAAGGTCACCGGGCTGTCGTTAATTGAATTACATCTATCATTATTGAATACCAAGGGATTCGATTCTATAATATAAGTGCTACGTATAAAGAATGTATGTGAATCTGTCAAAATGGCTTTTATTATCTGCAAGAATTGGTGGCAGGAGTTTGGTGTCATGCTGAACAAGATCGAGACAAATATTGGGTCGCAGAACCATCGGAATACCTATCTATGTATGTAATGTATTCACTTCTGGCAATGCGATTATAAATCAAAGCCTGCCTCGGTGGCGCAGTTGTTAGTGGGTCGTTCTTTAAAACGACGGCTGCGCAAGAGGTCCCGGGTTTGATCCCCGGGTCGGGCCAAAAAATTGTACCTAAGTTTTCGGTAAGAAATTCTTAGTGTCAGCCCGGAGTCTGGAAGTTGGTGGTCTTGTACCCCCCCTGCCTCGGAAAGCACGTTAAGCTTTTGGGTCTGAGCCTGATCCCTCTCTGGTCGTGTCACAGTAGTGTCCCATCGGAATAGATAGATACTCTTTATTGCACAACATACAAAACTTAAAAGCTAGGTATACAGAGATACTATGTACAATTTAGGCGGTCTTATCGCTGGGAGTGATCTCTACCAGACAACCTTCAGGTAAAGGTTCCAGAATATGAGGGTAAGGGAATAGAGAGTTCACTTATGTTTTCACTGCGTACGCAGCTCATTATTGAGATTGGCCGCCATAGCCGTAATCGGTTGGAGGATATTATTATCAAATCAAACATACTTTTTGATTTCTCCACGGGTTTGGTTTCAGTTTCATTTGCGGGCGGCATCTTAGTGAACTGAAAATACAACTATCGTTACTTCAGTACAGATGTAATAATATAAAGCAAGCTAGACCTGGCAAAAAAACGTATCTTTCTAAAGATTGGGACACTTGCATCTAGATCAGTGCAGAGAATGTTATGGTAGTCGCTGAAAATCAGCGTCGCGGTTGGTCTCTTGGATCAGTCGGGGCTGATTCATGAGATTATCTATCGATCGATCGATATCGATCTATTAGTGAGCGGCCGCCTGTTTGGCACATACAGGGATAATGTGTGTCCTACTTTTCGTTTATAATTTATGTATTTGTATTGTATTTGTATTGTAAATAAAGTTATCATTCATTCATTCAGAGATGCGGAACAGTGAAACGCTTTATTTGGAATATCGACTCTCAGATAGATCCGTGATTCATTCCGATCATTCAGATCATTTGACTCACTCGGTTCATTCACCTCATTCGGATCATTCGGCTCATCGGATCATTCCGCTCATTCGGATCATTCGAATGATACATTCTGAGCAAACATTAGAGCTTCGGAACAGTGTATCATTTGGCTGAGTCGGATCACTGTTTCGTTTCAGTAAAGAGTTCGTGTAAAACACACGTCTAAGCAGACGTTACGACCGAATCGGAGTTTCTCTCTCTTTCACACGCGCTGTTTGTCTCCTTTGTTTTAATGCGACAGGTATATTCTCGTTCGTTTCGGGACGGCTTTGAATTAAGCCACCAGATTATATTGAACTACTTATTCTTCTCTTCTTTGAAAAAAAAAAATAAATACAATAAATTGAGACAGCATCACATACATTGTCGTGGTCCCAAACTAAGATTTTCCCTTGTACTATGGAAACCAGGAACGACGGTACCACAAACACCCAGACCCAACACAAGTATATGTTTCATCAACAAACATTTGTGTCGGTGCGGGAATCAAACCCGCAGTAACATGTATGTGAATTTAAGCCATGACTATTTCAATGGTGACTTGTAAGAAGTAAAAATCTGTTTCTTCTTTCTTTCTTTCTTCTTCTTCTTTAAAATAGTCTTTAAATACCTTTGGATTTAAAGTTGTCTTTGATTTTCCCTTCCTCTTTTCTTTCTTTGGTTTTTTCGTTTTCTTTGATTTGGCTCGTTTCTCGTCAGTTACATTTTTAGTGTCGTCAGGCGCAATACTATTGGCAGGCACTTTGCTGACGTTTATTTCTTCTCTAGTACTTTCACCCATAATCTTCTTGTACCACACTGTAAATAGTCAGTTAACAATTTATTAGTAAACCACCCGGCTTGGTCTAGTGGTTTAAGTACCGGGCCGTGATCTCGGGGTCCTGGGTTCGTTCCCGGGTCGAGCAAAATTTTCATTCGAATTTTTCAAACATAGCTCGGGTTTGTGATCACCAATCCGCATTTGGAAAGCGCGGTGAGTAAGGCTAATCCTATCATTAAGTATTAAGATATACAATAAAGTACCAGAAAATGTCATTAATCTATCACGGTATATGTTTAATCACATTATTAAAACCTGCCTAATTAAGAAAGGTTACTATAGTGTCAATCAATTAGTCTTTTGAGTTGTTATTAAAAGTAAACTGTGTTAACTTTTATGATTGTATTTTTTTCCTCTTCTCAATTGAAACTCTGTAACATATCAACATTTGAAAAGAGTAACTACCGAATTTCTTGCTGGACTCTTCTCAGTAGAAATCGACATTCCGAACCAGCGGTAGATGATAATATTGTGTACCTATTTTGACATTCATAAATGTTCTGTATGGACCTAAATTGATTTTTTTTTTATCTTTATCTTTACTTCTCTATTCTTACTGGGTATTAAGCACCTACATATATACCCAAAACTGGAATTCAAGACCAAAAAATCTACTACAATGTTGCCACTGCAATAAAATGATCGTACAATAGTATATACCTATTTCTTAAAAACATACGCCAACATAATTTGTTTATTGGTAAATTTAATTCTACAATATAAAGAAGTAATTTTATTGACTTATATTTACATAAATGCACGACAATTTAATAAAAACTTAATCATCCGTAATGTTTGGTAGAAAAGCTGGTATTGAGCTTGTGTCACTTTAGGTGTTAATAACATTTGGTACAACATTTGAACTTACATGTTGTTTCGTGCAGTGAGGTGCGGCAAAGGGATATTAATATAGGAATCTTTGAAATTTAATCGTTTTAAACAATGCTATTGTGTGTTGTCACCTGCACCACTTGCTAGGACCTAAGAGAGTCTTAAAACCTGCGATTTCGTTAAGAGTAGTCTCGGCAGAATCCATAGGTCGAGTGACCGACTCAAGATTCCATAGTCAGAGATTCTGACATTAGTGATGGTGAAAATGTAGATGTAATTAAGTTTCTATTTTTTGAGAAAATCCTTGTCATGAATTGTGCCAGCCTATACTAAGAAAATAAGCATATAACAAAAAGGTTGAAAAAACCTGAAAACTTAATTTGACAATGACATAAGTGACATTGATTCATTTGACATTGACGTATCTGTCGTAGTTTTTTTGGTCTTGAATTCCAGTTTCACGTATAGTTACTAAAATAGAATCACCTTTAAAAGTTGTTGACGTCCAACCAACTATTCCCTCTTTTGTCGTCTGTGGAACCGTCACCGACTGCGTCAAAGGCGACGTCGGTTGCGAAAACGCTTGCGAGACCGAAGAAACTTGTTGAAGCTGTCTTTGAAACAAGTATACTGATCAACTGATCCTTAATGTTAATGATGAAGGTTGGAGAGATACGGAGGCACATACAAATACAAATTTAGGAAGAGCGAGAAAGCTACCAACGATGGTATTTCCGAATAGATACGACCTGGTGATCTTCAAGAAAAAGAGCTTATTCCTCCCTTAAGAGCCGGTAACGCATCTGTGATGCCTCGTGTCATCATCATCGTTGCTGAAAATCAGCGCTGACCTATGTCAGCATTAGCTGAGCCACTGCCTTTTGCTTTCCTTAGATTATTGTTAATATTTTAAAACTAAGTATGTACGGTAGATAAGTTCTAGTTTACTTAATAAATTATGAGTGTCACGGAAATACCTAGGTGTACCACGTTTATAAGTTACATCGGCAAAATTCGTCTACACAGAAGAGCAAGTTAAATCCGATTGCTTACGATTGCGTGAGCAGTTGAAATACAGACTTTACTGCGTTACGTTAAGGTTAAATACAATAAATCCAGATAGGAATGCTATCTCTCTCTTCTCTTACCCGCACTCTCACCAAACATGGCGCTAACGCATCAACCAATTAAGAAAACGTAATTTTGGGCGCTCGTAAATGGAGCGTTGTGATTGGTTAAGATTTTGCCGCAGTTTTCGAAAATAAGACTTCTGCGCAGGTACATTGGTGTACCTACCTGTTTTGTTGCATCACAAAGTAATAAACGTAGTTTTATTTATTTTTGTGTTGCAGATATCCATGGGCGGCGGTAATCACTTACCATCAGGTGAGCCGTCTGCTCGTTTTCCACCGTAGTGTAAAAAAAAAAAGAACACACAGAGAGTGATAAAGAGACAGAGAAAGAGTGTCAAGTCACTGTCAACACCCACCTTTTTTTTACAGCTCAGAGGCACAATTTTCACTCCAAACGTATCCACAATTTTCTTCAGCAAACCCTCGCTTTTGATCTTGATTATGCCGGAGTCCGTGTATTTCGAGGCAGGCAGTTCGAGGTCCCTCAAGGTCTCCACTATATCGTAATATTTGTCTCCCGATGATTTGTGTGTGGAGACGGCTCTGTTAATGCGAGGAATAGTTTTCATTACAAAGAATATTTATTTTTCGCATTAAAAACATTAACTTACATGAGAAAAATTAAATTGAAAATTGAAAAAGCCCCAGACAAAATTAAATAAATAGGTTATTCGTCATTTTCTGACGGCGGCCATCTTAGATTTGAAATTTGTCACAAATTTCAAATTTGTGTGTGTGTGTGTCTGTGTGCCTGTCTATGGCAACGTAGCTTGTTCGGGAGCCATATACAGGCACACAGACACACACACACACACAGACACGTCAAACTTATATCACCCCGTCGTTTTTGCGTCGGGGTTAAAAACAATAATGAATCATTCCAGTAGGTATTTATTAACTTTGAAGTTACTCGCTAGGTGGTGTTAGCAGTCTCTACATATTCCATGTGTTGGATGATATATCCTGTACTCCCTAATTTATGGGACAATTTCCCACTGCTAGGTTTTCACGTTTACCTAATATTTCAAAGTAACCATATGGTTGGTTACATGGAAAATAACACTTTATACCAACGCCAAGAAGACCTAAAACAAGTTTTAAAAAATGTCTGCCATAGCGTATGGAGATATTTTAGATTGCTGCCCGTTTGAAACTGGGCAGTTTGTCATTAAATATTTCTATCGAATTATAATTTTTGCAAGGAGTTCATTGTCGTCGTTGATAATTCAAAATAAAAAATATTTTTGAACAAAACCTCTATCATTAATTCATGCGTAAATGAAAATGAAATATGGCAACACTTTAAATACCACAACCAAGGAGCTTACAGACTATACCAACCAATCGCTGTTTTTTTATACAGATACACTCGTATCTGTTATCAGTTTAGAGAAACCGACTAACTAATGTCATCGGAAAACTCTTCATTGGGGGTAAGTTACAATTGTCCATGTTTAGCTGTCGTTTTTCGTAGTTTTCCTTATGTTTTTTTATCTTTGTTATAATTAAATATTAATTAATTAGATATATTTAAATGGGAACTCCGTTATTAAGATACCTATTAGAAAAAACTTAGCATACAACATACCCTTTTATAATTTTTTTTCCAGTCGCAAAAATATCCTGTACACAACTCATGTTAGGTGTACAGTTTGAAGCAAGTTTTTCGTCATCATGTTTTTTAAACCTTTTCAGTTCATTATTAAGTCTCTTTGCTTCATAATTCAATATGGTCAGGAGTAATTTTCTCAAGTTACTTTCCATTTCATTTACCGATAAAGAATGTGTGCTTAAACCACCGGAACTCATGCCCAAAATGTCTGCATCATTTCCCGTGAATATATTTTCACCTTTAGCTTTGTTACCAGGAATACCAGAAGTGAGGTCATTTAGAAATTTGAAATCTTCTTCTCTTGTGCGAAAAGAGCATTCATAAGCATTTTTATTAGATGCATTAGCTTTAAACATTTCATTTGAAATATCGATTTCTTTGTTTTTATTTAATATACCATCAACATTAGCATTACTCATTTCAGTGTCATATTCATCAATAATTAAAATTGTTGGATTCATGTCTTCAGTTTTGTCCGCCAGTGTTGGGTTAGTATTTTTCTCTATAAAGTTTAAGCTCAATAATTCCAACGAAGTACTAGGCGATCTTAATTTTCTAGTATTCGATTTTTTTGTTGTTTTAACTATCAATTTTGTACCCGGTTCGTAATAATCTGTTACTTCCGTAGTAGTAGTCGTAGTTTCTTTGAATTTGTTAAGAAAATAGTCTAACGTAGCTATTTTAATTTTCTTGAAGAAATTGCTTTTTGTTACTGTTGTAGGCTGAGAAACACTTTCAATTGCTAAAACTTGATCTTTGGTAGATGTCACTGGTGTTGAAGTAACTGTTGCTTTACTTGTAGAAGTAGACAATTTCTCAGTAGCTTTCAGAGTTGATTTTTCTTTGGTAGTTGTTGATTTTTGTGTAGTTGTAACAGTAGGGGTAGTTGTAATTTTACTTGTTGTTGATTTGTAGGTAGTAGTAGAATCTTCAGATGTCACATTAGTGTAAGGTACCGGTGTAACGTATTTATCATCTGAATTTGAAGTCACATTAATGTAAGGTACAGGTGTAACGTATTTATCATCTAAATCTAAAGTCATAGTAGTAGGTACAACAGTTACGTTTTTATCCTCAACACCTGTTTCTGATTTCTGCATAGGTGTGGATTTTAGTTCTTGTTGAGTTTTTTCCGTATTCTCTTTAGTAGCGTTAGATTTGCTTTTAAGACTCTGTGTTGATTTTATATTTTTGGAGTTTTTGGTCGTCTTCTTCTTTTTGGGCTTTGGTTTATTCCTCGTTGGTTTTTCCATCATCATGGTTGTGTCTGCTTCTATATCCTGATCATAATTCGTAGACATCTCGTCGATTCTTTGAATGTCAGTGATGTTATGGAAAATTTTAAACAGTTCATTGATATTATTTGATAATGTGTCTATTAATAAGTCAGTAGTTTGAGTTGTTGATATTCTCTCCGTCGGTGCACTATCTTGAGTGGTCGCGTTTAAGTTGTTAATTAGAGCTGCTCTCAAAAACTTTTTCCAACGCGTTGGCACGCTTTGGGTTGGTAAATTTTGAGTGTTTGCTTTAGTGAACTGATGCCAAAATGCACCTCCAGAACCTACCCAAGGAGACTCGATCTGTTCATTTATTTCTCGCTTCTTAAACACCATTGGTTCTATGGTATGACTTTTTCTATTTAGAGTATAATAGGAGAACATATTTTTCAATTTATTTCCATCGAACAACCGACCGATTCCTTTTCGCTTTCCTTTCTGTTTCTCTTCTGGTTCATAATCGTATATATCCATCATATGACTAGGCATATAGGCTATTTCAGGAGGAGTAATATAAGACGCAATAGTGCTAACTGGATACAGCTTCGTTGAACTAGAAGCCTCAGGAGCTTCTTTAAAAGTTGACGTGGCGTCTTTTGTGCCGGACTTGCATATTATATTCACGTTTATATTGTCTAATGAATACATATTTTTTAAAACCTTCTTAGGTTTTGCAGACACATTTCTTGCTTCTTTAATACAATTACCTAGCGCGTTTATTAATAAATCTCCTTCGTCTACCAAATTATTGGTCAAACACATATTATATTTTGATGCGGTTGCAATATCATTAGCCAAAACCTGCATATCAATAATCAGCGGATCTCCCACGTATTTTTTGGGCCATCTCTTCTTTTTTACAATGGATCGTTTATCGATACAAGTTGAGAAAGTTTTGCAAGTTCGTCCATTACATTTGCCTTTTACTCTTTTGTAGTAATCTTGCAACGTCTTATCAACTTTGTGTAATGAATCTCTTAGCTTTTTCCCACCACTTGGATTCAACCAGAAGAAAGTCTGTATCTCTGTACAATGTTCTTTCATGTAATTCGCTAGATTATCAAACTCAAGTATTAATTCACAAATAACCGCATCACTGGCAGCACATGCCCTGCACATAGTTTTATTCGCCTTACATTTGCAGCTGCAAACTCTATCGTGTCCAAAATATTTTTTAACTGCTTCCCAATTTATATGCCGCCTAAATTTAGTGGCGCGTTCAAAAGATTTGCCTGATTTCGCGCTTGCGTCAACATTTCTGATTTTCACGTTATGTCTTATAACAGATTCATTTATAGCTGATAAATTCTCATAAAGTTGAACTAAGTGCTTATTTATTGCAGCCACAAAATCTTTACTTAGAGTGACTTTACCAAGATTCTTCCCAGTGCTTGTAGTTTCAATTTTCTGCGTCAATACTTTGTCTGCACCATTCTGTCTCACTTTAACTTTATTTAAATCTATTTGACCTTTAAACGGCTGAATTGTTAAGTTGCTTCTTGCTAAAGAGCCATTCGTATCTATCAATAAATACATCCTTGGTTCTTGTACCGTATCTTCTACAGCAGGTGTCCTTTCGTTTGGATCATACGCTTTTGAATGGGTCGTGGATGTCGTAGTGTCATCAAATGATTGAACTTGATACTCCAAGTCAACTGGAGTGAACATTTTAGCTGCGAAAACCCTTCTCACCCTCATAGAGTCTAAGGATCTCTTCTTATCAATTTGCAGGTTGTATGGTATCGCTATATGGACTTGTATGGAATTCGTCCCGGGGCCTCGTAATTCAGGTGTTGAAGATAGGTTTCGGGTTGTGGATTTCGTCGTGTTGCTCTGCTGCATGTAGAAATTATCGGTAAATGGCTGTGCCTGTAGGGGAAGAAAGATTATTACACCGTCATTTTTTTATCGTTTACATTCCGAAAACCTCATTAGTTAGCAAAAAAAATCTGCTGTTCCATACATTATTGCCGGGTGGATATTCTATTTTGTATGTAGGTATGTAACATACCTATACATATACCTAAACACACGCTTCGGCATGATTGGGCCGGCTTGACCGGATTGATACCACGGCCACACAGAAAACCCGTGTGACGCAGCGAAACACAGCACAGTGCCGCACAGCACTGTGCTGTGTTTCACTGCGTACGTGGGTACCGGAGGCCTAATCCGGGGGAAAGGTGGGTTTAAAGGTTGGCAGAAGCACTTGTGACCGCATTGGTGTAGCGGGTGTCCATAGGCGGCAGCAATCGCTTATCATCAGGTGATCCGTCTGCTCGTCTGCCAATTACCAAATAAAAAAAATAGTTAAATCAATTCAGCATGTTAGATCAACAAAATAAGCAAAAAAAAACAGCTGTCCAGCTGGGTAGGACAGCATTTGGAATACTACGTCGTGTCTTCGTATCGTCGATACCACAGTGCCTAAAGACGAAAGTCTTCAATCAGTGCGTCCTACCCGTCATGACATACGGAGCCGAAACGTGGACACTTACGGTACGGCTGGTCCACAAGTTAAAGGTCGCTCAGCGGGCTATGGAACGAGCAATGCTCGGCGTCTCTCTCCAAGATCGAATCCGAAATGAGGTGATCCGGCAGAGAACCAAAGTCATCGACATTGCTCACCGGATTGGCAAGCTTAAGTGGCAGTGGGCTGGTCATATTAGCCGCAGAATCGACAACCGATGGGGTAAACGAGCTGTTCCATACCAAATAGAATATCCACCCGGCAATAATGTATGGAACAGCTGATTTGTTTTGCTTATTTTGTTGATCACACATGCTCAATCGCCCTGTTGGTCTAGTGGTTTAAGTAGGTACCAGGCCGTTTCTCGGGGCCCTGGATTTGATTCCCGGATCGAGCAAAGGTATGTTTCGAATTTGTCGAACATTGCTCGGGTTTGTGATCACCAATCTGCATAAGGCAAGCGTGGTGATTAAGACTAATCCCATCATCATAGCAATGCCTTGATTTCTGTGATGGAGGCCTTTGCCCTGCAGTGGGACAGTACAGAGGCTGATACTTTACTTTACATGCTAAATGGACTTCAATCAAAATACCTATTTTGAGGTTTTGGGGCAGTAAACGATAAAAAAATGACGGATAGATGAATGGAATGCATATTAATGTATAACAGTCGGTTTTAGGCCCGTCGCCCACACGACATTAGAGTGGCGGGGGCGGTTAGAAATCGAGGCGCGTACGCGCGTGTTAGGATGGTGGCTTTCGTGTGCGAAAAATCCGCAAGATGGCGTACCATAAGCCTGAGGTCCATCTACAAGGGGTATTTTTAGACGAGATATGTTAAATTGTGCCAATGGTGTTGAAGTTGGACCTCTGTTCACAGGCACGCCATCTAGCGGATATTTCACACACGATAGCCCCAATTGGTCTCTATGTGGAGTCGAGGAGTCTATGCTTCCTTCTCATTTTAATTAATTAATTCAATCATTATAGTGATGACGACAGGGCAAAAGTAGAGATTACCTGTACACCATCCTGGTCCTCATAGTTAGCCGGGTTCTTGACCAAATCCACGATCACCTCCAATGCGGCCACGTCCTTAGCTGTGAATCTACCGTGCGCGTTAAGGTCTCGCTTCTCAAGCTTCATCTCTGAGTTTCCCTTCATCTTTCGGTTTGTGTTTTGAGGACTGACTGTCGGAGAGCTGGAGGACAACTCGGGGTCCTTGGCCCCAGGTTCCACGTATAGCTGAGGGAAAGAAGAATTATCAGTCATCATCGTCACTTTCAGGGTCACTTCGGAACCCGGAGTACGAGCCAGGATTAGGTCATCATCATTATCAGCGTTTTGTCCTGGTGCATGCAATTAAAAAACTTCACATCTTGACCATTATTATATCTTAGTGTGACTTATTATATTAGAGCTTATCTGGGACGACCAATGGGGCGACGTCCAGTGGGTCGTCCGAGATACCGCTGGAGGGACGAAGTCGCCAAGGACCTCAAAGCACTCAACGTGCACGATTGGGCGGCATTGGCACAGGACCGCAAAAAATGGCGAACTTTGATGTCGGAGGCCAAGACCCACTTTGGATCGCTGAGCCAGCGTAGTAAGTAGGTAAGTATTATGACTTATCGTGACATTTTGAATTATTGTGTCTTATTTAATTACTATGCCGTATCGTGATTATTTGTGACTCTTTTGACTTATTTTTTACATCATGACCTTTATTATAACTTGTTGTGACTTATTATGACTTATCGTAACTTTTTGAATTATTGTGCCTTATTTAATTTCAAATGACTTATTAAAACTTTTCATCATGACCTTTATTATAACTTACCACTGTAAGTTGTGACTTTTTGTGACTTATCGTGACTTTTATGACTTATTAAGACTTGTTATAATCACGATCGGTTACCTTATCCTCATTATCTATGTAGGGCTCCATGTAGACCTCATTGCTGGGCTCGTGCGTGTTCTTCGGCAGAGGGTTATCCGTGGTCAAAATCACGTGATCCACCTGGGTGTGATTAATTTGTTAGAATATCAAATAAACTCATCATCATCATCCTAATTACCCATATTAAAAGTACCTAGAGATATTTCATGATTTTTCATACAAACGGACTAAGTTTAAAGATAAAAAATTGTATTGGAAAAATTGCTATTCTGTCACCAGCAAGGCACTCACTTAGCTGGCCCTACTGAAAGTCAGCGTCAATACCTTTTTCAGGGTCGTGAAATAGGCTGAGTGGGGGCCATTTATGTTGGAGGTCACAACACACAATATATATGCACTGCCTGGTTATTTGTATCCTTATTATTTTGATTTTCCTTTGTTTTCTTTTCTTTTTTTTCTGTATCTATGTTTTTGGTTTGTTTGTTCTTTTGTAACTAATGTTGTACTCGTCCTATATAGTGTAGTGTCCAAAATAATACATTTTTGTTTTCTTTCTGATAAAACAAAAGTATTTTTCCCCATTTTATTTTTTTTTTTCAAAAATTTTAAGGCCTAATTCTTGGAATATCCCTAGATACTTCACAGCTGAACATTGATTAGACTGAAAATCATATATCGAGGTTATACGCCACGCCACGCCGTGGGAGAGGCTTCGGCATGAATGGGCCGGCTCGACCGAAGTATGGTATGAGGCGTGAAGCAGCAAGGAAGAAAAGGGACACCCTTTATCTCCAGGTGTCTATTTATGAAGAGGTAATCCCCACAGACAGCGGCAACGCTTATAGGTAATCCGAAAACACAAAACGCTTGCGCGATGTAATCGACACCTAGCGCCATCTATTGGTATAAAGTGGAACTAATGTCATAAAACAATATACTTATATATATAAGTGTACAGATTATATTACAAACCCCATAAGCCTTTAGTACCGATGTGCCTTTTCCTGGGAGCTCCGTTGTCGTCGGTCCCTGTTACAGGATATGTATGAAAATTCCTAGAAAATTGTATCAGGTGATCCGTCCAATCCGCCGAGTGCCGCTCGCGACAAGAGCCTCCAAAGTAACGCCTCGCAAGGAGCGAGCGTCCATCCATTTATACGGAATGTTTCATTTAAGATTTTATTAATTTTTATTTATTTATTTAATTACACAGGTCCTTAAACCTAATTACGTAATAAAAGACGGTAACAAAAGTAAAAAAATTATAAAACAATATCAAAAAACAGGCAAACACGTGAATTATTTGATATACCTACATAGAAAACTAGGCTTATATTACAATACTACGGAGATCTATGCGCAGTGTTCTTCGCAGAAGGACTGGCATGTGAGATGTCAAGGTTGAAGATGTCAAGCCCAGGGCCATGGATAGAGCACAGCACCCTTTGGGGTGCCCGAAACACCCCCATGTATTTCCTACGATGACAGACAGACGGACAAACAGATTTGTTGAGTATACGAAGGCCCGTGAGCTAGTGCTATAACGTATGTGTGTAAAGTTTGAAAGAAGGATGTATATATCGATAAGCACTCAAAAATATGTCAAAGCCGTGCTATGGAATGTAATATTTCGTCTCTCGTATTTTATACAATAAATGCAATTAGTGCTTAAAATCCCTGGAGTTTAACTCTGCCCAATAAGATTGACAAACAGACGGAGAGATAAACGGACAGACAGAAGGAAAGCGAGGTCTTAGGAATATGGTTCTGCCCGTTTTTACACTTCGGGTACCTACGGCTAAAGAAGCTGTATTTAACGTACCCTCAGAATTAATAACTTGTTAACCTAACCTAACTTTTTTTCACAAAAAAAAATACTTATTGCACATCAAACATTTATAGTCCATTCAGTATCTAAAGGTGAATAGGTCAGTTCTATTTTGACATTAAAAGTGAAACGCTCCTCTTAAACCTAACCGTTATTCTAACCCACTTCAAAAAAGTAGGAGGTTCTATGTTCGACTGCATGTTTTTTTTTTTAGTTTTTCAGATTTTCGCGTTGCATTATAACTATAATGTATCAATACGGGGATTAACACGATATTTAGCGGACTCACTCAGCTCGTGACCACGGCTGCTGTAACGTAGCCGAAACGTCGAGCCAAATATGTGAGTACACAATGTTGTTTCACATAATAAATATCGTGTTAATCCCCGTATTGATACATTATAGTTGTTTTTTTTTATGTGTGTTGACCGATTTGCACAATTCTTTTTTTATTTGAAAGATAACACTTCCGAGTTGGTCCCATTTTAATGAAGGGATCCCAGAGAAATCGAGGGCAACCCTGAAATGTTATAGGCACATGAAATGTTTTTGTATTTTTTATCAGAGATGTTACCAGTAGTATTTACGCCTGATCGTATTATTTTTGTGGGTCAGCTGATGACGGAAGGTCAACTTCTCAACGGTCAAAATAAAACACTGAAAAACATGAAAAAAAATCTAGGAAAAAAAACCGCCTTTAAAACCACGAACTAAAAAGTGTATGAAGTGTTAAAAATGTAATGTCAATTTTCCCCGCACAGCGCCTTATTCTTGTTGAATGAAGTATTACAAGATAGTTTTGGGCGCCGTCTTCAATAACACCTTTTCTCGAGTGTGCTGTTATAAAATGTTATTTAAAGTATATGAAGTATTAAATATGTTATTTTACACTTTTTAGTTCGTGTTTTTTTTTAAGAATCGAGAATAAGTAGTTTCTTTAGAAATCTAGTCGAGTTTTTATTTGTTTAATTTTAATCAACATTTTATCGGTGAATTGGAACTATCTGGATATGAAATACAATTGGTAAACATTCTTAATGGTACACACGCAATAACTCACAAATAATTAAATAATATACATCTTATTCATCTGAAAAATAACAACACTCGCTTGACGTGTCGGAACCACCTTCGTCACCAAAATATATTACCAGTTCTTGGTCCCTAATCCTATCTATGCGGTCATATTTTGCATGAGAAATCGTGATTCGATGGTAAGATGGCGACCATCTTACCATCGAATCCATCCATAAGAAACAAAACAAATTCATTATAAGCACACAACTACTAACGTATCTATTATACATTATTTTGTATTAATTCTTTTTGAGAAAATAAAGATTTCTTAAACCTCATAAATTCTATTATATCGTAAAAAATATACGTGTATTTTCACACAATGGACTATAGTATTTTTGGTGTGCAGGTAATTTTTAAAGCGTTGGTTTAATATATTCCAAAAAGTTCACTCACTGACTCGTCCGGTACAATCACTATAGCGTCCTTTACGAGGTTGATCATGTTTATCTGAGGCGAAAGCTTCGGTGTCACGAGAGCTTTTAAGTCAGGAAACTGAAATTAAATTGAAACAATTACAAAAATACATACACCGTTATTTTTTTATTCAATTCAATTCAATTCAAAATATCTTTATTTGCATAGGCTTGTATACATACAGCACTTTGAAATCGTCATACATTAGAAATTATAATTACACATGTATGTCGATACATACAATTAACTAAGAAATGAATAAAAATATTTAATGTGATTCTACCACCGGAATCGGAAAGTTGATTCTGACGAGAAGATCCGGCAAGAAACTCGCCAGTTACTCTTTTTAATCGCCAAAAATTTTAATACAATGTTATTTTTACTATATTACTCGCATAAATAAGTCGATTTCATGTCCAACAATAAATATATCCATTACAATAGTCATTTAAATAATAATCAACTGTATAATAGGCTTTTGCCATTAATTTTTTTTAATGTGTGTTTGAAATTTAGGCATTGGTAAGTCAACAAGCTTTTGTGGCAACTTGTTAAACATTTTAATACTCATTCCGACAAATGAATTACCAACCATAAGAAGTCTGAGATTTGGAACAGCAAGCCTATGTTTATTTCTGGTGTTCAGGCTATGTTTATCAGATTTTTTAGGAAATAAATCCAGTTTTTTATAAATATACATAATACAGTCAAAGATGTACTGTGATGCTAATGTCAAGATGTTAATTTCTTTGAACACATTTCTAAGTGAGTCCCGTGGCCTGAGTCCATATATGGCCCTGACAGCTCGCTTCTGTAGCACAAAGATAGCTTGAATATCAGCTGCAGAGCCCCACAACAGCAGACCATAAGACATAACACTATGGAAATAACTGAAATACACAAGTCTTGCTGCTTCAATATCGGTCAGATGTCTTATTTTTCGTACTGCATATGCAGCTGAACTAAGTCTTCCTGCCAGGGCAGCAATATGGGAACCCCACTGTAGTTTCGAATCTAACGTGATGCCCAGAAATACTGTAGAATTAATTATCGTATACACCCCGAAACCTCATAATAGGTGTTATCGAGCGAGGGAGTGGAGTAAATAGCAATAAAATAATAAAATATAGAAATAAAGTATATTTACGTTCCGTTTGCACCAAAACAAATCAATGACAATAAGAAACGTCAAATTTAGAAACAAAATAAAAAAGAAAACAAAATAATTAACTTAAAGAGGTCGGTTTGCCACAATAGGTGTCGTGAATAAATAAAAATTTAGCATGTTAGATCAATAAAATAAGCGAAAAAACATCAGGAGCCCAATTCTCGGGTTCGTATCATTTAAAAAACATGGAAAGAAAGAAAGAAAGAAAAAATGTTTATTTGGTACCAAAATAAAATAACACAGAAAATCAACAAAAAATAGAATCCACATGCAAACTTATAAATAAAAAAAAAAAGAAAACACAATACTTAATTAATAAAACAGGTACCAAAATGGTCTCCGCTCAGTATACGGCTTATCGTGTCATGCAATGCCACGCTAAGCCATTGGTATTCTGCGGGTTCCAACCAAGGTATGGGCCTCAACCGACGACAGCTATCTTTAGCTACTAAAACATTAGGTATGTGTACAGTAACAATACTAATTATAATTAATAATTACATATAAAATACGATATATGACTTCTAAATGGCGGATATGACTTCAAAATCATACAAAATAACTATGTTTATATATATCTCTATATATGTCGTATGAAAAGAATTGTACAATTAAGTTTCTGTAATGCCTAGATTTTAAAGTTATGTTTTTTTTTGTGCAATAAAGTATATCTATCTATCTATCTATGTCACGGGCACGAGAATTGGGCTCCAGCGGTTTCATAAATGTTTGCCGGGCGGATATTCTATTTTGTATGGAACAGTTGTTTTTATATGATAAGTGGCAGACGATCAGACGGATCACCTGATGATAAGCGATTGCCGCCGCCCATGGACACCCGCATCACCAGTGCAGTCACAAGTGCGCTACCAACCTTTAAACGCTATTTCCCCCGGATTAGATCTCCGGTACCCTCACTCACGCAGCGAAACATAGCACAGTGCTGCTTCACGGCGGTTTTCTGTGAGGCCGTGGCATCTCTCAGGTCGTTCCGGCCCATTCATGCTGAAGCGTGGCTCTCCCACGGTCGACTTTTTTTTTCGCTTAATATGTTGATCCAACATGCTAAATGGACTTTATTCACGATACATAGGTAATTTGATATTTGCGAGATGTAAACGATAAAAAAAATAACGGTGTTATAACTTTTTTTTCGATTTTACGCAGAAAATGATCAGGTCACGTGACCAACTACAAATAAAATAAATAATAAATATTTCACAACATCACATACATTGATCTGACTCCGAGATAGGTAGCACAAGCACCTGTGTTACGGATATCAGAATCAGCAGTGGGATTACAAATATGTATAATACTTTTCTTTTTTGTAAATACATACTTATAATAGATAAAACCCGACCCGACCCACACACACACATACAAACCGCACACGCACAACACACAAACACACACATACACCGCACAGTACAAACATTTGCGTGCATGAACATGTCTGTTTGTATTGGTCTGGGTGTTTTCTATGTATTATAAGTATGTATTTACTAGTATTTACAAAAGAATAATATTAAATGTATATAGATAGATAGATAGATACTCTTTATTGCACAACATACAAAACTTAAAAGCTAGGTATACAGAGATACAATGTACAATTTAGGCGGTCTTATCGCTGGGAGCGATCTCTACCAGACAACCTTCAGTTAAAGGACATTAGATAGAAGAGGGGAAGGTGGTGCAATCCTTTTGATTTGAACAGTGATAAGTAAATGTATGTATAAATACATATATCTAGATAATAAATAAATAAATAAATAAATAAATAAACACGTTATCATACACTAATATATACAAATGTTACCTTACTATTAATACAATAGAAACCTACACAAATTATATAAAATATACTACTATAAGATTATAATAGAGAAGATATATTTTATACCCACAATATATGAATGGATCTGGGAGAGGACTAACGACCACGAGCGTCAATGACAGGAAAAGAAAACAGATGAAGTTAATAAAAAATTATATATTTGTGATTCCGCAGTTAGTTCTGATATCCGTAACACAGGTGATTGAGCTACCTATCTCTGAGTCAGATCAATGTAGGTTATGTGATGTTGTGAAATATTTATTTATTTATAGAAAACACCCAGACCAATACAATCTGACATTTCATGCACACAAATGTATGTATTGTATCTAACTAACTATGTATGAAAACTTATTTTATTATTATTATTTTTTTACTGTAGATAGGTAAGCGTTTGACCATATTTCACCTGATGGTAAGTGATAATATGGTCTTAGATATAGCACGATTACCTAGAAGATACCTATTCACTCGCGCTTTGAAAACCCCCAAATTGTAGCCTCTAGGGAGCACCTCCTCAGGCAGCTGATTCCTCTGTTTCACAGTAAGGAAACAGGATTGAAACCTCTTTGTGCGGACTTATTTTTTTATGTGTACTTATTTCCAGAAGAGGTGGTTAAAGAGATGTAAATGTTTACCAAAAAAAACCTGTACGTACAGCTCGTATTACCTCATCATTGTTAAGCAGCTTCTCTGCTTCAGTCATCGTCTTTTCTCTTTGCATCGTCATCAGCTCGTCGGACGGTATTTCCTTTCCAAGATTTGAGTATTGCTGTAAAAAAAATCACCATCATCATCAACAGCAGCCCACTGTTGGACACAGGCCTTTCCTACGTTCGCGACTCCGATCGATCTTCAGCTACACACATCCAACTACAGCCATCCTGCGCAGATCGTCACTAAGGAATGGAAACCCTTGCCAAGGTCTGTTTTTGCGGACCACTGCAATCTGGACATCTTTAAGGCAAGAGTGAACAGGCATCTTCTAGGCGAACGCGTTACATCCTAGAACTCATCGTCACTTTCCATCAGGTGAGATTGTGGTCAAGCGTTGACGTTGGCCTAGCGTTGGTTCATAAAAGAAAATTGGCCTGAGGGCTGCCCTACACTACCTTAAGGTTTTTATCAGATGATAATGGGAGTTTGACTTATTAAATTTAATTTCGAGATTCGCAACAAGGCATTAAATTTTGACTTAGTTCGTTTACCAAAACTAAAAATTGGATCAAAATTGAAAAAGGAAGTATACTTTGACGAACTCTCGATTTTAGGTTTAGGTTTAAAGACATTTATTCTCATAAAGACATACAATACGCCACTTACATGAGAACATAAATACAGTAACAATTTAAAACATCCGTTGTCGTACATTCAGACCATGGTAAGAAGTAACATCAAAATAAAACAAAGTTAACAACGAGATAAAATCACAACAAAACAGTTCCACAATCACCACATACATACCTAATTAATTATATTTTTATTGCAGTTAGGTAATACTACCAAAACTCAACTATGTGTTTGGCAAGTCGCTTTTTAAATAGATAGAACGAGTAAACATTTTTAATTTGCGAGGTTAAACTCTCGATTTTACTTTTACTATCGATAAACCAGACCGAAAGTGGACTGTTGATTTGCAACTTCATCCTCACCTCATCGTCGACCGGAAACAGCGTCACAGGCAAGACGGACGTGAGGTCATCGTCAGTCACTCCCGCATAGTACTTGTGCTCACGCTTTGACTTGTGCTCTTGCGCAGTCACCTTGCTGATCTCCACCTGCTTATCTACGAAAAAAGCAGGTAGGTTTTATTTTATTAGCTCAAAATTTGGCAGTTCTTATTTCTGCCGCGTGGTCCCCGGCAGAGTAGAATAGGCCACCCTCACTCTTACCGAGGTGTCGTAAAGGCGACTAAGGTAAAGCTGCTGGCATGATCATCAGCACCCAGAGAAGGAAAACTCTGCATTTATATCAAAACCCTCGCCAACTTGTCTGCCAAGCGTGGTGAGCATGGCAATTACCCCTCATGTGATTGAGGGAGGCCCGTGCCCCAGCAGTGGGGACTTAAATGGGCTGACGATGATGAAGATTTCAGCCGCAAAATCAAGAAATGGAACTCGTTGCAGGCGCATGTATTTCTCCCTTCCTACAATATGGATTCCTTCAAACGAAGCGTGAAGAAGCATCTAGCGGGCCAGTATGGCGGTACCAACGGAGTTGGTGCCTCAACATCACTTCCGTTGTAATTGCAACGTGGGCTCTTCTCTTGCTTACCATTAGGCTGAGGAGAGCCAATATAATGTGCCTCTACAACACAACAAAAACATAATTTCAAAAGTATCTTATGTAAAGACAGCTGTCCAAATTCCTCAATTGATATTGAACTCAACATGTTTGACATTAAGATGGGAAAGGACTGTAGAAATTTGACAGTTTTCTATACTTGATGGGTCTTATGAAAGATATGTTTTTGCCAGGTCTAATTACCGACGTTTCAGTCGGTACAGCCACCTGGCAAAAACATATCTTTCATAAGATCGGAACATTTGCATCTGGATCAGTGCAGAGATGCGGAATAGTGAAACGCTTCATTCGGATCATTCGGCTCACTCGGTTCATTCAGCTCATTAGGATCATGCGGTTCACTGGAACTCAGATACATTCGGAGCGAACATTAGGGATTCGGAACTGTGTATCTGTGTATCGTTTGGCTGAGTCGGATCACTGAGTCGTTTCAGTAAAGAGTTACACGTCTAGAATATATCTTTATATTATTATAAGATAGATTATTAGAATAAGATAATGTTTACCGATATCGATGTATAGGTAAACATAATTTCATCATTCATCATCATTTCAGCCAATAGACGTCCACTGCTAGACATAGGCCTCCCCCAACGATCTCCACACAGATCGGTCCTGCGCCGCCGACATCCAATGGATTCCCGCGACCTTTACCAGATCGTCGCGACGGTCCGGATCCTGTACATGGCCTTCACTCGAGGACCTTTCCGCCCCAACGGCCAACACAATTTACTTCCCGTTATTTACTTTTCCTACCAGACTTTCTGAGAAACATTTTGTTCTGCGACTTTTGGAAATATGGCGAAATTGTTTTCGATTCCTCATACAAAATGAACCAGTAAAAAACCAAGTTACCGAAATTGTATGAAAAGTTGTGTAGTCTTGAAAAACCGGCCAAGTGCGAGTCTGACTCGCGCACCGAGGGTTCCGCCGGTATCTTTTGATTGCGTTAACTTTTGTTTGATTTTTTCACAGCTTAAAGGGACAGTAGACCTAGGTATTTGGTATAAATTTCAATTTGATACCTTTATTCGTTCGTGAGAAATAAAGTAGTAAATTTCATTTTATTAAAATATTTTTATTATTTTATATAACTAAAAAAATGTGATTTTCGCAATTTTTCCTATATTTGCATTATATGACAATGCTTCATGCCAAATTTCAAGATTCTGAGTTTACGGGAAGTACCCTGTAGGTTTTGATTCCTTTGCGAGTGTCGAAAATTTGATGAAAATATCGATATAATCGGCTGTATCTTTTGATTGCGTTGGCTTAGAAGTTTGATTTTTTCACAGCTTCAAGGGACAGTAGACTTGAGTAATTGATATAAATTTCAGCTTCATACCTCCACGCGTTCCTGAGAAAAAGGGTCTTGACAGACGGACGGACGGACGGACAACAAAGTGATCCTATAAGGGTTCTGTTTTTTCCTTTTGAGGTACGGAACCCTAAAAGTAAAGAAGTCTAGGGTTAGGTAGATAATAGGTTATACAATTTTACCATCCTTAGTTTCTCTTCTTTCGACCAGCTCAGTGGTACTGCTCGTTGTAGTTGGTTTCTTGCGAAGCAGCTTTAGCAGTTTTGCTTTTATATCTAAAAGCAAACAATGAATACAAGCGTTAATGCATACCTACATAATATAATTAGTTATATTGCAAAGGTAGAACATTTTCAAAATTTTTCCTCGGTTTATTATATTCATGACCTCTTATATCATCATCACGATTAACCTATTGCAGTCCACTGCTGGGCATCATTATCATCATTTCAGCCAATAGACGTCCACTGCTGGACATAGGCCTCCCCCAATGTTCTCCACACAGATCGGTGGTCCTGTGCCGCCCCCATCCAATGGATTCCCGCGACCTGCACCAGATTGTCGGTCACAAGGTGGTCCATAGGCTTCTTTAAATATTCGCCAATTGGTCTTTGGCTATTCGCATCTAGCTCTTGCCGTCTTAAAGAAATCGTCACTCCACCAAGTCTGTCGGGCATTGTGATATAAAAATTAGCATAAGCAGGCAAAGCAGCTCACTTGAAAATAACTTCAGTCGTCTTTTTTTCCTCCAGTTTTGTATTGCGGTTTGGGTTTCATGGGCTTTTTTTGTAACCGACGAAATAGTAACTGAAAAAGCCGTAGAATACGATTTATTTCTTTATAAATATTCTAATTCTGAGAAATCTCTTGAATCGAAAAAGTATTTTTTTATTGATTTAGCTTTGGGCTTTTGTCAAATTGGCGTAATCGTAGCAATGCCTTGAAAGTGAAGTTAAGCATTATTTCATCAAGAAATCAAAATGCATTTCTTTGCTCATAAGCCTAAAATATGTTCACTATGATATAATTACAAGCATTTTTTCAGTGTAATAAATTATGACTAATAAATAACACGTAAGTTTACCTTGACGATTCCTTCGTATCATCGAACCTCCTTTCATCTTATTTTCTTGGACAGATTTTTCGGGAATGCTAAAAACTTTACTTGCATTAACAGCTTTATCCACTCTACCCGTAAGGTTTATTTTGCCATTTTTTACGAAATTAGACTTAGTGAACGCTATCAGAGAAACGCCAGATTTGTATCTCATAAGCAACTCATACCATAAGCTTTTTGGCGTACTTGGTGTCAGTTTTTCTGTTTGTCCTGTCTCTGGCATATAGTATGTTGGCAGATCAATATGTATGACCACATTTGGTCTAGTGAAGTTTTCTACTGCCTCTATAGCTCTTACAATTTTTAGAATGGGTATCACGCCCTCTGTAGGATTTACGGATGGTTTGGATAAAGCTATTTAGAGAGCCGACATTTCAAGAATTGGATTTGAATTAAGAGGTTTTAAGATTACCTGTTATGGTGTATAAGTTAGGTTTAAAAAATTAAGAACATTATCTTATGATTAAGAGAAAATTAATGAAAAAAGATGTAGCACAACTCCCAAGTATAAATATTTGTGATGAAGAAGATGAGGAAATTATAAATGATTAAAAAAAAACAGATTAGTAGGTACTAATAGCCTACATTAACGGAAGATAAAAAAAAACTTTAATTTTAATATTAAATATTATTGATGAAGGAAATTATAAGAATACTGAAAAGAGTAAAACTACTGAATTTCTTTCTAATTTGTTCACAGTAGATCAACACAAACTGGAATTAACAACAACTGCAAGCAGACTAATAGTAATGATTGTGACTTGCAATAAATGATTTGAATTTGATCAAACATTCTGTATAAACCTAAATGTAATATGTAAGTGTTTTGTTTACTCAATAGTTTATTCACAATATTTCCATTGTTTTGGAGACACAGAAGACTAGGAGGGGGAAAAGGATTATGGTTAAAAATGAAACATTTAAAATATAAGAAAACATCAAATCTATAACTTACTCACTGTTATATGGTGGTTCAAATATTTTATTATAGCCAGACGTAGATGCTATGTGCTTACGTTTATCTGAAAAAGAATACAAAAAATATTATAAATAATTACTCTTTCTAATCTAGACATTAAATGCCTTTGATCTTTTAGCTACGGAAATGTATATTTCGGCTTCTCTGAATTTTATACTCAAATCTAAAATCGCTACCATCGATCGTTGATAGAATGTACAGTCACGAGCTTTAATTTGGGACCTATTTCCGTTAAATGTCGTTAGAACATTCTAAATGCATTTCTTAAGAGCCGGCAACGCATACCTATGTGATACCTCAGGTGTTGCAGATGTCCATGGGCGACGGTGATCACTTTCCATCAGGTGTGCAGTCTGCTCGTTTGTCGTCTATTATGTAAAAAAAATGCAATAAGGTGGAAACTTTAGATCAATAGTTTTGAATGTCAAGTTAGACATAAAATGCCTTATCTAATCGACCCTTAAAACGATAACCTCTATGCAAACATATGTTGTGTCACTCGTGTCAATGTCAGTCAAGAAAATAGTTTATTGTTTCATTTGGCGGTTCAGTTGGCAAGCTGACATATCAATTTATAATTGTTCTTTCTTTATTTGCGCCAACACAGGGCCAAAAAGTTAATACCCACGTAACAATGACCCGGAAAACATCGGTAGTGATCGTATGCCCTTGCTCAAGTTGACTATTTTGCACGGTTGCTCCTAGAAAAGTATAGTTGTCAATGGTAAATATTATGAATTTGACACGTTAAAATATTAGCTCTTAATAGCGAAAGTTTGCTACACGTTTGCTACGTTTGGTAGGTCCCAAATTAAAGCTCGTGACTATACATACAGTTACACATCAAAGTATACAAAACTGTCGAATTTCTCCAATCGATTCTCATCTTAATGTCAATCTTGTTAGGTTCAATATCAATTGAGGATTTTTGCAGATTGCAGTAACCTGATTTGCGGCTGTCAGAACATATTTGTTTTGTCGACTTAAATTGATAAAATACATCACTGATCATATACGTGGACGCACACCGCAAGACTGATACGTAGACTCAAATTTACACAGACAGCGATGGAAAGTATATTCTTGTGAGACAAAGTGCTTAACACATGAGTGACATATGTATATAGGTTACCGAATTGCTAAACTAAAGTGGGATTGTGCTAGAGCTATGTGCTGAATTGCAGTAGAAAAGGAAGGATGTTCTTGAAGATAGACCAAGAGACGGAAAGAGGAGTGTTGGTGGACAAACTGCCAGATGGTCAGACGACATCATGGCTCAAGCTGGAGCGTATGGTCCTAGAAGATCGACGATAAAGGAAAATGGAGAGAGATTGAAGATGCATTTACTACGGAGTAGGAAAATACATATCTGAAGAACAGACAGCATAGTCAACATAGATGAGGTTCTTCTGTGATGGTCAATAAAATATTTCTTTATCTTAGATCAATGTCTTCGATCGACTCTTAGGTTTAGAATCGATTGACCTGGTAAAATCATTAAAAACTTAAGAATAAATATTGTTAATTTTTTTTGTTGTCCTAGCTATAGGCAAAACCCAGACTGGCACTGAAGGATAAGGAGAGCCGACCCCACCTAATGTGGAAAGAGGCAAAAAAAGGAGTTGTCCAAGCTAGAGGCAAGATAGACAATTGAAAAGTGACTAATGAATGAACCTGGCTAATATGACTTTGATTTACTATAAACATAATAATTACATTGGCGCATATTATTCTTCTTCAATCTCCGAGGCTCATGATTGTAAACAACATCATATTTGCAGCTGTTACTGCTTATCTTTATTCTTTTGGGGGGATGTCTCATATTCAACTTATTGAAAAGATTGAGGTCGATTTCTGATCGTAAGGGATTCTTGAGAAAATCGTCATGACTCTCCGATTGATAATCGTGATGATGCATCCCTCGTGTCTTTCCATCAGTGCTTGATATATAGTCTTTATTAAAATTGTTATGATAGAGAAGATGGTTGTGCGTTCTCTTTATAAATGGCGACAATGGAGCTGCGGTGACTTCATCGGAACTCGTATTGATATCACTCAGAGTCACCGTGTGAACAAGTATTTTAGGTGTCACGATTGCTTTTACCACATCGGCTTTTTCAAACATATTCGCAGGTCGGTAGCTCAATTTTGTAATTGGACTTGTATTATTAATTTCATTCATAGTTATCATAGTCACTTCTACTTCATTTTGCATGTCATTGTTATTACTGCTTGTATTTGCAGTTATTAATATGTCTGGTTCTGTCGACTCCTTTTTATCTTGAAAGAAATTAAAATTTTTCTTGAATTTTATACTTTTAGCTTTCTTTTTATTTAGTCCATTTGTAACGAATGCTTTTGACGATTCGCTCAATCTTTTTCGTCTGTTTTCATCAATATTTTTATAAGCGTTGGGTTTATAGTATGTTGCAGCTCTGTAAACGCTTTTTCCAGTTACAAGGACCTTTTTCACGGCGTCATTTACTACTTTATTTGTATAAAGTTCTGTTTCTGAAAGTGTCGTTTTAGCCTTGTTTGTAGTAGGATTAAGATGCATTTTGCGATCCTCATTGTTAGCATTTTCTTCTTCTTTGGCGAGTAGGCTCAGAAGCTGTGCCGATCCTGTGAGAGGAGTTGTAACAGATTGGACGTCCAATTGGTTATTCTTGAGGAATTTTTCGAATTCATGCATTCTCATCGGTAGTGGGGTGCTGAAGTATTGCACTGGAGACGGGTTTATTTTCGCCACTGGTTTCGGCTAGAATGTTTCAAATAACGTGAGTAAATAGTGAGATAACGGAATGTTCCATTGGCCAAAAATATTTATAAAAACAAATTATATTCATTTTCTTTAACAAAGTTAGTTAGTGGATGGAGTCTCCATTTAAGCTGAAAAGCCTCTTTGAAACCTTGAAGTATTTAGACACTGTTATTTAATTTCTTTAGATATAAGGAAGTTAAATATTACATTATGTATAATAATATTCTTTTACTTACCACGTCAGTGTGTATGTTTGGTAATGATATTTTTTCTTTAGATGTTTTTGCTGTAAAACACAAGGCAAGTCATCATCGTCAGCTCATTTAAGTCCCCACTGCTGGGGCACGGGCCTCCCTCAATCACATGCGGGGTAATTGCCACACTCACCACGCTTGGCAGACGAGTTGGCGAGGGTTTTAATATAAATGCAGAGTTTTCCTTCTCTGGGCGCTGATGATCATGCCAGCAGCTTTACCTTAGTCGCCTTTTACGACACCTCGGTAAGAGTGAGGGTGGCCTATTCTACTCTGCCGGGGACCACAAGTCAAGTCAAGGTCAAGTCAACTATGCATACACCGTCTGGTTCACCTGTCTAAGGGTTAGGGAGGTCAGGTGAGAGTCTCTTCATTGTAATTATTGGATTTACCAAATCATGCAAGCTTACAGCCAGCGTACGCCTGCTCAGAAGCGAAATACCCGGACGCTACCGGGTAGTGTTGCGGAACTATCTATAGTTTCCCTGTCGATAGTTGACCTCGAAAATTAATCAGACTATCGATAGTATTGCTATTGGTCAAAACAATCGATACTATCGATAGTATCGATATCATCAATACTATTAATAACGCAAATACTATCGATACTTTTGATTGTTTAATGGCCGATACTATCGATAGCATTGTGTTTCCTAACAGAATTAATCAAAAACTTCGATAGTTAGCTATGTTTTGATAGTATTGCTGCCTGATTAAATGTGTCCGATACTATCGATACTATTGGACATTTAAAAATCAATAGTATCAATAGTATTAGCGTGATCAATAGTATTGATCTAATTTTATTATCAATTATATCGATACTATTGATTTTACTTTTACTATCGATAGTATATCGATAGACTGTGGACTATCGATAAGCAACACTACTACCGGGCTTGAAGGCTTAAATTTAATTTCAAGAATCGCAACAAGGCATCAAAATGTTGACTTAGTTCGTTTATTAAAACTAAAAATTGGATCAAATTTGAAAGGGAAAATATAACTATGATGAACTTCAGATAACGTGGGAACAGGCCAGGACAATAATGAAGAAACAATTCGCACTTACACATTTTTTTATGTTTTGGACGCTCAGTGAGAAAGTCAGGCCCATCATCGTACGCCAAAAGAGTCGTGTCCAAATATAAAATAGGCGATTCTTCTACTTCTACATTCTTTGAGGTCCTGTTTTTATTATCTGAAAAATATAAATGTTTTAGTATTCAATAGTGGAATGCCTATCGTTAAATCGATAGAAAGTATATGGATGGAAACTGATAATTTTATTAAATTACTAGCTGACCCGACAGACTTCGTCCTGTCAAAAAAAATTAAGTAATGTGGCAACAAATATGAACTTAATATAATAGCAATAAAACTCAAATTGATTCTACGTTTTAGTTAGAAAACGTTTGTATGTGAAAAAGAAAAGAGCTGTTTTTAGGGTTTTCCCGACAATTATTCGATTTTTTCTCGTCGTAAAAACCATCCTTGGACTTCAACGAACATTTTAAAAAAAGAATTGGCCAAATTGGTCCAGGCGTTGTTGAGTTATGCGCTTACCAACACATTTTGCGATTCATTTTTATATTATAGATAGTAAGTATTTGAATGGTGTTGACACGTTAAAAGAAGATTTTTAAAGAGAGTCTACTTATTTATTTATTTATTTATTTTGCATGTCACATGGTACGTTATTAGATCTTAAATTATAGTCCAGCACTTTGTACACATGACACCCCGCAGGGGCACCGCAAACATAATTAGGTAAGTACTTCATCATCAGCCCATTTAAGTCCCCACTGCTGGGGCACAGGCCTCCCTCAATCACATGAGGGGTAATTGCCATACTCACCACGCTTGGCAGACGGGTTGGCGAGGGTTTAGATATAAATGCAGAGTTTTCCTTCTCTGGGTGCTGATGATCATGCCAGCAGCTTTACCTTAGTCGCCTTTTACGACACCTCGGTAAGAGTGAGGGTGGCCTATTCTATTCTGCCGGGGACCACACAAGTACTTATTTGTTACATTATATAATAATTAAAATTAATATCAAATGTCAAACATACTTAAATTGAATTAACAGAGATACATAAATTAACTAGTATTTTCTTTTTTATTATTATCCTCAAAGAACTCATTTACGCTGTAGTAAGCTTTTTGTTGCAAATGTGTTTTGAGCTGATTTATGAAGGGCTTAGGTTGCTGTATGCCTGTTATATGGTTGGGGATACTATTATATATTTTGATGGACATCCAATGGGGGCCTGATCGTACAATTTGAAGTGGGTTACCTAAGGGGAATTTAAGCTGATTTTTATATCTATTGGTGCGTCTAATGAGTGTGTTTGATGAATATAAATATATATGTTTTTTTTATGAATTTAAAAATCTCTAAAATATATAAGCATGTTATAGTGAGAATTTTTGCGTTGATAAAGTAAGGTTTACATGAAGTCATTGGTTCCAGATTATATACAATACATATTCATCTTTTCTGTAGTACAAAGATATCTTGTATGTCTGTACTGTCACCCTATTAAACTATGCCATAAGTGAGCCAGGAATTTGCATATGCGTAGTATGCAGCAAGTGCAGTATTTATGTCCGTGACCTTCTTCAGATTGTATAGGGCATAAATAAAAGAGAATAATTTTTTGGTGAGCTTCTGTATATGGGGCTTCCAGTTCAGATGACAACCTATCTCAATGCCTAGCAGGGTGGAGGAAGACTTTAGATCGCATATCGAAAAATAATAGTTTAATAACAATACTAACAATATCATCATCAGCCCATTTAAGTCCCCACTGCTGGGGCACGGGCCTCCCTCGATCACATCAGGGGTAATTGCCATACTCACCACGCTTGGCAGACGGGTTGGCGAGGGTTTTGATATAAATGCAGAGTTTTCCTTCTCTGGGTGCTGATGATCATGCTAGCTAGCTTTACCTTAGTCGCCTTTTACGACACCTCGGTAAGAGTGAGGGTGGCCTATTCTACTCTGCCGGGGACCACACGGCAACTATACTAACAATAAGATTGATAGTATTACAAATTATAACACTATAGATAATTTTGAAAGCAATCGGTAGGTAGTATCGAATAGAAACAATAGTCTTATTAACGAATATTGATGGTATCGGAACTTTAATAATATTAAATTTATTCTATAGCTTATTGATACGTTTAAACACATTGACTGGGCCAAAACAATTTTCAATACAATAATGCAATTTTTGGCTGTTAATTTTGTATGACATGCATGGATGTACAGAATAATGTATAGATAGTGAAAGTTATAAAGTATAAGCTATCGATATTTATTTATTTTTAGGATTACCAACATACAGCTATAAAACACAAAAACAAAGCATTATATGATAATAGAATTAACTGTCCCTACAATTACAGGTAACCACATCATGCATAGTAAAATTAAAAATCAACTATTTTTTAAATTCAAATGTGTGGGGTTTTTCCACACCGCAAAAAAGAAAATTACAAAAAATAAATCAAATTAATTTTTACACAATATGAAAATAAAGAAAAGAAAGCAATTACGCATGCTAAGGCACGTCACCAATTTTGATAAAATTTATGAACTTGGAGTGGCTCTGAAAGTTGATGTCAAGTTCGGGCAATATGATATGAGAGATACTATCGTGGTCGGCACTAACACACAAATAGTGGGGCCACCATGAACGCTATTGAATTGCGTTAAAATTGATGATTATGATTATAGTGATTATGATTATGATGATTATGATTAAAAAGTTACTCAGTTACTTTGCAAGATTTACTGCGTTAAAATACTTAAAAATCATACCACTGTAATTCCAGAGATCGTTATTGCGCTTTATATCGGGTGCCCAACTTTCAGCTTTATATTTCGTAGCAGAAGCGTCAAATTCTTTACTATTGAAATTCCTCATCAGATCTGAAACGCGCATATATTTTTCGGGATTAAAATCTGGTTGCTTAATCAAGTGGAAGTATTTCGCTTGTCCTTGTATGGTAATGTCATTCATTTTAGCCATTGCGTCATCTTTGACAGCTACTGTTCTAACATACTCCGGTTGTTTTTTATTGCTTTTAATTTTATTCTTCCTTATCTTCGGTGGTACTCTTGCCTTAACTCTTCTATTTGAGATATCCTTAGACACAGGATTGAAGTTCAAATAACTGTTCAGTTGTCCCAATTCTCTTTGTATATCTGCAAGACTTATAGTTGGTATTTCAACTTCTTGTCTTATACCTTTAAGAATTTTCTCCCACTGTCCAACCGTGACTCTATCTGTGTTCAGCACATCTCCATGCCACATTAGTAAATCACCAAAATAATCAGGGTACGGTTTATTCTGGTCTAGCTTTAACTCATTGTGAGCAGTAGGATGTGTATACCTCGGATTTAGAGTGACGTAGGTGTAGTCGTTATCTTTCCCATATTCTTCAGCACTGCGTTTCTGCAAGTTAGTACTTTTATTTTCACGTGGTGGTTCTATAATAGCCTTTTTTCCGTTATACATATGTGAGAGAGGTAATTGCGCTAACCTTGTCAATTTTGCTTGTATATTGAAATCCTTGCTTTCCAGTGCCTTAGCATGAGTGTCTTGTAAATATTTGGGAACATATATCTTTTTGTTGAACTGTGTGTTGTGTTTATAGCCCATAGTTTGAAGAAGATGTGCGACAGTGGTTGAGAGTTTCATTTGTAATCTGTCAATTTCATTCTTTATATCTCCTAAACTCACTGATGACTGTGATGTAAGGTCTTGAGCAGGAATTTCTGACACGTCTGGTGTTTCATCACTGGACATATCATCATAAGATTTGTAGCTGTTAGATGTTTTCATAGTTGTGTCTTGTCCTTGATGTTTTGGCTGTTCATTTCTTGGACCTTAGAAGTAGATTAACTATATCTTCAATAAGATACATACAAAAAGGATATTGAAGATTATGGTATGGTTGATAGAGGTGTAAAAATACAAATTATGTTTGTGCGTATGATTCGATACCAAAAGAGATTTCGTTGAAGTGAAACATGGAATTTTTAGAAAATCTCAATGTTTAAATTAAGAACTGATTGTTAATAATATTCAAGCAGTGTCTCCAAATCCTGGCAGAACTGACCAACTGGATGGTGATTAAAATTTGCAAGATGAAGTAGCCACCAGCTTTCGGATCTCCCGTGACTTAAAATCACAAAAGGAATACAGCGTTGAGACTTATAAAGTCAGAGTTACAGGCTACTACAAACTGACAGCCAAATGATATATAACCTACATAATGAAAGAAAATAATGTTGAAATGAATTCTAACCTGTGTCTGAAACCATTGCCGATGAATCAGTGTTAATTACCGTTGCAGTTGTTTTATACATTTTAGAAGCGAATGGATTTTGAAATGAAATTTCAAATGGTAGTCTTAGTTCTTCCTTCTTTGTCGAATCAGGTCCAGTTAAATCAGTTTTGGTCGACTTCCATATAGAGGCCATCAAATGTTCGTCAGGCGACGATATGTTGGGTATTTGTCCTTTGAGCTCTTCAAGATCAAGAACTTTATTAAACTTTACGGGTTTGAAAGTATCAATATGTGACGTCATCATATCATAATCAGCTGCATCGAAGTCTGAGTCTTTGGATTCCTTTACCATTGGTCTTGGTCCTTGGAACATTAATTTAAATTTTTTTAAAAGATTAAACCTTTGAGCTCTATTATCTCGCCTTTCCAGTTTGTGTTTTTTTTCTTTATTATTCTTGTGTCGTTTTCGAAAGCGGAATTTGCTGAGAAACTTCCTCATTCTGCCATTTTTCTGTTTATTTTCGCGCAATTTCACTATTGCAGTCGGCCGTGGTATCAAATTGACATCAACATATCCTTTGTTTTGAGGCTTAATACTACTTGGGGATCTAATGCGATTTATATCGGAACTTTCTTTTATGTTGCTTTCGTCTACATGTCCTTTAGGACTTCTTTTCTCTCTTTCTCTTGTCGTAACAAACGCGTTTTCATCTCGATCTATATTCACGTGGCGTTTAGGAGTTTTTAAAAATTTAGCGACAAATCCTAAAGGTGCAATGTTTCGAAACAGCGGATTTATATTTTCAGAGATTTCAGGCGTTAGACTAGGCGTATCTTCAATTTTTATTGTAGTGGCTGCTAAAATATGAGAAGAATATGTATGATTTTGATTAAACAGCTGCAAATAAATCGTTATTAATAACTTTGTCTTAATGATGTAAATTTATATAAAAGCTCAAAAGTTATGATTTGGGAAAGTGGGCCACAATTGAAATAAAAACCTTTTTTATCACTATATCTCATTAGAAAATTAGCAAGAAGCGGCCACAAAAGTTGCTCACCAAAAATTTACTTCAATGTACAATCACCAACCTTGGTCAGCTGGAAACACATTCGAATACTCGAATGGTGTTTTGCGGTCTTCCAAAGATTTAGACAACATGTCTAAATTAGATTCAAAAGATTCGTCGATCTGTTTTTTTTCGTTTGATCTTCCTGAATAACTTTTGTTCTTTAGATGGCCCGTATGTTTTGAGTTATCAAAGTTTATGTTAGCGTCTGTTATTGGCGACTTCAGCTGTACGGTCTGCGATGTATGAAACTTTCTCGGCGGACCATTGTCAATAAACATATAAAAGTGCTTCTTGAACCATGAATCATCACTCTTCGTCGATATATCCTGATCTTCCATGACATCGTCATCAAAGAATCTCTTGCGACGCGTCGGCAACTGCGGTATTTTGTTCAAAATGTATTTGCCAATGTCGTCCACTTTGTGATGTCTATGAGCTTGGTATTTGACCATATTCGAGAAGTTCTGACTCGCTTGCTCTTTCTGAAATTTTAAGTAATGTTTGTAACCATTCACAAAATCAGCGTACGATATTTGATTGCTTAAACCTTCATAGCTCGTGTTATCCGCGGTATTTTCTGTTGGGAATTTCTGATAGTCTAAAATATCATTTTTGTATAGTTTATGATTATTATTTTTATCACTTACTGGCTTTACACTGCGTTTCAATTTCGAGTCCTTTTTATCTTTGATCGCGGGGTTTGAAGTCATCACTTTCATTGCATTATCCTCATGAGTCTTCGATAGCATTTGTTCAAATAGAGTCAACATCAAATAATCGTCATAAGTCGACTGAGGAGACGCTTGAGTTGTTTTTACAAGAGGCTTGGTGTATTTTGGTGCGTGTCTCTGTTTTAGTATATTAAGCGCTTTGTGTTTCTTCCCAATGCTTCTTTTAGATGTTGGCTTATGTGCGATAGGCTTGGTCAGTGTCTCAGTGGATTTATGCGCATTACTTTTAGAAGGATGTATCTGAGGACACTTCTGAATCTTCTTAGGGCACTTAGAACCCTTATTACTTTTGCACATGGTTCTCCTAATAGTTGTTTTTAATTCCTTTATTTCATTGTCTAGTTGAGTTGATAGTTTTCCTTTCACCTTATGATAGACTTTATTCAACTTTTTTTGCAACGCACACTCGATACTATGCGCCATTGTGTACATATCCTCGCTTATAGATCTTTCACGGATACGATGTATTGCTTCTTTATTTGTTATAGCTACAGTGTCATTCCCCTTTGGCGTAGCATCAGTGACAGTTCTTTTATTATCAGAAGTAAAGATAGAAATATAAGTGCTAAGAGCATATCCCGGACTACTCAATGCCAAATGGGTAAGTATAGGATCCGCTGCAAAAGTTGTTTCAGTTACGGTGTTAGTTATAAGGCCAGTAATTGCAGGATTTTGCTCTGCCACCATTTTTACGGCTTTGATTTTGATGTCGTTTAGCAATTCTTCTATTTGAGCAGTCCCAATGAAATCTACATCATCATAATTCGCTGAAGAAAGTGGTGTTTTTGTTACATTATTGATAGTGTTAGTAATATCTTTGGATTCGGTAATCATGGTAGATGACGCAGTAGTGGGGTTTATTTTTATTGCATAAGCTTGTTTTTCTTGTGCCGAATTAGGTGTAGTTGGTAAAGTTTTAGTTGATTCGTCAGTAGCACCAGTTTGGGAAGTTTTTATAGAAGAAAATGAACGTGCAGTTTTTGTAGTCACAGCTTGTGTAGGATAAGTAAATATATTTGTAAAGCTATTGATAATTGCTTTTGCTGTAGTTGCAGTCACGTCTCTTTTTCTTTTAACTACATTTAGATTATATCTATGTTTCAAATCATGTGGGATTCTTCTTGGAGTATTATAGGAATTTCTTTCATTAGCGCCATGGAAATCTTTATTTATTTTTCGTATATTATGTTGATTGCGACGTCTTATCTTTCTTTTGTACTTCTCATGTGATTTTTTCACTGTCGTTGTTGGCATCGAAAGCTTTTTTTCATACTTAGTTTTGGTCAGTTTCTCTTTAAATTTATACCAGTATCTCATTACCGTGGTTGATATTGCTACGCCTGGTTTTGCAGGGAATGTATGTTTACTCAATTCAGTAGTCCTATCCGTGAGAGTATTTGGCATATCTTCTTTCTCCTTTTTAGTTTTTTCATCTTCTTTCTTTGCTCTGCTGAAGTGAAGTCGTTCATGTCTCGGCCTGTATTCCCTTTTTATTTCTAAATCGTTGATGCTGTCAACTATATCATCAAATTTTTCGGTTGCAGTGTTTTTAGATATAGTGTGGCTATTAATTAGAACCATTAGATAAAATAAACTGAAACAATATTATTTTTTAAATTTTTTTTTCCTTAAGGATTGGGCTGATTGGTTGGTAGCCCCTCTTGTTTGGCGTTGATTTGCAGGTTGAATATATTCCAACACATTAGCACCACAATGGTATAAAGGAGATCCTCGAACTTTCATATATCTTGGGTTCAAATATGAAAGTGCCGATCAAAAAATTATTTGCTGTATTCTGTTAGGTCATGCCCCCCTGATGTTTAAATGTCAAGATTTTAATGTATGAAGATGTTGATTTTTGAACTCAAATAAAACCAATGGTTTGATGCCATAGTAATAAATGCTCAGGAGGAAAAGTCCTACATAATACAGCATGTTATTTTCTGGCTGGCCCTTGGACCAAAAAACAGGATGTCCTTTACATTGAAATTGATTGAAATGGTTCTATTGGCATTTTCTAGATTTAAACATTCTGTTTAAGACTCAAAAAGACTTTTTGTATGTCTCTTTGTGCTGTATTTTTAAATATATCGAGCTATGAACTCCATAAAAGATTTAAATTAAATAGGTATCTAAACTAATTTTGAATACAGTCAAATTCTAAGGGTAACGAAAAAATATTGGGCTATGAACTCCATGAAATAATTAAATCATATTTTACATCTAAACTAATTTTGATAACAGTCATATTCTATGGATAACGAAAAAAATAAAAGAACCCGAAAACACGAAACGCGCGATGTAAACACCAGCCAGCGCCATCTAGTGGTAACGTTAGGAACTTGTTGCAAAATTTTGTCGCGAAACGAAGTGACTCAGCCTCATTTACTGTAAAGCGACGACTGCGCTTGGGGTCCCGGATTCGATCCCGGGTCGGGCTGAAAAAATTGTACCACAGTTTTTTAGAAATTCTCAATAGAAGATCTAAGTCTTGAAGTTGGCGGTCTTATATCCCCGTGCCTCGGAAAGCATGTTAAGCCGTAGATCCTTCTTCAGTCGTGTTACTCTAGTGCCCCATCAAAATACGAGGATTATGGGAGTGCACTTGTGTTTGCGCATACACTTGTGCTCAATATTATAAGATTGACTGTCGTAACCGAAATATCAGTCATAAGGATATTTTAACTATGAAGTTTTGACAGTAACGTGTTCTTACATAATACAAGTAAGAAAAACGAACTCACCATACAAAATTGAAAAATAACATTTGCTATGTATTAAGTACTCGAAACCAAGCATGATACCACAAAATAAAGCTAAACATATTAAACACAGATAAACTATTACAACGTCACGTTTTTACAAATCCCTTGATTCGATATTGTTTCGTGACTCACTGTCAGTTTTCAATTTTCTGTGACAGTCTATGGCTGTGGCAGAAGTTTGTATGGGATGAAAAGTTATCTATGAAAGATAACAAATTTTATTCCTATCACCGCTCACTCACTCGAAGAAACAGAGAGCAAGCTTTGCTTCACGGCTTTTTGTGGGCCGGTATCTTTTTCTTTACGCTAGAGGCGACAAACGGTTTATTCCCGCTGTCCACCCTCTGCTTGTCCACCCCGGGTGGACAGTGAAACAATTGTTAAAAAAAATCCCGCTGTCCACCCCCTCTTTCAACCAAGAAGGGGTGGACAGCGGGATTTTTTTTAACAATTGTTTCACTGTCCACCTGGGGTGGACAAGCAGAGGGTGGACAGCGGGAATAAACCCGACAAACGAGCAAGTGAGTCACTTGATGGAAAGTAATCATCGACGCCAATGAACATCCGCGGAATCAGAGAGTTCGCTAATGTGTTGCCGGCCTTTTTATAAAGGAGTACGCCCTTCTCTTGAAGGTTCCTAAGTCCTAGCCGTCGGGAAATACGACTTTCTGTACGTGGCCGACACTCGAGGACCTTTCCGACCCAACGGCCGTCTGTTCTCCTCGCTATATGCCCTGCCCATTGCCACTTGAGACATGCAATCCTTCGGGCTATGTCTGTGACCTTAGTTCTCCTGTGTGAGTGATAGATGCGCGGTCATCTGGAAGACAAAAATAAAATAGCTTCAAAAAAACTTGGTGTACTTAATAGAGCGGAGCGGTATTTCACACCAGCTCATCGATTACAACTCTGTGCCTTATAGGCACAAGTTCGGCCCCATATGGAAGACTGCTCCCATCTCTGGGCTGGTGCACCTCAGTACCAACTTCTTCCGTTTGACCGCTTACAACGTAGGGCTGCTCGAATTGTCAGTGACTCTCTCCCCACTGATCCTCTAGCACTGCGGCGGGATATAGCTTCCTCAGCATTCTATACCGCATCTATCATGGGGAGCGCTCTGGGAACTGTTTGATCTACTCCCTGCAGCTGAATTCTTACATCGAACCACTCGCAAGCGATTGTCATTCCATCCCAATCATCTCGATGGATAGCGGTCTAATACTGTGCGTTTCTACACGTACCTCAATTCTGTGGAACGGTTTGGCTGCAGGAGTATTTCCCGACGGCTACGACTTAGGAACCTTCAAGAGAAGAGCGTACTCCTTTTTAAAAAGGCCGGCAACACATTAGCGAGGTCTCTGATTTCGCGGATGTTCATGCGCGGCGATGATTACTTTCCATCAGGTGACTCGCTTGCTCGTTTGTCCGCCTCTAGCATAAAAAAGAGCTTTATTCGTAATTAAGGCGACGGGTAGCCCTAACTAGCGACACCAGTCGATTTTAATTTTTAGCTACTAAACAGGATCTATTTTAAACAATTTCGGGGTTACAACCTCTCGGCAAACACTTATACTATTTATTAAATAACCATGCACAAATGTTGGATCCGTATTTGTACGCGAAAAATTGATTTTCGAATTATTAAAAGTGGCCGCCAAAAGCGGTTGGACCCAACATTTGTGCATGGTTATTTAATAAATAGTATAAAGTGTTTGCCAAGAGGTTGTAATCCTGATTTTTTTAAAAATAGATGCGGTTTATTAGCTAAAAATTCAAATCCATTGGCGCCGCTAGTGTGCCCTACCCATCACCTTAACACAAGGGATCTCGAATTTTCGTGCCGCGGGACGTCTTTCGAGGCGCACAGTGATCAATTTTAAACATTTAGGGGGATAAAATTATTTTAAACAGAATTCATGCATTTAAGGTATATTCATAACATAAAAAAGTATAAGAAAATGGTTTGGACATGATTTGACTTATTTTTTTATGTACACACGGCGTCATGTCAAGTTACCCTTGTTGAACTTTGTCTAGGGCACAAGTGTTATTTTCCCACTGCAGGGGGATAATTGATCTGACGCTGACTGTACTTTGCAATCATTCCTCATCTAACACAATATCTGGTTCTTGTAAAAGATTTAGTACTTCGATTGGCATTATATGTTTCTGTTTTACAGGTAAGATTCTGATGTGAGATATTACAGGATCTGAAGATGAGAACAACATCTTCATTAGGTCTTCATTAGTTTAATTAATAAGTTTATCTTTGGTACCCTTTGATAGTGGCTTTATTGGACGATGCAATGACAATTTATTGAATAAATCAATATTTTTTAAAAAAACATTTTTACTATAGAAACCGGCAATCACCGGAAAAAAAATACATGTATAAATATAGCTAATAGTCCCTACTATATTATGAAAACAAATTGGAAATGTACTAATTTGTACTTCAAAACGTAACACATTTCAAACTTTAAAAAGTTAGTTAATATCAGTACATTAAATTCATTTTTTTTTATAATACATACCGATTTATTTTACTATTAATTTATATACCAATAAAACTAACAGACCTTCTTTAATGTGCACCATAATTTTCAATTCACAGTTTACACTAGTAACAATCCCAGCCTCACTTGAATAGGAGCGCAAAATAGCGTAAAATCAGTCTTGTTATTATAATTTGGCTTTCGAGATAACTTTGAACGCCGATATTCATTAAACTACTTAATGCATAATGTTGATGTTTTAGTACAATGTAAACAACTTACCCTCAAGTCAGAATAAAATATTTTTTTTAACTACCAACACATTGACAAAAATTAATTAACTACCGCTAACTTTAAACAATTGATCAGTGCGCCGTGCGGACTATACACGGTAAGATTTAAGGACTGATGACAAATTCTGATAATATTGAAACTGTAGGATGTAAACAAATTCTATGAATGAATCATATCATGGTATTCAATGACCTATACTTCTTAGTAAACGCGTCACCGTCACACATGTTGTTTTAATAATCTGGTTGGCCTTTACTGTGACCATCATTTTGTACCGACGTGTCCTACGGTTATTTATCCAGACTTCACAATCATATTTATTACCAAAGTACTAAAATATTTATCCAAACCACAGGAACTAAAATATTTAACCATTTGCATTCTCAAATAAAAAGCTGAGCCTTAAGTACCAATATTTAAAAAAGACGTAGCAAACACTTACTATATTATTTATTAAATAACCATTAATCGTCAAATTATCTTTTTTGTCTTTATTGAAATAAATAAATGCAAACATAATTTTAAAAAGTTAAGAAATTATGTTTTTTTAACATAGAAAGATTGATAAATTCAATGACCGTTAGAGTGATTATTTATGTTAGGTGGCAGACGCACGCACGCACGCACGCACGCATGCACGCACGCATGCACGCACGCACGCACGCACGCACGCACGCACGCACGCACGCACGCACGCACGCACGCACGCACGCACGCACACACACAAAGTATGTACGAACAAGATATCTTCTTAATATATCTTAATGTAACTTTAATTTTAATTTAGAATAATAGTTATTAAACTGTAAATCATTTATTTTCTTTTTTAAGTTTGTAACAATAACTGTTTTACTTTAATGTCTACAACTGTTTCTAGCTATGAGAGAACGGATTTTCCTGGCACAAGTTTTTAATACACTTAAAAGGAAAATCCAAACTCGGATATTTTTTTAAAAAATCCACTTGTTACTCAAATAATGATTTTTTCATTTTCATTTTTTTATATTTATTTCATGGCTTTTTAAGGTCATGCAAATATAGCTCATCGTTGTACCTACCTATTTTACGTGATCTCTTTTTTAACCCCCGACGCAAAAACGACGGGGTGTTATAAGTTTGACGTGTCTGTGTGTGTGTGTGTGTCTGTGTGTCTGTCTATGGCATCGTAGCTCCCGAACAAATTAACCGATTTTGATTTTGTTTTTTTTTTGTTTGAAAGTTGAATAAGGAGGAAGTGTTCTTAGCAATGTTGTATAAAAATTGATCCAAGATGGCCGCCGTCACAAAGATTTGGATTTTCTGTTTTAACACAACTCCCACAATATGGGTATCATAGGCTTGAGTAGCAGAATATATCAATTGTGAAAAATTTCAAATCCAAGATGGCCGTCGTCAGAAAATGACGAATAACCTATTTGTAGTGCCAACTATATCAATATAGGTATCAAATGAAATAGCCTTAGTTGTGTCGGGGGTTTTTTAAATTTTCAATTTATTTTTTTTTCATATCTATTTCATGGCTTTTTAAGGTCATGCAAATCGTTGTACCTACCTTTTCTACGTGATCTCCTTTTCTAGCTCCCAGATTTAGTCACGAACTAATACGAGGAAATAATTATGTACAATCCTATAAGGAAACTTCATAGCTTGGTCACCTTAACGTGACCTTAGATAACACAGCACAGTTCCACATTATCGGATCAAACTTTAAAGCGACGAGACGTTTAGACTTATCAAACACGAGTTAGTTAGTTATTTATTTTCATTGTTACAAGTAAGTGATCCAGTGGTTTTTGAGTTAAGTGGCTATAATATTAAGGCGACGGGTAACCCTAACTATCGACACCAATCGATTTAAATTCTTAGCTACTAAACCGGATCTATTTAAACAATTTCGGAGCGGGAGTCTCTAAGAAAACATATTTTATACTATTTATTTAATTATCGTGTTCTACTTTTTGATATGTTTTTGCACTCAAAATTTGGATTAATGCCATAAATAAATAAATATTTCACAACATCACATACATTGATATGACTCCGAGATAGGTAGATCAATAGTGGCCGATTTTGGCGGTAATTCTAATTTAGAGTACAAAAGAGTATCCAAAAGTCAAGTATAAGTATTAATAAATAGTATAAGTGTTTTCCGAGGGGCTGCAGTTTCAAAATTGTTAAAATGATATCCTGTTTAGTTGCTAACAATTTAAATCAATTGGCGTCGCTAATCTGCCCTAGACAGATCCAGTTTAGTATTGGTGGCGCTAGTTAGAGGTACCCGTCGCCTTAAAAGAGACATGCTCGGTTGCTTGTCTAAGCTCGGCCTCGGCTATATGTTTTGACTGAATCCTAGACAATGAATGAAGATCGATTAGAGTCTGTGACCGACTAATAGGTTAGGTATGAAAAGGAACGGAGTGTCCAGTCATCCATCCAACCATCCATGGAGACTGAAGGGAAACGGCGCACCGTTACAAACGTTACAAGCATATTCATTTATTCGTTCACTCTTCTCTTTCCAGCTTCAAGATGAGGCCATCTCTCCTGCTCTTTCTAACGGTCCTGGCCGTCGCCCAAGTGAGAGGCACTCATATGGAGATTGGCGAGTTTGGCAGAAATGCAGTCCTGGCCCACGAGGCGAAGTTAGAGTATAATGCGTTTCCTTTTATGAAGAGGGTGAAATATTACTTCTATACGCAGCCAGATAATCGGAAAATACTGGTGAGTAATACAGAAGCCCAATTCTGAGGATTTCGATATCAAAAAAACATGGCGGATATCACTTGAAAACCATACAATAAAATTTGTTTTGGAGATATATATCGTATGATTATAAAATATCACGTCCCGAGAATAATAATATCCTCCAACCGATTTCGGTTAAGGTGACGGGTAGGGGACACTAGCGACGCCAATCGATTTTAATTTTTAGCTACTAAACCGGATCTATTTTAAACAATTTTGGGGTTACAACCTCGAAAAATTGATTCGCGCCAAATGTGGCCGCTTTTGGCGTGAATCAATTTTTCGCGTACGCGTTGGACCCAACATTTGTGCATGGCTATTTAATAAATAGTATAAGTGATTTCCGAGAGGTTGTAACCCCGAAATGGTTTAAAATAGATCCGGTTTAGTGGCTAAAAATTAAATCGATTGGCGTCGCTAGTGTGCCCTACCCGTCACCATAAAGCATTAAATTGGCACTTCACCATAGTAATGTGATTTTTTAACTCTGAATGGATAAATGTCATTATCTCCTTTTCCAGGGCATCAGAGCGTTAGATAACCTACACAGCAAAGCATCTATGAACGTGACAGCAGGGGGCGTCGGCCATTCATTCGTCAACCTCAGGATGAAGAGTGAGCGGGGTAGCGGGCTAGACTACTCACTTGGCATCTATGTGGAGTCTGGGTTCCATTAAAATTGTTGAACTTGGCTCTATCTAGCCTTTTATTTTAGACTAGCGGCCCGTCCAATATTACATTTAGATTTGTTAATTTTAACACATTATCTTAACCCCCCTCCCGTACCCCTGCCCGAGTGACGCCTACAACGCATAGCTAGCCAAATACAGTTTATTTTTAATTTTTTTTTAACTCGTGATATCTTTTGTTAAAAAAGTAATATAAAGATATTGAAGCAGTCTTTAATAATACATCATTTATATTGATAAGGGTTAATACCAAGGTACAAATAAAGAGCTTTTTGTAGCGGTGGTATTTTAATTTCTTTTTATCAATAAAAAAACGCTTATTGTGACATGACTGTAATAGTTAGAGATATGCTGCCGCTGATTTTTTGTAGATAATGGTGTGTTCTAAAAAAAATAGTATATCATTTTGTTCTATCATCAATAGTTTTCGCAGCGCACGCGATGTAAGGTAGTTTTTTGATATTTTTTTCACACCTTGGATTACGTCATCGTAATTTTAGTAAGGATGCCTATTTTTTTTGAAAATGAAATATAGCCTATGTCACTCAGGAATGATGTAGAACAGTGAAAGAATTTATCAAATCTGCCAAGTAGTTTCGGAGCCTATTCAATTCATACAAACAAACAAAAAATCAAACCTTTCCTCTTTATAATATTTGTATAGAAATAGAGAAGTAGAGTAGAGTAGAGTAGCAGAGTAAATTGGAGTAAGAGTAGAATAGAGTAACAGCAGTAGCGTACTAAAGTAGTATAGTAGAGTAGTAGAATATTTAAGTTGCAGATTAAAGCAATATTTTTTGTTAGAAATTTTTTGTTTCAAAATTTTTTTGTTAGAAAACGTTTGTATGGGAAAAAGAATAGGGCTGTTTTTAGGGTTTTCCCGACAATTATTCGATTTTTTCTCGCCGTAAGTACCTACTATCTTTGGACTTCAACGAACATTTTAAAATGGCCAAATTGGTCCAGGCGTTGTTGAGTTATGCGCTTACCAACACATTTTGCGATTCATTTTTATATTATAGATATGTAGATAAAGATGTAAATTAGAGTACAGTAGTAAAACAGAGTAATAGAGTATCAAAGTAGTAACGTAGAGTAACCTAAGTAAATAACCTACGCTGTGTTGCGCCGACTCAGTGAGGGAGGGCTGCAGAGGTCCAACCTGCCGAGTAGGCGTTTAAGGGTTATCTCCACAGCATAGCATCCATGAACGTGACAGCGGAGAGCGTTGGCCACATTCTTTCATTTTCATTCATATTAGGATCAAGAGCGAGCGGGGCCCCGGGATAGCCTACTCTCTTGGCATCTATGTGGAGTCTGGGTTTCATTCATTATAATCATCAGCCCATTTAAGTCCCCACTGCTGGGGCAATCCCTCCCTCAATCACATGAGGGGTAATTGCCATACTCACCACGCTTGGCAGACGGGTTGGCGAGGGTTTTGATATAAATGCAGAGTTTTCCTTCTCTGGGTGCTGATGATCATACCAGCAGCTTTACCTTAATCGCCTTTTACGACACCTCGGTAAGAGTGAGGGTGGCCTATTTTACTCTGTCGGGAACCACACGGCAAAAGTTTTATTTAAGAAATCGAGATCTAGAGTGCAGTAGTAGAGTAGAGAGTAGAATACAGTATTAGAGTAAAAGTAGCAGACTAGAGTAACAGTAATAGTTTTTTTTAAATGTTGAGGTTTCAGACGATTAGACGGATCGCCTGATGGTAAGCGATTGCCGCCGCCCACAGACACCCGCGACACCAGTGGAGTACCAGAGTAGAGTAGCTGAATATAGCAGTAAAGCTGTTAGGACCCAGCCTATGCTGTGTTTCGCCGATTAAATGGAAGCCCAATCCTCCAAGCTCCACTGATACTGTGATCCGTCTGCTTGCCTGCCAAGAATCACTTAAAAATGCGGAAAAAGAGAAAAAAACACAAACACTTATCAAAAACCATTTATTTCACAAATTTTCGTTCAAGAACCTGGAATAAGCTTTCTCTGTGGTCACAAGAGCGCCCTCTATGGCCAAAAGAGCGCTCTGTTTGCGGAGGTTGTCTATGAGAGCTGTCTGCTTGTCTATGGTCGCGGTGAGCGCTTTGATCCTGGTTTCTAATGTGCTGATGGCTTGTTGGTGAGAAGTGGAGAGTATTCTGGTAGAATCTCGGAACTCCTAGAAAAGAAAACGAATTTATAATCAAAATAAAAAGAAACCTTTATTTGCATGGGCTTGTACACAGCACTACTTGTCAGTCAACTCCCTGCGCGTAGTCACTCACTGCCTGACGCGTAGTCAGTCACTGCCTAGCGCGTAGTCAGCCACTACCTAGCGTATAATCAGTCACTGCCTAGCATGTAGTCAGTCACTGCCTACCACGTAGTTAGTCACTGCCTAGCGCAAAGTAAGTCACTGCCTAGCGCAAAGTCAGTCACTGCCTAGCGCAAAGTCAGTCACTGCCTAGCGCAAAGTCAGTCACTGCTTAGCGTGTAGTCAGTCACTGCCCAGCGCGTAGTGAGTCACTGCCTAGAGCGTAGTCAGTCACCACCTAGCGAGTAGGTCAACGAACTCATGACTATCAAATCAATCAGATCCTGTAGTAAGCAATGTCTCCTCACCGCATATTCAGTCCTCACAATGTTCAGCTCCTGCGTGCGGGTGGATATGGCCTCGCTCTGGGCGGCGTGCCGGCTTCCTACTCCGGTGAGCTCGCTTCGGATCCTCTTCACTTCTCAAGTAAACTTATCGGATTCGCTCTTCTGCTCTTAATACTGTCCTTCGAATGTCATGTAAATCCCCCTATGTGCCATATGACCCCAAAGTGTCATTCGACCCAACAATGTGATACAATACAATATATTTATACTGCCTAGCGCGTAGTTCATTCACTGCCTCGCGTATAGTTAGTCAATGCCTAGCGCGTAGTCAGTCACTGCCTAGCATGTAGTCAGTCACTGCCCTCCACGTAGTCAGTCACTGCCTAGCGCGTTGTCAGTCACTGCCTTGCGCGAAGCTCATTCACTGCCTAGCGCGTAGTCAGTCACTGCCTGGCATGTAGTCAGACACAGCCTAACCTGTAGTCAGTCACGGCCTTGCGTGTAGTCAGTCACGGCCTAGAGTGTGGTCAGTCACTGCCTAGCATGTAGTCAGTCAGTGCCTAGCGCGGAGTCAGTCACTGCCTAACATGTAGTCAGTCGCTGCCTAGCACGTAGTTAGTCACTGCCTAGCGCGCAGGTCAACGAACTCATGCCTGTAAAATCAATGTCAGATAGAAGATCCTGTGGTAAGCGGAATTGGCTAGTTCAGCATACGACTCCGCGGAGGGCGACGTCACCGGGTGTCTTGGTAGGTCGTACAGCAATGAAGGACTGCATTGCGCCAGGTAGGGGTGAAGCAGCGAGCGGGATCAGCGGTGCGGTCTGGTCGCGGCTGTGGGGTTTCCAACCGCTGTTGCGCAGAGCCATCTCTTGTAATTTTGGTTAGGGTTGGAATCCCACACCCCACCAACCTGTTCCCTACACGTTGCGAAGTGACGGCCATGATAGTTTCCCAAAAAAAAACTCTGTAGTAGGCAATGTCTCCTCACCGCATACTCAGTCCTCACACTCTTCAGCTGCTGCGTGAGGGTGGATATGACCTCGCTCTGCGCGGCGTGCCGGCTCCCTACTCCGGTAGCTCGCTTCGGAGCCTCTTCACTTCACAAGTTAACTTGTCGGATTCGCTCCTCTGCTCTTTGTATAGGCGGTCTTTTTCCTGAAAGACCAGAAAAATTAATTGCACTTATAACATTAAGTATTTTTCAGTCTGCCTTAGTCACAAAATAGTCAATTTAAGGCTGCGTTTCCACTGAAGCGGATCGGGGCGGGGCGGAGCGGAGCGGAGAAGAGCGGCGAAAAGTGGTGAGTGTTTCAACTGAAGCGGAGCGAAGAGGAGAGGGGCGAAGAGGAGCGTAGCGGATTTGTTTTTTCATTTATTTTAGCATATTACAATAACAGTATTTAAATTACCTTGACACGGTTACATATGAGTGTCGCTTATTTAATTAATAAAAATAATATTATATTAGTAATAATAAAGTATAACATGACTTATTTCTGATAATTATTTCTTATTTTTAATTATTAATAATGATGGAGCGGAGTATTTGCTGATGATTTGGTCAGTTACACTCAATCTCTTAGAAAGAGCATACGTTGATACATCATTGTTGTCATTCAAAAAGAAAAAGGCAATACTTTTATACCTTTCTTCACTCGAAGCAAAAAGGACAAATTCAAATGTCTTGGCGGGCCACTCAGGAGCCGCGTGCCTCGGTTTGGCCAGCCTTAATGGATATTCTGTGACTATACACAATTTTCCGCGCCACACCACCCCGCTGTTCTCCTGCTATTCTCCGCTCCGCTGAAATCCGTTCAGCTTTGCTCCGCTCCGCTCGTCCTGTTTCCATTGAAGCGGAGCGGATATTTCCAGCGTCGTGATTGGGTTATACAATTTATGCACCACGGTTCCCATTCAATGGAAACGCAGCCTAATAGGTAACTGCCAATTTAAATGTTTTCGCATATACAATACTGAATGCTTGTTTTTAAGTTAAACAGCACTATATATACTAAACTACAGTTGGGATCCTTATAATAAAATAATCTAAAAATACTGATATCGATATAAGTTGTGGTTCTTTAGTTAAATTTAATAAACTAGTTCTCCCCAAAAGGTGTCAAAAACACCTCTCTTTGAAGTGAAATTGATTTAAGTAATTTTTAATTAATTCTTCAACACTGCCTGCCTACTGTTACCTACTGTTGTCAATATTGCATGCCGTTGTCACCTATAAATAAGATTTCGTTTAGATTGATTAATAAATTTTCTGGTGTTATTATTGTATCATGTACTGATGTAAATTTTGTTAGTTGATATTTTATAGCAATCTTATGCGATTTATTCTTAAGTAAATAACACACTTAAAAATTTCATCTCGTGTTCAGGCGGGACTCGAACCCACACCTTCCACAATCCGGGTGAATGTACTACCAATTATACCACTGAACGCGTTAATAAGTCGACGAAATTTGTAAGTGCTTGATTCGACATGAGCTGTCGATAGTCTCGTCAATATTGTAGGTATATTTACAATATCCAGTGGAAATATTATTACAAATATTTGACCACCAGTTAAGATGAGACTGCTTAATCAATAGTTGATATTTTATAGCAATCTTATGCGATTTATTCTTAAGTAAATAACACAATAATAATAAGTAAATTTTGTTGTTGATCTTATAAATAAATAAAATAAATAAATAAAAAATAAAATAAATAAATGATAAATAAACTTACAATCAGTCTGTTCTCCAAAGCCATGCACTTGGCTTTAGCATCAGAAGCCGTCGCTCTCCAACTGTTGTTCTTGTTCAAGAGGCTCAGTCGCTCTCCCTCTAGCTCGGCTTGCTGAGTGAGGTGCGCTTTACATTGTATCGCCTGAAAAAATATATTAATGTCAATCACCGTGGAGGCCCAATCCGGGGGAGGGGGGGTTAAACCTTTAATAGACCACTTTTGTGTTGCACTTTGCTTGTGTTGCTGATGGTAAGCTATTGCCACCGCCGCCCACCATAGTGTCAAATGACACTCTGATGTCAAATGACACTCTGGTGTCTAATATTGACACTCTGTTGTCAAATGGCACTCTGGTGTCAAATGACACTTTTAAAAGTTTTGGGGCCAAATTACACTTTGGGGGTCGAAATACACTTTGGGGTCAAATAAGCATTAGAAGCCGTCGCCCTCAATGACTCTGGTATCAAATGACACTTTGGGATCAAATGACACGGTTCAAATGACAGTCTAGAGTCAAATGACGATGTGGTATAAAAGACACTTTGGCATCAATAAATGACACTTAAGAGTCAAATGACATTTTGGGCTTAAAGAAGCAACAGAAGCGGCCGCTCGAAAATGGTTTTTCTTATTCAAGGGTGTTCATAGGCGGCGGTAATGGCTTACCAACAATTGAACCGTATGCTTCATCATCATCATCATCATCATCATCATCATTTCAGCCAATGGACGTCCACTGCTGGACATAGGCCTCCCCCAATGTTCTCCACACAGATCGGTCCTGTGCCTCCCGCATCCAATGGATTCCCGCGATCTTCACCAGATCGTCGGTCCATCTTGTAGGAGGCCTGCCACGGCTGCGAGTTCCTGTACGTAGCCTCCACTCGAGGACCTTTCCGCCCCAACGGCCGTCTGTTCTCCTCGCTATGTGCCCTGCCCATTGCCACTTAAGGCATGCAATCTTTTGGGCTACGTCTGTGACCTTAGTTCTCCTGCGGATCTCATCATTTCTGATACGATCACGCAGGGAGACCCCGAGCATAGCCCTCTCCATTGCTCTCTGGGTGACTTTGAGCCTCCTTAATCGGCACATTGTAAGCGGCCACGTTTCGGTTCCGTATGTCATCACTGGCAACACACACGCATTAAAGACTTTCGTCTTGAGACACTGCGGTAGATCTGCCGAAAATATGCTGCGTAGCTTCCCGAACGCTGCCCAGCCGAGTTGGATTCGTCATCGACCTCTTTCTGGAAGTTGGCCTTACCAAGCTGGACTTTTTGTCCGAGGTAGATGTACTCATCTACAACTTCCAGTGTAGAGCTTCCAACCTTTACTAGAGTGGGTATGACGTGGGAGTTCGACATAATTTTCGTCTTGTCCATGTTCATTTTCAGACCCACTTGCTGGGAGACTCTATCGAGGTCGTCGAGCATTTTTCCTAAGTCTTCCAAGGTCTCAGCCATGACTACGATATCATCAGCGAATCGAAGGTGCGTCATGTACTCGCCATTTATATTGATGCCAAGTCCATCCCAGTCCAGAAGTTTAAACACGTCCTCCAACAGAGTGGTGAACAGTTTCGGCGATACCTATCCTATAACCTATTAAATAAAAACGGGCCTGACCTGAAATCGAGCCCGGAGGAGCCACACCTTAGTCTTATGCTGCTATGAGGGAGGTCGAACTCAGGACTATAAAAGGAGTTATTTTACTTGGTCTAGGTAATAGAAAATAGGTCCCATGTGGGGCCCTTGAGGGACACCATACCTTCTTGTCAAGGTTTGCTTGCAGCGTATCTATTTGTTCTTGCATCAATTTCACCTTCGTCGACAAAAACTTACAAATGTTTTCCACAGATATGTTGTCTGAAAAATAGAAAAAAAATGTTTTTTTTTTACATAGAAAGGCCAATCAGGATGACCTCACTCCGCGTGATGGTAAGCGGCCGTGAAATCCAAATATGAGGCTGACAGGCACAAAAGAACTAACAAAGTACCTGCCATCCTCACCCTAATGGCCTGCTGAGATGCCGCTTCACGCCCCGCCTAAAAGACCCCGGATTGTATGAAGGAGGAAACACATGAGCTGGGAGGGCATTCCATGTCTTGATGGCTCGGGGCAGGAACGACGAGCCAAACCTCTTGGTGCGTACCGCCATTGTCTGGATGGTATGCGGATGGCAAAGTTTTGAAAAATCAAAAACTAAGTCGCATTATATTGAACAGTAGGAGAGCTTTAAATAAAATCAAGTCAGCCTTTATACTGTCCTGCGGCAGGACAAAGTCCTCCATTATAGAAATCAAGTCATTCCTACTATGATGGGATAAGGTGGCTTAATCACCACGCTTGCCTAATGCGGATTAGTTATCACAATCCCGAGCTATGTTCGAAAAAATTCTAAACCTTTGCTCGACCCGGGAATTAACGGGGCCATATGAGGAAAGCTATCATCATCGTCAGCCCATTTAAGTCCCCACTGCTGGGGCGCGGGCCTCCCTCAATCACATGAGGGTTAATTGCCATACTCACCACGCTTGGCAGACGGGTTGGCGAGGGTTGTGGTATAAATGCAGAGTTTTCCTTCTCTGGGTGCTGATTATAATGCCAGCAGCTTTACCTTAGTTGCCTTTTACGACACCTCGGTAAGAGTGAGGGTGGCCTATTCTACTCTGCCGGGGACCACACGGCCTCCGGCACGACGGGAGGAAAGCTATGCTTAGCCATTAATATTGATCGTCGGAGTGATAATACGGCCTCACAGAAAAACCGATGTGAAGCAGCGTGAGGTGAGTGAGGGTACTGGAGGCCCAAAGCGGGATGTCACAATGTTGGCAGCGAAATTGAGACTGGTGTCCAAGCAAAACTATTTACTGATTGGTAACAAATTTCGGTAAAATAGGACAGACAGCAGTTGATTCATTGTAATGATCACCGTATTAAAAAAACTATGTATTTGTGACTTATACTATAGGCCATCGCATAACCACAATCTCACCTGATGGAAAGTGACGATGAGGTCTAGGATGTAACGCATTTGCCTAGAAGATGCCTGTTCGCTCCTGCCTCTCTTCACATCTTTAAGATGTCGAGATTGTAGAGGTCTGGATAAAACAGACCTCGGTAAGGAGTTCCATTCCTTGGCCACAACTTAGAATCACAATTCCTTAAGGTGACGGGTAAGGCACACTAGAGACGCCAATCGATTTTAATTTGTAGCTACTAAACCGGATCTATTTTAAACAATTTCGGAATTACAATCTCTCGGCAAACACTTATACTATTTATTAAATACTTATACTTAACTTTTGGGTCTGCTTTTGTACTCGGAATTTAAATTACCGCCAAAAGCGGCTACTTTTGGCGTGAATCAATTTTTTTGTGTACAAAAACGGACCCAACATTTGTGCATGGTTATTTAATAAATAGTATACGTGTTTGTCGAGAGGTTGGAACCCCGATATTGTTTAAAATAGATCCGGTTTAGTAACTAAAAATTAAAATCGATTGGCGTCTCTAGTGTGCCCTACCCGTCACCTTAAAGGTGTCTAGATTGTAGTGGTCCGGAAAAACAGACTTCGGTAAGGAGTTTCATTCGTTAGCCTTACAATTACAATTATTCCTTATTATAACGAGTAAGTAATTGTTTATTTGCAAGAATATGGTTAGAAGTGATCTTAAATAAATATCTTCCAACATAATCTATCGATGAGTCGATGTGCTTTATTTTGATTAATTTTATTTTATTTACATTTACTACTCAATACTTATCATTTAATATTATTAAATTGTCAAATTTCACCATGTCAAATGTATGTATAGTCATAGAATTATAAAAATTCTATGTGTATAGTATAAAATTATGATCAATGTCAAAATTAAATTAAATGTCAATAAATTTTAAACCTTATCACCCTAAGACGAGGGGTCTGCAGCATCGAAGGAAGCCACTCCGGAGCTGGACTAAGTCAGCCTCAGTTAGATAGCTCCGGCCAAAAGTGCATAACACCTTAAGAGATTCTATCATCCTATTATCCTGAGAGGTTGTATGTACGAGTATTTATTTATATTTATTATTATCATGGCATGGAGGCCGGTCCTTGTGGAAGGCCACACTAAGAGGACCCGTAGAGACACAAAATGACATTGGGGGCCCTAGCGGATACTGACTCTATCTTATTGAAACCCTGGATCATGGCCCAAGAGTAACTCAGCCTCTAAAGAGTTACTCTTGGGCCTTCTAGTTCATCATTTGGCTGAGTCGGATCACTGAGTCGTTTCAGTAGAGTTAGACACGTCTACTTTATGAACAGTATAGATAGATGTAAATATATCCCCGTCTCAAATGTTTTCTTTAAGGAAGTGATTTACTTTAATGATAAAAGATTTTGTTTCTAATAGTAGGTGAATCATATTGGAGTAGCTGACCTTAGTAATTTTCTGTTCCAATTGTTTATTAAGCTTCTTAAATTCATCTTCACGGGCTCAAAGGTTGAGAGAATCCATTATTATACACTTAAAATCCTAAAAACTAATTCAATCAATCAAACAAAAGCACCAAGATTTTCATCTGACATTTTGACTTATGTGGCAAAATCTAGCAGTCCTTTAATGTTTCCTGAGGGAAGTAAGTAAATAAAAATATACCTTTTAAAAAAGACTTTGGAAACACATTCTCTTGAACTCCAATGGAAACAAACGCTTGAAGAAACTGTTCATCATCAGTTTTCCTACTCTTCGTATGATCACAACAGTCACAGACCACTCTGTTCTCACATTTGAATTCATCTTCCAATATGGCTTCCTCGTTCTTCAAAATTACTTCAACATTCTTCGACTCGTCGACAGTAATCTGCTTTGGTGACTTTAAAGTCTTACGTTTGAAGGCAGGTTTAGGGGGTGGTTCTGTAGGTGGTGGAGGGTGCTTCTTGGGAGTGCTGTGAGGTGTGATAGTGAGACTGTGCGAGAAGTCCGCAAAGAAGTCTTGTTTTTGCTGTAAAAGAATAAAATTCATCATCATCTTTAGCCAATAGACGCCCACAGCTAGACATAGGCCTCCCCCAATGTTCTCTACACAGATTAGTCCTATGCCGCCCGCGTCTAAGGGATTCCCGCGACCTTCACCGGATCGTCGGTCTACCCTCTGGGGGCCTATCACGGCTGCAACTCTCTGTGTGTGGCCTCCACTCAAGGACCTTTCCATCCAAACAGCCATCTGTTTTCCTTGCAATGTGCCCTGCCTATTGCCACTTGAGGCTAGACCTGGCAAATACGTATCTTTCAAAAGATTGGAACATTTGCATCTGGAACAGTGCAGAGATGCGGAACAGTGAAATAGTGAAAGCTTCATTTGGAACATAGACTCTCAGATAGATCCGTGATTCATTCTGCTCATTCGGATCATTTGGCTCCCTCGGATCTTTCAGCTCATTCGGCTCATTCGGCTCATTGGATCATTCGGCTCACTCGGATCATTTAGCTCATTTGGATCATTCAGCTAACTCAGACTCGATGGATGGATGATACATTCGGAGCAAACATTAGAGATGTAGTACATTGTATCATTTGGCTGAGTCGGATCCCTGATTCATTGCAGTAAAGAGTCACACATCTACTTGAGGCATTCAATCCTTTGAGCTATTATATGCAGATTAAAATTATTATCAAGTCTTGGACATAATTAAATTTTATAAAGTTTTGTTAAATCTTCACGCACTAGTACACATTGCATGCCGTGGCAACCTATAAGTAAGGTGACACTTAGTTTTAAGATTATGTTTATCTATGTTCTTATTTGCTTGTAACGGTGTTTATCTTGTTGGTTGTCTTATTAAAATAAAATTATTCGATTACCTACAAATAGCTTTATATTATCATTCATACATACCATTCATAAGTTTTTTGTATGGACCTAAATTACCAAGCCCAAAGGATTGCATGCCTCAAGTGACAATGGGCAGGGCACATAGCGAGGAGAACAGACGGCTGTTGGGGAAGAAAAGTCCTCGAGTGGAGGCCACATACAGGAAGTCGCAGCCGTGATAGGCCCCTCACAAGGTGGACCGACGATCTGGTGAAGATCGCGGGAATCCATTGGATGCGGGCGGCGCAGGACCGATCTGTGTGGAGAACATTGGGGGAGGCCTATGTCCAGCAGTGGACGTCTATTGGCAGAAATGATGATGATGATGAAATTACCAAAATATTTTTTGGAATATATAGCTTCAATATTTATTGAGACTTCGTAACAACAACTTGTAATTAGGACAAAGATAACACTAATTGTAAAAGATTAACTAACAAATCAACAATCATGTTTTAGTACAGAGCTTGATATCATTTAATGAACCGGATATTGTCGTCTATTGTAATTAGAAATGCAATCTAATTACCCTGTAATGTCAGCAAATAACTCACTTTGTATTCTTAATACCCTGACTCACGATATTGACATATTTTATTGATAAATCAACAAGCACTTCATGCATAAAATTCTACGTTTCTAACTCACCATGACATGTTCTATTTCTTTCATTAAACTTTCAGTTTTCTTTTCCAATTGTTTATTAAGCTTCTTAAATTCATCTTCACGGGCTAAAAGGTCGAGAGAATCCATTATTTTACACTTAAAATCCTAAAAACGAATTCGATCAATCCAACAAAAACACCAAGATTTTCATCTGACATTTTGACTTATGTTATGTGGCAAAATCTAGCAGTCCTTTGATGTTTAGGCAATGTTAGGAATGACAATAGCTTTTTAATTTAGTTGAATTATTGTAATTAAACAACCCCGTTGCTATGGAAACGAGGTACAGGTCATTACACTTTCCAAAAGTCATATTCTTGTCTTTTAACATTAAAACAATAGATTTGTATTACCTTTTACATTGAATTTTGTAAGGTTATTCATTTATTAATATAAAATTTAGAGTTAATATCGTGAAAGACATAACTTTTCAATGTTTCTCTTGTTGTTGATAAGAACGTGCTGCCATCTAGTGAAACTCTCAGAAAACTAAAACGTATACACAAACGATGTAATTGTAGCTTCATAGTAACCCTTATGCCCAAGTAATAAGAGTGAAATTGCTTGAAATGTTTATGTTTACAGTTAGCACAGCTTTATCGAGCATTGTGTCAAAAACAGCTGTGCGCTGACCAATCATAACAATCTGTCTGAATGTCAATATCGCGCCGTCCTTGTCGCTCACGCACACAAAGAACGCTTTGACACATTGCTTTGTTCGCCATATGATTCAATTTGAAGAACTGAGACATTTTTTATTGACAATATTAGTTTATTTAAATAGATTAGGTCTAAAAATGGTTGTTAATTACAAAATTGGATACTTTCAAGCAAAGATTACGATGTAAAACCTAATCAAGGTCGAAGCTTTGTGAGCGAGAGGTGGCGAAGGGAAAGAGAGCCAAAACAAATCGAGTACCTTTTCAATCGATTTACCAATGAGAGCGCAGCAATTCCAGCTGACATTTTAGTTTGTGATCTGAGTGGACTGTCTTTGGACGTCCCTCGAATTTACGGACACGAATTTTGTTGGAAAATAACATATTTGGACAGCTTCGCTTGTCCAGACTTAGTGTAAAAGTGTAATAATGTATTTAAAGCGAAAAAGAGACGATTACCGAAGTGTTATATTATAGCGTTTGTGGTTTGTAGGTGTGTGTGAGAGCAAGTGCTGTAAAAAAAGGTAAGTCTATTGCCTAAGCATTCTACCATATGTTGGATTTCACTATTAGTTTAGCGTTCATATGTCTGTGTATAGAATCTCGCCTATTTAGAAAGTTTGTTGCAATGCTGTCGTGTTAAGTAGGTATGTGAAATGGCAGATGCGCTTCACTACGGATGCACTTTACGATTTGGGTGCGTTGTCATAATTTTCACAAAATCTTCCGTATAACAAAGGTAACTGGTTAAAAAAGTTGTTATCTATGAAAAAAAAAGTTAAAATCAGCTGGTTTTAATACGAAAGTTGAAGTCAATAACTTGGCTTTTTTTACTTGCAGTTATAACGGGTTTTGGACTGTATCTTTTATTTAGTCCTACTTGAGAGACCTGTTACTAGTGATGTACAAACATGCATTCTGTCGATAGTCGATAACCCTTTGTCATTCTTGACCTAATTTAATAATCGGTTTTTTTCATCGATATTACTGTACTTTCATAGTTACACCTATTATTAATAATGTCTTTTTTTTATTCACGTAGGTAGGCGCATAAAAAATTGGGTGCCTTTTTTATTTAAGTAGGTAGGTAAGTGCTGAGTGGTACGTGTTAATTTTAATTAACGGAAATTAAAATAATAGAAATATGTAGGTATGTTTTTCTTTTTTTATTAGAATGGCCAGACATTTAGCCACAATCTCACCTGATGGTAAGTGATGATGTGGCTGAGGATGGATCATGCCTGTCTAGTAACAGCCTATTCACTCTTTTCTTGAATAAGTTTAGATCAAAGCGTTCAGGGTACACATCTTCCGGCAGAGAGTTCCATTCAAGTGTATGGCTTTGTTCCATGGGTATTTTAAATCAAAAAGGTGTTGTCTGGCATCTTACGATCTGACTGTACGTTATGGCTTTGTTTTCTGGATACCATAATAATGATAAACCACTTCAAAAATAAAAGTTTACTTAATATTAATTATTAGGTAACCTATTTATTAGGGAACATAAAAAAAGCACGGGCACACACATATTTTAAAATATGTATGTGCCAGTTTTTCTTTATAAGTATCTTGTTGCCTGACATTAAGGTGACGGGTAGGGCACACTAGCGACGCCAATCAATTTTAATTTTTATCTACTAAACCGGATCTATTTTAAACCATTTCGGGATTCACGCCAAAAGCGGCCACTTTGTGCATATGGTTATATAATAAATAGTATAAGTGTTTGCCGAGAGGTTGTAACCCCGAAATTGTTTAAAATAGATCCGGTTTAGTAGCTAAAAATTAAAATCGATTGGCGGCGCTAGTGTGCCCTACCCGTCGCCTTAATGCTTCATTATTTTATTAATATTACGGGAATTCATTTTAAAATTTATAAATTAAAAATAATACTTCAGGTTTCCAATAATAGATGTGTGAAAATGAATAAATGTCAGTTAGTTAATATTTAAATCTATACAAAACAAATAATATATATGTTAATTTCTATATGACCTTCTGTATAAAGACAACAGAATTGCATAATACCTATTCGTTTGACTGTTGTGTTAAGTATTGTATAATTATGCCAGTTGGATACAAAGATCATGTATCTATTTCTAAGTCAACTTTAATGTTAGAGAACATTGTTATTACAGTTAAGAAGCTTTTGAGTTTTCGCGGCGTCCAATAGTCTGAAATAGGGGTCAGGTCGATGTATATGCTGTTGTCTGATATTTACGAATGGGCTGGCTGAACCGGAGTGATACCACGGCCTCACAGAAAACCGGCGTAAAGCATCGTCGTGTGCTGTGTTTCGTTGAGTGAGTGAGGATACTTCGGAGGCGAAAAGGATGGGGTTTAAAGGTTGGCAGCGCACTTGTGACACCACTGCAGTTGCATGTTCATGGGCGGTGGTAATCGCTTACCATCAGGTATTTTTTTATGTTATAGGTGGCAGACGAGCAGACGGATCGCTTGATGGTAAGCGATTGCCGCCGCCCATAGACACCCGCGACACCAGTGGAGTCACAAGTGCGCTGTTAACCTTTAAACCCCCCTTTCCCCCGGATTGGGCCTCCGGTACCCTCACTCACGACGCGAAACACAGCACCGTGCCGCTTCACGCCGGTATTCTGTGAGGCCGTGGTATCACTCCGGTCGAGGCCGAAGCATGGTCACGGCCGGTGATCTGTCTGCTCGTCTGCCACGATAAATAACGAATGGTCATAAAGTGGAAAAAGGGGAGGGGGGGTTTATGGGATTTGTTACTTCACAGCTCAAACCACCCCCCATTTTTTTTGTTGACCCAGGAGAAATGCGTTATGCATACCCATCTGTAAACGGATGGGTTATGTCGGACTCTCTGGCGACCGACCATACCCACTAAAACTCCTGGGACTCTCCCTCATCTGTCCATGAGTGGGCCAGTGTTATAGGTCCACAGCACGGAGCCTGGCACCACGACACCCCCCGGACAGGGACGCCTGGGGGGAAGAATGGGGACAGCCGAGAGAGTCGTGCCGTCCCAGTTCACACCCCATAAATCAGCTATTAGAACCAAATATGTATGTAATATGCCATGCCAATAGCTTTGTCATTTGTCACTACGCAGTTTCCGGGACATTGTTTTTTTGTCTTCGAACCTAATCAATGTTAATAGGTTTGAATGCATAATTAGTTTAGTAATGGGCTGTTGGTCGCGTGTCATTACAGACCAGGGTAATGGCACTTAATGAGAATAAATAATTTAGGTTGATACGGAATTTGGCCGGATGGTCCCCGGCAGAGTAGAATAGGCCACCCTCACTCTTACCGAGGTGTCGTAAAAGGCGACTTAGGTAAAGCTGCTGGCATGATCATCAGCACCCAGAGAAGGAAAACTCTGCATTTATACCAAAACCCTCGCCAACCCGTCTGCCAAGCGTGGTGAGTATGGCAATTACCCCTCATGTGATTGAGGGAGGCCCGTGCCCCAGCAGTTGGGACTTAAATGGGCTGATGATTATGATGATGATGATACGGAATTCTTTAAAACATTTTTCAAGATATTATCTATCAATTACCGTTTCAACGTGGCAGAGCCACGCTTCGGCACGAATGGGCCGGGTCGACCGGAGTGATACCATGGTCTCACAAAAAACCGGCGTGAATGCTGTGTTTCGCTGCGTGAGTGAGGGTACCGGGAGCCCAATCCGGGGTAAAGGGGAGTTTGAAGGTTGGCAGCGCACTTGTGACTCCACTGGTGTCGCGTGTGTCAATGGGCGGCGGTAATTAACTTATGGTGATCCGTCTGCTCGTTTGTCTGCCATAAAGTAAAAAAGAAAAAAAAACCCTCAATCGACACCGGTACATGGTAGAAATACCAAAAGTCCGCACAAAGAGGTTTGAATCCTGTTTCCTTATTCGTACTGCGAAACAGTGGAATCAGTTGCCTGAGGAGGTGTTCCCTAGAGGCTACAATTTGGGGGTTTTCAAAGCGCGAGTGAATAGGTATCTTCTAGGTAATCGTGCTACATCTTAGACCATATTATCACTTACCATCAGGTGAAATATGGTCAAACGCTTACCTATTACAGTAAAAAAAAAAACACAGCACATGTACAGGCAAAAATGAAACCGACATTTGTCAGGAAAATCTTAGTTAAAGTGGCTTGGTATAATACAATTACTGGTTGTTACTTATTGTTCCTCAGCACTTCCTCAATTATTTTGTAATAAGTGCTATTCTAAGGAAATAACAAAGTTTCTCTGTAGGATATTGAAGCGGAAAACCTGAATTAAGGTGACGCGTAGAGTACACTAGCGACGCCAATCGATATTAATTCTTAGCTACTAAACCGGATCTATTTTAAACAATTTCGGGGTTACAACCTCACGGCAAACACTTACTATTTATTAAATAACCATGCACAAATTTTGGGTCCGTGTTTGTACGCGAAATATTGATTCACGCCTAAAAGTGGCCGCTTTTGGCGGTAATAAATTTTTCGCGTACGCGTTGGTCCCAACGTATAGTGCATGGTTATTTAATAAATAGTAGAAGTGTTTGCCGAGAGGTTGTAATTCCCGAAATTGTTTAAAGATAATCCGGTTTATTAGCTAAAAATTAAAATTCGATTAGTCGTCGCTAGTGTGCCCTACCCGTCACCTTAAGCAATATTGTGTTCATCATCATCATCATCAGCCCATTTAAGTCCCCACTGCTGGGGCACGGGCCTCCCTCAGTCACGTGAGGGGTAATTGCCATACTCACCACGCTTGGCAGACGGGTTGGCGAGGGTTTTGATAAAAAATGCAGAGTTTTCCTTCTCTGGGTGCTGATGATCATGCCAGCAGCTTTACCTTAGTCGCCTTTTACGACACTTCGGTAAGAGTGAGGGTGGCCTATTCTACTCTGCCGGGACCACACGGCTAATATTGTGTTGCCACTTTCAAATAGAGTGAAAATATTTGTTAGACGGATTTAATGGTGCCGCGGGTGTGCGGGGTTTTCCCTATCTATTGACTACCTATTATGCATATATTTGTGTATAGTGTTAAATAATGAGGCAGACAATTCAATTGTTTATTAAATCAAACTTAAAATTATAACTTATACCTAAACTATGCTATTTTTACAAATAGTTATTATTTTCCGGGCTTTTAACGTCGATGAGCCGGTCCGTGTGGTCCCCGGCAGAGTAGAATAGGCCACCCTCACTCTTACCGAGCTGTCGTAAAAGGCGACTAAGGTAAAGCTGCTGGCATGATCATCAGCACCCAGAGAAGGAAAACTCTGCATTTATATCAAAACCCTCGCCAACCCGTCTGCCAAGCGTGGTGAGTATGGCAATTACCCCTCATGTGATTGAGGGAGGCCCGTGCCCCAGCAGTGGGGACTTAAATGGGCTGATGATATATGATGATGATCGGTTTTCAAACATTTTCAAGTATTATCTATAATTACCGTTTGCGTGGCAGATAGTTCGGCACGCGGCCGGGTGAACGGAGTGGATACCATTTCCACAAAAAACCGGTGAAGCTAAGTTCTGCGTATGAGGGTACGGATGGACCAATCCGGGGAAAGGGGAGTTGAAGTGCAGCCACTTGACTCCACTGTAGGCGTTTGTCAATGGGCGATAATTAACTTATGGTGAATCCGTCTGCTCGTTTGTCTGTCATAAACGTAAAAAGAAAAAAACCCTCCAATCGACACCGGTACATGGTAGAAATACCAAAAGTCCGCACAAAGAGGTTTGAATCCTGTTTCCTTATTCGTACTGCGAAATAGTGGAATCAGTTGCCTGAGGAGGTGTTCCCTAGAGGCTACAATTTGGGGGTTTTCAAAGCGCGAGTGAATAGGTATCTGCTAGGTAATCGTGCTACATCTTAGACCATATTATCACTTACCATCAGGTGAAATATGGTCAAACGCTTATCTATCTACAGTAAAAAAAAAACACAGCACAGTACAGGCAAAAATGAAACCGACATTTGTCAGGAAAATCTTAGTTAAAGTGGCTTGGTATAATACAATTACTGGTTGTTACTTATTGTTCCTCAGCACTTCCTCAATTATTTTGTAATAAGTGCTATTGTAAGGAAATAACAAAGTTTCTCTGTAGGATATTGAAGCGGAAAACCTGAATTAAGGTGACGCGTAGGGTACACTAGCGACGCCATTCGATTTTAATTTTTAGCTACTAAACCGGATCTATTTTATACAATTTCGGGGTTACAACCTCACGGCAAACATTTATACTATTTATTAATTAGCCATGCACAAATGTTAGGTCCTTGTTTGTACGCGAAATATTGATTCACGCTAAAAGTGGCCGCTTTTGGCAATATATGTGCATGGTTATTTAATCAATAGTATAAGTGTTTGCCGTGAGGTTGTAACCCCGAAATTGTTTAAAAAGATCCGGTTTAGTAGCTAAATTCGATTGGCGTCGCTAGTGCGCCCTACCCGTCACCTTAAGCAATATTGTGTTCATCATCATCATCATCAGATCATTTAAGTCCCCACTGCTGGGGCACGGGCCTCCCTCAGTCACGTGAGGGGTAATTGCCATACTCACCACGCTTGACAGACGGGTTGGCGAGGGTTTTGATATAAATGCAGAGTTTTCCTTCTCTGGGTGCTGATGATCATTCCAGCACTTTACCTTAGTCGCCTTTTACGACACCTCGGTAAGAGTGAGGGTGGCCTATTCTACTCTGCCGGGGACCACACGGCTGATATTGTGTTGCCACTTTCAAATAGAGCGAAAATATTTGTTAGACGGATTGATTTGTGCCGCGGGTGTGCGGTGTTTTCCTTATCTATTGACTACCTATTATGCATATATTTGTGTATAGTGTTAAATATTGAGGCAGATAATTCAATTGTTTATTAAATCAAACTTAAAATTATAACTTATACCTAAACTATGCTATTTTTACAAATAGTTATTATTTTCCGGGCTTTTAACGTCGATGAGCCGGTCCGTGTGGTCCCCGGCAGAGTAGAATAGGCCACCCTCACTCTTACCGAGGTGTCAAGGTGACTAAGTCAAAGCTGCTGGCATGATCATCAGCACCCAGAGAAGGAAAACTCTGCATTTATATCAAAACCCTCGCCAACCCGTCTGCCAAGCGTGGTGAGTATGGCAATTACCCCTCATGTGATTGAGGGCGGCCCGTGCCCCAGCAGTGGGGACTTAAATGGGCTGATGATGATGATGACGATGAGCCGGTCCGTCCTGAACTAGTGTTGTTGCGATAGCGATAGTTTCATTATCGATAGTTGACCTTGAAAAAAAGTCGAAAAAGTATCTAAAATATCGACATGCTACGATAGTATCGATAGTAAAAATTAGGCGATAATATTGAATTTTTTCGATACTTAGATTACAGTGTAACCTGGATAAGTGAGAAACCTCTATTATTGCGAACTGCAATCCTGTTTCCTTATTCGTACTGCGAAACAGTGGAATCAGCTGCCTGAGGAGGTGTTCCCTAGAGGCTACAATTTGGGGGTTTTCAAAGCGCGAGTGAATAGGTATCTTCTAGGTAATCGTGCTACATCTTAGACCATATTATCACTTACCATCAGGTGAAATATGGTCAAACGCTTACCTATCTACAATAAAAAAAATAAAAAAGTCTCGGCACTATTTCATGGAATCTCCGCTATTATTGGGAGTTTTCGAACCTGAGGGCCTTTCTCTCACACGCGCTGTGTGTCTTCTTTGTTTGGATGCGACAGGTATATTATTTTTCGTTACGGGACGGCTTTAAAACATTATCTATCAACTACCGTTTCAACGTGGCAGAGCCACGCTTCGGCATGAATGGGCCGGCTCGACCGGAGTGATACCACGGCCTCACAGAAAACCGGCGTGAAGCAGCATTATGCTGTATTTCGCTGCGTGAGTGAGAGTACCGGAGGCCCAATCCGGGGGAAAGGGGAGTTCAAATGTTAGCAGCGCACTTGTGACTCCACTGGTGTCACGGGTGTCCATGGGCGGCGGCAATCGCTTACCATCCGGTGATCCGTCTGTTCGTCTGCCTACCTATTACATAAAAAACTACCGAAATCTATACTAGCCTGGATGAATAACGGTTTAGAACTTCATTAATTAATATTTTACTAGATAAAACTTACATGATTACATGGTTTTTTACCTGTTTTATTTACCTGTACATAAGTTTAAGTTGCATGTAAAAAACTGCCTAATGCAGAAAGGCTACTATAAAGTAGATGATTATTTGAATGATAAGGATCCTGGACATCTCTTCGCCTGTCCTCTAATGTATCATTCATTTCCTAATTTTTCTTAGACGATTTATCTAAACGATATTGATTATAAGCATTGTATATCATACTGTCACTGTAATCATAATTTGTTTAAGAATTAATATTGTAATTACCATATTATTTGAAAAGAGTAACTACTGAGTTTCTTGCTGATTCTTCTCGGTAGAAATTGACATTCCGAATCAGCGGTAGATTACATAATATTTGACATTCATAAATGTTCAGTATGGACTTAAATTGAATAAAGACATTTTTTATTTTGATTTTGAATATTTTGTAGATTGACATGTGAAATAAATAATTTGTATAAAAAAGAAGATAAAAATTGGTTTGTAGACATAAATTATAGTAATGATTTTAAACCTGTAACGATTTTATATTTATGTGTGCTGTGTGTCACCTTTGTTTGGATTCTCTTTCGTTACAGGACGGCTTTAAAATAAACTACCTGGTTAAATGATATTTGATTTTCAGGAATTTTTCGATACCTGTTGAGTCTGTAGCTCAATTCCCTGTATAAGTTAGACTATTTATAGATAGATAGATAGATATTCTTTATTGCACAAAAATAAAATACAAGCATTTTTTTTATATGAGAGGTGGCAGACGAGAAGACGGATCACCTGATAGTAAGCAATTCCGCCGCCCATGGACACCCGCAACACCAGTGGAGTCACAAGTGCGCTGCCGACCTTTTCCCCTTCCTCCCCATTGGGCCTCCGGTAACCTCACTCACACGGCGAAACACAGCGCAGGCAGCTTGATACAACAACAGCAACAGACAGTACAATAAGGCCTTATCGCTTGTAGCGATTTCTTCCAGACAACCTTTAGGTAGAGGAAAGAAATATCGTATTCGTAATTAGGGAAGGGAGTGCAAAGTAGTTTAACAAATGAAATTGAGAAAGGCAGAAATATACATATTTTATATATTAATAATATTACATTACATAAATAATAATAAACAATACTTACATACCCAATTATATATCCTTACTATCCTTACTATCCTTACTTCCTTACTAATATTATAAAGGCGAAAGTTTGTTTGGATGGATGTATGGATGGATGTTTGTTCCTCTTTCACGCAAAAACTACTAAACGGATTTTAATGAAACTTTACAGTAATGTAGCTTATAGATCAGAATAACACATAGGCTATAATTTATAAAGATATCTATAAGACCTTGCTTTTATTCGAATTACACGCAGACGAAGTCGCGGGCAAAAGCTAGTACATAGATAATTTATAACAAAAATTAAATAAAAATATTTCTTATAGATAGGTATAAATGACCAGAGAACAAACCACATAAAAAAGGAAGATTATTTATCAAGTTTATCAGGTTTCCACACATTTCTTTACAAATATGTAACGGTACATTTCGACCTCTATTCAATTCAATTCAATTTATTCAGATAATAATTTTACACAAATAATACATATTGTAAACCTATTACAATAAGGTCAGAGATAAATACAAATGCCTGAACTAGGCGAAACTGTTTCTCAGGCTAGTAAGTTAAAACATAACAGTAAGTACTCATAAATAATCACAAAAATATTTATCTAAAAAAATACAAAGTAAAAAAAAATAAAAAATATTTTTTTTATAAATTACCTACTTCAAAACAATAAGCAGTTTCTCTGTATCGTCATATGACATGTTAAGTAGAGCATCATGTAAGCCTAATTAATATTGTATATAAATTATACTTTAGTTTATTTAATATTTTACATGAATTATGTATTGTAAGCCTGATCATATAAATTATATTTTCGTTTTTATAATATTTTACATGAATTATGTTGTGTATCCGCCCAAAATAGCTACAGGAAGTAAGATGCTAAAATTAAGATGTTTTATTTTAAGGTAATGTAAAATACTTAAATAACTTAAAATCAGAATAATTGATTTATTTTTAATTATAGAGCAATTATAAAGAGTGAATAAATTGATTAAAAACATTGTATAAATTTAAGACGGTTTACTGATTACCGCCGTCAGGATCGGTCGTGGCGGGCCAATGTGGCGGCAGTCGTGTTTTTGGCAGTGTACAGTGTATAACGTTATTCCACAAGTGATTAAAGTGCTGTAAAAACTATCACCGGATTTTATTTCTGCACCAATTCTGAGGCTATCCCATAATCATGGAGGGATCTATAAACAGAGCCTCTGGAAATGAGACAACAAAATAAATGAAAAACCTCTAAATAATCATAAATGTCCATGATTTATTAGTTGTCTTATTTTGATCATCATCATCCACCCACACCCACCTACTGCTGAGTAAAGGCCTCTTCTTTATCACGCCAATCCCTTCTGTCCCCTGCCAGCCTTATCCATTGTTTCCCTGCTGCCGTTACAATATCTATTTATTTATTTTCTTTATTAAGGAAAAATACAGCTGTTAAATAGTACTCTGTTCTAAAATTACTTAAATAATACATCAGCAATTTAAATTTTCCACTACAAATTATACGTTTAGTGTTGTGAGACGAAATACAAAAAAAAATGCGAAAAAGGATGATTATTTTTGTTACTTATTAATTTAATTCAAGACTAAAGATTTTTTAAAAACTGTAATCTTATCATGAAAAATGTCGATATGGTTATAGCTGCTATTAAATTTATTACAAGGTCTAACAATAAAACTATTTTTCCTGTAATTATATTTACATAAAGGAGTCGGATCCGTCCTACCAACGCCTATTCCAATGGTAAATCGTTACTCCACCATTTTTGACAGAATAATTAAAATTATAGGGATAAAATTCTCATTGTCATTGTTGTCATTGTCCTGTGACAAACGTTGTTACAGGACAATGACAACGCCATTTTGAGGTGACGGGTAGGGCACACTAGCGACGCCACTCGAGGTTAATTTTTAGCTACTAAACCGGATCTATTTTAAACAATTTCGGGGTTACAACCTCTCGGCAAACACTTATACTATTTATTAAATAACCATGAAAAATCACTTCAAAAGGGGGTTCACTATTAAGTGAAAGTGAGCACTGAGAAGGGATTTTTGAAAAAAGAAGTATTTACAACCTGTGCGGATAAAGAATAGGATCACAAATAGCGGCACATCTATTCACTACCCGCTCGCACACCCACGAGTGCAAGTATAGACGCAAATAGTGTGCGAGCGAGATGTGAATAGATGCGCCGCCATTTCTGATCCCATTCTTTATCCGCAAAGGTTGTAAGTGTGCTATTATAAAAATAAGTATTTTAGTATTTGAATTCAGAATAATAATTTAAAATAAAAAATAACCCATTTATCGTTTTTTGAAAATAATTACCCTTAAATGGATGAAAACGGGGCTTAAAGTATGTATGAAAGTCCGCCATCTTTGATGTCAGGATAGTGAAAAATTGTATTTATACGTATAATAAAAATAAAAATTAAAACATAAACGTTTTACGAAAATCACCCTTTGAGGGGGTAAATTAGGGGATGAAATGCAGTATGGGTGATTAGACAGTTTAAAAGTGACAACCTTAAAATGCCGTGTGGTCCCCGGCAGAGTAGAATAGGCCACCCTCACTCTTACCGAGGTATCGTAAAAGGCGACTAAGGTAAATCTGCTGGCATGATCATCAGCACCCAGAGAAGGAAAACTCTGCATTTATATCAAAACCCTCGCCAACCCGTCTGCCCTCATGTGATTGAGAGAGGCCTGTGCCCCAGCAGTCGGGACTTAAATGGGCTGACGAAGATGATGAACCTTAAAATTGATGTTGGTTTCGGGTTTTGAAATAAAAAAGTGACTTTTGAACTTTCAACCCCTAAGGGGTAGTTGCGCGCGTTTAAAGTTTGAATAAAGACTTTTGTAATAAAGACTAAAGTATGGCCGCGGGCGCAGTCTAGTTCAATATAATCTGCGCAGTTGTATACATCATATTATGATAAGTGTACATAACATGCATATTAAGTAACTGGAATACCGCAATGTTGCATAATTTAAATTACTAAGTCTAGGACTTGATAAAACTGGAAATTCATTTGTAGGATTGAGCATTAGAATGTTTAATAAGTTACCTCCAAATATCATTGATTTACCTGTACATAAGTTTAAGTTGCATGTAAAAAACTACCTAATGCAGAAAGGCTACTATAAAGTAGATGATTATTTGAATGATAAGGATTCTTGGACATGTTGATCTCTTCGCCTGTCCTCTAATGTATAATTAATTTCATACTTTTTCCTTGACGATTTATCTAAACGATATTGATTATAAGCATTGTATATCATACTGTCACTGTAATCATAATTTGTATAAGAATGAATATTGTAATTACCATATTATTTGAAAAGAGTAACTACTGAGTTTCTTGCTGATTCTCCTCGGTAGAAATGGACATTCCGAATCAGCGGTAGATTACATAATATTTGACATTCATAAATGTTCTGTATGGACTTAAATTGAATAAAGACATTTTTGATTTTTGACTATATTATTGCGACTTTTCCGCTCAAACTCGATAATCTAACACTAAGTTTAAGCACAGTAGATAAATACGTTAAAGCAGTATCGACACTCCGCCATTTTGGACACAAAGTTACCTACCGTATAGGGTTGTCCTCTTATTTTTGTAAAATATTATTCTTACCTTGGGACTACTGGTTTAAGTACCGGGCCGTGATCGCGGGGTCCTAGGTGCAACAAGGATCATCTGGTGCGAGTTAAATTAGTAATATTTAACAATTTCAAGGCTGCAGCCTCTCGGAAAACACTTATACTATTTATTTAATACTTTTACTTAACTTTTAGGTCTGCTTTTGTACTAGAATTAATTAGAACTATTTCAATTTAACCCCAAAAACGGCAACTTATGGCGTTAATGCAAATTTCGAGTGCAAGAATAGATCAAAAAGTAGTGCACAATTATTAAATAAATAGTATAAATGTTTGCTTAGAGACTCTCGCTCCGAAATTGTTTAAAATAGATAGGGTTTAGTACCTAACAATTTAAATCGATTAGTGTCGCTAGTTAGGGCTACCCGTCGCCTTAACTTAACATTGACCGGTTTATATTTTTAAGGTGACGGGTAGGGCACACTAGCGACGCCAATCGATTTTAATATTTAGCTACTAAACCCGATCTATTTTAAACAATTTCGGGGTTACAATATCTCGGCAAACACTTATACTATTTATTTAATACTAATAGCTAAGTGTTTGGTCTGCTTTTGCACTCGAATTTAAAATTACCGCCAATGGCGTGGCGTGAATCAATTTCTCGCGTATAAAAACGGACCCAACATTTGTGCATGGTTATTTAATAAATAGTATATGTGTTTGCCGAGAGGTTGTAACCCCGATATTGTTTTAAATAGATCCGATTTAGTAGCTAAAAATTCAAATCGATTCGCGTCTCTAGTGTGCCCCACCCGTCACCTTAAGGCTTCCGAATTTCCTCAATTGTTATTAATCTAAACGTATTTGTACATCGTATGTACAACCTGTGCGGATAAAGAATGGGATCAGAAATGGCGGCGCATCTATTCACTTCTCGCTCGAACACTATTTGCGTCTATACTCGCAACCCACGAGTGCGAGTATAGTCGCAAATAGTGTGGTAGCGAGAAGTGAATAGATGCGCCGTCATTTCTGATCCCATTCTTTATCCGCCCAGGTTGTAGTTGTCCGTAGATATACCTACTTCAATTTACAAATGAATCAGCTCTCCAGAGGACAAAAGGGTAACCGCTCACTTCGTTTTTGCCGGAGGCTCTCACCTCTAACTACCTACCTAGACCCTTTTTTTCAGCCACTGCAGGCAAACATTATTTGGCACTCAATACATTTAAAAAAAAACATTTATTTAACAGTTACATTTACATAACATTATTAAGTAACTTTTATAGTTTAAGCCAAAGGTAAAGTAAAAGCTATCCGATGGGCCCCAAACTAGGCTAAGCCTGTATCTTGGAGGCCCCTGCAAAGTACATTTTGTTAAGGAGTTTGGCTGACTACACACGGTAATACTAATAATATTTTTTAATGCATATTTAACCTGGGAGAGCCACGTTTCCGCTTGAATAGGCTGGTTTGACTACAGTGATACCACGGCCTCATAGAAACTGGTGCGAAGCAGCGCCTGCGCTGTGTTTCGCCTAGTGAGTGAGGGTTAAATAATTAATTAATTAATTCATACAACATCTCGTACATTGAGCTTCTCACCGGCCTTTTTTGGTGTAAAAGTCAAGTATAAGCCTATATACTGTCCCACTGCAGGGCAAAGGCCTCCATCATAGAAATTGAGTCGTTGCTACTATGATGGGATTAGGCTTAATCACCACGCTTGCCTAATACGGATTAGTGATCACAAACCCGAGCTATGTTCGAAAAATTCGCAACAGACAGCAGAGGATTTATCAACATTTATTTAAATACATATATTACACCCAGACACCCAGACAAAACAAACGCAAATGTTCATCATATGAATGATTGTCCAGCGTGGAAATCGAACCCACGACCTTAAGCGTATGGGGCACGGTCACTACCAAATGCGCCATCCGATCAGTCGATTGGAGAGGGAAGGGACTCCCCTTCCCTCTCCATTCGACTGACCTCTTAAAGTATACCTACAATAAATTAATATTGTAAAGTATACCTACAATATTGATGAGACTATCGTCGGCTCATGACGATTCAAGCACTTACAAAAATTCGTCGTCTTAGCAATGGGTTCGGATAGCATAAATGGTTAGTGCAGCCACCCGGACTGTGGAAGGTTGTGGGTTCGAGTCCCACCTGAGCCCTACGGTGAATTTTTTAAGTGTATCTATTATTTACTTAAGAATAAATTGCAAAGAATTGCTATACCAAACACAATAATGACCTCTTAAAGGTTACTAAGGTAAACTTAAACTCTTAAGGTGACGGGTAGGGCACACTAGCGACACCTATCGATTTTAATTTTTAGCTACTAAACCGGATCTATTTTAAACAATTTCGGGGTTACAACCTCTCGACAAACACTTATACTATTTATAAAATAAATGTTCACAAATTTTAGGTCCGTTTTTGTACGCGAAAAATTGATTCACGCCAAAAGCGGCCGCTTATGGCGGTAATCCAAAATTTGAGTGCAAAAGCAGACCAAACACTTAACTATAAGTATTAAATAAATAGTAAGTATAGGTGTTTGCCGAGAGGTTGTAATTCCGAAATTGTTTAAAATAGATCCGGTTTAGTAGCTAAAAATTAAAATCGATTGGCGTCGCTAGTGTGCCCTACCTGTCGTCACCTTAAAGGTTGGCAACGCAATTGTGACCTCATTAGTGATTTGGGTGTACATGGGCGGCGGCAATCGTTAACATCAGGTGATCCTTCTGCTCATCTGCCACATATCACATAAAAAAAAGAAACACCATTATGGGTTTTTATTAATATGTTCTTAATTGTGAAATCATTATGTCTTAAGTGATGTTATATTTAATTTCGATAAAGTTTTTTTTTTAATTTATTATGACACATAACAGAATCAGTTCTAAACTATACTCCAACAAAATGTGTCCGAGAAGGAACAATAAATCTTCTGCAGACCTTACAACTAGGTACTTATAATAAAAGTTAACACAAATTAACTATAAAGGAACAAGCTATAAAGTTATGTTTAAACTTAAGTTTCATTTATGAAGTTGGAATGAGATTAAAATTGCACAGTTACTGAAGGGTATTGAAGGCCGTGTGGTCCCCGGCAGAGTAGAATAGGCCACCCTCACTCTTACCGAGGTGTCTTAAAAGGCGACTAAGGTAAAGCTGCTGGCATGATCATCAGCACCCAGAGAAGGAAAACTCTGCATTTATATCAAAACCCTCGCCAACCCGTCTGCCAGGCGTGGTGAGTATGGCAATTACCCCTCATGTGATTGAGGGAGGCCCGTGCCCCAGCAGTGGGGACTTAAATGGGCTGAAGATGATGATGATGAAGGGTAATGAATAAACACTTTTTGAAACTATTTAGATTCGGATTCATAATATCAGTTTTACCAGTTTTACAAACAGGATAATTAAAAAATAAGAAAGAAATTTTATGTATATTGTTACCTACAATGTTAAAATTATACAAAAATACTTTTAGTTAAGAAAACACTTCCCACTAGCACTAAGTTTTTTTACTAATTTAATTAAGAAACACTAAGTAATCTAAACAAATGTTTTTCTCATAAGTGCTATGTACGCCGTATATCAAAACTGTGACTTTATTAATATGTGGCTTGTGATTGGAATAATATGTATCATGTAGCTGTATAAATAAATAAATAAAAAACATTTTTTTTATGTTTATGCCGATGTTGTTTTTTCAATAAAAAATATATTTAAAATTATGTTCTTTTAAATACTTATTCAGGATGTTATCAACTTAAGTTTAATTTTAAAATTTCATTAGAATATCATCATCGTCAGCCCATTTAAGTCCCCACTGCTGGGGCACGGGCCTCCCTCAATCACATGAGGGGTAATTGCCTTTCTTACCACGCTTGGCAGACGGGTTGGCGAGGGTTTTGATATAAATGCAGAGTTTTCCTTCTCTGGGTGCTGATGATCATGCCAGCAGCTTTACCTTAGTCGCCTTTTCGTCGACACCTCGGTAAGAGTGAGGGTGGCCTATTCTACTCTGCCGGGGACCACACGGCAATATATAATATACACTTATTACTTATTTATTATTTGTTATATAGGCTACTGTATCCTACGACTGTTATTTTTGCACCCTATATACATAACATATTATCATTAGAATATACTTAACATTAAATATTGCATAATTTAATTTAACAACCACGCATTAAAGACATTCAACCTTCGTATAACATTTTAATATTAATTAATACAAAAAACTAGCCCAGCTTTACAACATGAATAAGACCGATTTTTTGTTACTCCGAACTTAGTGGAGAACCGAATGCCGAAAATCAGCTCAGTTTCTTCGACTTAAGATTAAAATTGGATTGGTGGCCCCTTTTTGTTTCGATAAAAAAATCCTAGTTAGATATCTCATGTGATTTTTCGTAGATAGCCAGTACAAAAATTTGAGACTCATTCTGGTTATGTAGAATTTTGCTTTTAATATCACAATAGACACCAACCACGTGGATAAGTTGTTCATTGGCAGAAATGGTAGAAAACCCTCATTAAGGTGACGGCTAGGGCATCGATTTTAATTTTTAACTACCAAACTGGATCTATTTTAATCAATTCCGGGATTATAACCTCTCGGCAAACACTTATATTTATTAAATAACCATGCAAAAATGTTGGGTCCAATGCGTACGCGAAAAATTGATTCACGCCAAAAGCGGCCACTTTCTGCGTGAATAATTTTTTCGCGTACAAAAACATACCTTAAATTTGTGCGTGGTTATTCAATAAATAGTATAAGTGCTGGCCGAGAGGTTGTTTAAAATAGATCCTGTTTAGTAGCTAAAAATTAAAAGCCGATTGGCGTCGCTAGTGTGCCCTACCCGTCACCTTAAAAGTTATGAGTATTATCCTTTCATTAATAAAGAAAGAAAGAAAGAGATATATTTATTATTATTGGACACTCTATAGCACGATCCAAACTGGATGGGTAGAGGTCCGCCACCGTGCGCTTTGCACGTCATTTTTTGCCACGCACCTCCACATTGTGGAATCAACTTCCCGCAGCGGTATTTCCGAACCGGTACGACATTGAGATCTTCAAGAAACGAGCCTACACCTTCCTAAAGGGCCGGCAACGCATCTCCGCTCCCTCTGGTGTGGCTGGTGTCTATGGGCGGCGGTGATCACTTTCCATCAGGTGACTCGCTTGCTCCTTTGCCTCCCTTTCTCATAAAAAATGAGTTAATACACTTAAACTAAGCACAAACATAAACAAAAATGTAGAAAATCAGCAAACAGAAATCCAACAAACATTTTATTCAGTATCTTTTCATGTTTCTGTAAGTATCAAATAAAAAAAAATCTATCCTAATTTTTTTTACAATTTTTTAGTCGTAATAAAATTATCGATATTTTTTTCACATCACTGAAAATTGCGAAAGGATAAAAAGTAGCGATCATTGATTATACTTAACTTGACATTTTTTTTGGTTGAAATATTATCGACTTTTTTATGACGAAAAATTATCGACATTTTTTCCACATCACTATACAATTGTGAACAATGAAAAGTATTGAATGATTAGTTAAGTGCATTGTTACAATTACAGATGCATACAAGTGCATAGTGCGGCGATGACGTGCGTTTCCTTCTGTGTTGCATCACTGTATGTCGCTCACGGAAATGACGTCATAGCTCGCTTATTTCATTGTGGATGTAAACAGAAGTGATTTAATTGTTCATCATCAGCCCATTGAAGTGCCCACTGCTGGGACACGGGCCTCCCTCAATCACATGAGGGGTAATTGCCATACTCACCACGCTTGGCAGACGAGTTGGCGAGGGTTTTGATATAAATGCAGAGTTTTCCTTCTCTGGGTGCTGATGATCATGCCAGCAGCTTTACCTTAGTCGCCTTTTACGACACCTCGGTAAGAGTGAGGGTGGCCTATTCTACTCTGCTGGGACCACACGGCTAATTGTTACCTATATCTTTTGGTGGCAATCCATCGATCTACAATTTTAGATTAGACATAACAAAATTTTTTTTTTAGGTGAAATTGTAGTCAAGCGCACATAAAAAAAACAGATATTTATGGAGGAAACAATAAAATGTAAAAATTCTCCTGTGACGTCATCTTTCGGCATGACAAATTTATAACGCTTTTGCTCACGTTGATTTAAAAAAAAAAAGTAAAATCTCTGATCAGAAAATGAAAAGAAAAGATATTAACGTTTGGAACAGTGTGGCAGTGAACGCTGCCTTTGATGCAAGGGTTGCGGGTTCGATCCCCGCACAGTGCAAACATTTGTGTGCATGAATATGTCTGTTTGTATTGGTCTGGGTGTTTGTATGTATTATAAGTATGTATTTACAAAAGAAAGGTATTATATGTATACATTTGTAATCCCACTGTTGATTCTGATATCCGTAACACAGGTGCTTGAGCTACCTGTCTCGGAGTCAGATCAAATATATGTGATGTTGTGAAAATATTTAATTAATATTTATTTATAATGACAGCGACAGTAAGTAATCTAAAGTCGCCTACACTTTTTTTTTGGACATTTATAGCACCGACATCACAATATGTTAAGCCTCAGGACTACGTCACTTCCGTTATAGATAGATATTCTTTATTGCACAACAAGCAAAACTTAAAAGATAGGTATCCAGAGATACATAGGCGGTCTTATCGCTGGGAGCGATCTCTACCAGACAACCTTAAGTAAAGGACACTAGATAGAAGAGGGGTTTTGATTTTGAACATTGATTAAGTAAATTTATAGTGTAAATACATATATCTAGATAATAAATAAAAACTATATACAACCCGTGCGGATAAAGAATGGGATCAGAAATGGCGGCGCATCTATTCACTTCTCGCTCGCACACTATTTGCGTCTATACTCGCACTCGTGGGGTGCAATATACTCTTAAAAGCAAGTAGGTACTTTAAAATTAGAGATATTTTTCGTGGGTTTGAAATTTGAATTGTAGATGTACAACCTGTGCGGATAAAGAATGGGATCAGAAATAGCGGTGCATTATTCACTTCTCGCTCGCACACTATTTGCGTCTATACTCGCACCCCACGAGTGCGAGTATAGACGCAAATAGCTGATCCATTCTTATCCGCACAGGTTGTATATTAATGAATAATTTAAAAATAAATAATTTAATAAAAACACACATTTAATGATAACTAATAAACATGGGTCATCTTTTTTCTCCTTATTTATTTGAATAGCGTATAAAAATGCTAATTTTTTTTTGCCGTATTGTCCATTGTGTCTAAGAACTCCCAGTTACTGTATGGGCGGTTTCCCAGCGGCTGCCGTCCTTGGGTGGCACGTGACCTAGGAGCGATGGCGTTGCCACGTTGTCAGTGGTCGAACCTGCATCGATTCACTTATGAAACTGTTCATCAATCATTCATCAGCAACCTACACTCGACATAGGTTTCCCCTAATGCACGCCACTGCTCCTGATTTTCGGCCACTCTCATCCAGCCCACACCAGCCAGCCTTCGAATGTCACCATCCCATCTTGTCGCAGGGCGTCCTACACTACGCTTACCGAGTCGCGGTCTCCACTCAAGGACTATACGGCTCCAACGGCTGTCAGTTCTGCGGCTAATATGACCAGCCCACTGCCACTTCAGTTTGCTAATTCGGTGGGCTATGTCGGATGACTCTGGTTCTCTCTCGGATTACATCATTTCTGATGCGAAACTGTAATGCACTTTTTTGTGATAGGTGGCAGACGAGCAGGCGGATCACTCGATGGTAAGCAATTGCCGTCGCCCATGAACATCCGCAACACCAGTGCAGTCATAAGTGCGCTGCCAACCTTTTCCCCTTCCCCCCCATTAGGCCTCCGGTAACCTCACTCACACGCCGAAACACAGCGCGGGCGCTGCTTCACGCCGGTCTTCTGTGAGGCAGTGGTATCACTCCGGTCGAGCCGCCCATTCATTGTGTTATTTACAAATTGAATCATGGTTACACGTTTTCAGAATTATTCGAAACGTGCATTGTGGTGCATATGAAAGAGACAGCAATATTTTTGGATAGCGAGGATAGTATTTCAAACTCAGGGTAAGGTCTCAGAAGCTGACGTATGACGTCACTAAAGATTTAGAGCATAAAATTTTACGTCATCAAGTTACAGCCTTCAATTTTACGTCATCAAGTTACAGCCTTCAATTTTACGTCATCAAGTTACAGCGTTCAATTTTACGTCATCAAGTTACAGCCTTCAATTTAAATTAGAAATGTACAGAATTAAAACAAAAGGACTAGCAGTAAAGCTTTAAGATACGATCTTTACAATGACGCACGTTTGACCTTCGTAACCTTTAGACAGGGGAAAGAAACAGACTCATCATCATCATTTCAGCCAATAGACGTCCACTGCTGGACATAGGCCTCCCCCAATGTTCTCCACACAGATCGATCCTGTGCCGTCCGCATCCAATGGATTCCCGCGACCTTCACCAGATCGTCGGTCCTGCCACGGCTGCGACTTCCTGTACACTGAACGTGGCCTCCACTGGAGGCCCTTTCCGCCCCAACGGCCGTCTGTTCTCCTCGCTATGTGCCCAGACCATAGCCACTTGAGGCATGCAATCCTTTGGGCTATGTCTGTGACCTTAGTTCTCCTGCGGATCTCATAATTTCTGATACGATCACGCAAGAGGACTCCGAGAATAGCCCTCGCCATTGCTCTCTGGGTGACTTTGAGGCTCCTTAATCGGCACATTGTAAGCGGCCACGTTTCGTTTCCGTATGTCATCACTGGCAACAGACACGCATTGAAGACTTTCGTCTTAAGACACTGCGGTAGGTGGGCCGAAAATATGCTGCGTAGCTTCCCGAACGCTGCTCAGCCGAGTTGGATTCGTCGATCGAACCTCTTTTTGGAAGTTGGACTTACCAAGCTGGAGTTTTTGTCCGACTTTTGCTACTCGTCTTAACGTGTAATTCCCTCTTGAACCCAGGGTACGCTTGGACCATATCATTCTTTATTTGGGTAGTCTGGTAATTATAATAAAGCGACTGCCGTCTGACCTTGGCAACCCTTTACAAGGGAACCAGACCAACTGAATCATGGTTACACGTTTTAGAAACAATCCGAAACGTACAGGTTTCCTCACGATGTTTTCTCTCACCGCCAAGCTGATGGTAGAAATATGCTCATAGATTTGAGAAATCTAGAGGTCCATGCTCGGATTGGTACCCGGAACCCCGTGTGGTAAGGTGCGTTCTGAACCACAGAGCTACCATCGCTCTAGAAACCGTCCAGAAAACTATGTCAATCCCAAATGTGCAGATTTCGACACGACATTTGCTCTCACCGCCGAGTGAATTGTAGAAAAACGCACGTATTAAAAATCCACAGGTGCTTGCTCGGATTCGAATCTACGACCTCCCTTTAAAATGGTGCATGCTTATATCCACTGAATCCACTGAGCTACCATAGCTCCTATAGAAGTACGATCAGTACAATATTATGGGTCGTAAACTGGTTTGCCACATGAAAGAAAAAATACATGACCTACGTCATATGACACTTTTTTGTTCCACTATGCATATTGATGACGTCACAAAGCTACCAGGCGGGCATAAAAACCGGGCTATACCCCGGTCATGGGTGCATTGACCCCACTTGAGGTCACTCGCCCGCGGACGTTTTCGTTTCGCGATATAGAAAAAATTGCACCTGCCCGAATTTAGCTCTTGTGGTGTTATGATGTCCTGGTACTTTGTTTGCAGGATTCATGTATATTTTTAGTGACTTTTAACAATCGCGCTGCCAACCTTTACTAACCCACGATCCCCGGGATTGGGCCTCCGGTACCCTCACTCACGCAGCGATAAAAAAGGGACGTAGCTCATATACGGATTATTTTGTATAAAAACTTCGATATACCTACATCTTCTATTACAATGTATAAAAAGGTTTTTAAAGAAACCAGGTTTTTACGTGAGCCGAAAGACAAAACACTTGCGCGATGCAATCCACGCCCAACGCCATCTATTGATTCATTTACGAACTAATTCATAAAATCCCGAAACGAAGTGAAGGCCATCGGGGTATATGTATTGTAAATGTTAATCCAATTTGACTTTATTAAATGTTAAGCCGTCACGTCTGGTCAAGGTTAAAAGCTTTCATTGCATTGTATTACAATGCAATCACTTTAATGTCAAGGCATCCGTGTACTTTCTCATATCATACTTAATAATTACATTACAGTTATTTTTGTTAACCGACCTCAATGTTCAGGTAATCTCGCACACCGAGTAACCAATTGGCACGTCTCAGATGAGCCGTCCTTGTCCGACCACACCCATATTAGGTACGACATACTATGCTCGGGAACAAAGGAACCGAACACGTACCGAGACCCCAAGGGAACAGACTGGGAGGGCTTTAGGAACTCCCTTAGGTTATACCTTGGAGATTTTAAATACATTAAAACTGTGGACCAAGTGGAAGCCGCAGCAGAGGACTTAGGCAGAAGCCTAATGAAAGCGTATCTAGAAAATTGTCCTCTTAAGACCACTAAGAGCAATAGGAACGCGCCTTGGTGGAACAAAAACCTGGAGCATCTGAGGCAAAAGGCCCGTGCCTTATTTAATCAGGCAAAAAAAGACAAGAACTGGGATGCTTACAGGAAGGCGCTAACACGCTTCAATAGGGAGCTCAGGAAAGCAAAAAGGAGATCCTGGCAAAAATTTTGCGGGTCCATCAAAGACACTGCCCAAGCTGCCAGGATCCACAAAATATTAGCCAAGACACCTGAATCCCATCTAGGCCTGCTAAGGAAAGCGGACGGATCTTTCACGGAATCCCCGGAGGAAACACTGAGACTGCTTGCTCAAACGCACTTTCCGGAATCCGTGTACATTAATAACGAAAGAGAACTCCAGGACAGTAAGTCTCCGGACAGGAGACCGCGGAATGAAGACTGGAGGAGAGCTTCCGTTATTTTTCGTCCCCAACAGATAAGTTGGGCCATTAGGAGCTTCAAGCCTTATAAATCTGGTGGGGTCGATGGTATTTTCCCGGCTATATTGCAACGGGGCGAAGATATCATCATCTCAACGCTGATAAAACTTTACCGTGCAAGCTTTGCTTGGAGTTATCTGCCATCAGCGTGGACTCGGGCGAGGGTCACTTACATCCCCAAGGGAGGGGACAAAGACAAATCACAGCCCAAGTCCTACAGACCGATAAGTCTCACCTCATTCCTACTAAAAACGATGGAAAAGGTGTTAAACAGTTACATCAGGGCAACATACCTCGTTGAAAAACCCCTGAGTGCAAGACAACATGCCTACCAAACAGGCAAGTCCACGGAAACGGCACTTATTGATCTGGTGGACAGAATTGAGAAAGCCATAGAAGACAAAGAAATTGCACTCTGTGCCTTTCTCGACATCGAAGGGGCTTTTGACAACACCAACTTCGATGTTATAACACGTAGCATGGTGAATCGTGGAATCGACGATACCACCACCAGATGGATGGGATCCATGCTACAAAATCGAACTGCAACAACAACGTTGATGAATAAAACTCTTTATTATAGAGTGACCAGAGGGTGTCCACAGGGCGGAGTCCTATCACCCCTTCAATGGTCATTGGTTGTTGACAGTCTCATCTGTGAGCTCAATGAAGCCAGATTCCTGACTCAGGGTTACGCAGATGACATAGTAATAATGGTCATAGGAAAATGTCCTAGCACCATTTCCAGTCTTATGCAAAGGGCCCTACGAATAGTAGAAAACTGGTGCACAAGACACGTGCTAACAGTCAACGCACGGAAGACGGTCTTAATCCCGTTTACCAAAAGAAGGAAACTAGAGGCGCTTCACGCCCCAACACTTCTTGGTACGAAGCTATGCTTGTCCAACGAGGTCAAATATCTCGGAGTCTTTCTAGACCAAAAACTAACATGGAACAAGCATCTCGACTACATTACTAGAAAGGCAAAAATAGCGATGGGGGCAAGCAGTAGGTTGGTGGGGCTAAAATGGGGGCTACGGCCCAAGGCCGCACTCTGGATTTATAAAACCATAGTGAGGCCGATCGTCACTTATGGCTGCTGTGTGTGGTATAAGAAGACGCACCAACTCAACTGCGTGGAGAACCTCAGCAAAGTTCAAAGAACAGCCTGCCTTATAGCCACTGGCGCTCTTTCGTCCTCTCCCTCTGCAGCACTGGATGCCCTCCTGAACATTCCACCTCTGCACATTCACGTGCAGATGGAAGCGAGGATGGCCATTACGAGAGCAAAAATCAGAGGAAGGACGAGATGGCAATCTAGGGTCACAGGTAACCTCTACAATGAACTAATGAAAATTCCGGTCATGGATATGCCCTCTGACTCCATGATCCGTGAATACCGCTTCGATAAGCGGTTTACAGTCTTGTTACCTAGTAGACAAGACTGGGAGGCTGGAACTCCCGGAAATGTTAACCAGAATGACATCGTTTGGTATACGGATGGTTCCAGGAGGCAAGGCGTATCCGGGGCGGGATTTTGTAATGATCGCTTCAGAATACGCAAATTCGCCAACCTGGGTCGCTATACCACAGTGTACCAAGCAGAAGTCTTCGCAATAATTGGCTGTGTCCAAGAGAGTCTGCAAATGAATCTCCAGAATAAGAAGATATTCATCTTCTCAGATAGTCAAGCTGCCCTCAAGGCGTTAACATCCTGTGAACTTGACTCCAAACTCACTAGCGAGTGTGTCCTGCTCCTAAACCAGCTTGGCAATGCCAACATCGTAAATCTGATTTGGGTACCGGGACACTGCAATATCAGAGGCAACGAAGTCGCTGACGTGCTAGCAAAGGCCGGGGCAGAGAGCCCACTACTCGGACCGGAACCAATAAGTGGCGTTCCAGCCTGCATGGTCAGGTTCGAGTTAAAAGAGTGGGAGCATAAGCAAAGCACTGAATATTGGAAAAGACTACCTCGACTAGAACAGTCTAAGGCGTTGATACAGGCGTTCGATCAGAGACGAGCTGTAGAAATAATAAAACTGAGCAGAGGACATGTTAGGACTCACTCGGACCCTCACAGGGCACTGCAAATTAAATAAGCACCTGCACAACATGGGCCTTTCAGATACCAAAATCTGCAGGTTCTGTCGCGAGGACGAGGAAACGATTATCCACGTCCTCGGCGAGTGCATAGCGCTGCACCGGTGCAGAAGCCGGCACCTGGGAGCACACATGATCTCAGCAGACGAGATCAAAAGCTCCCCCATCAGCTCCATTCTCGGGTTTATCCTGGAACTGGAGCTACATGAGGTGCTGTAATAGGTTACGGGGCTGCCACAATAGATCATCTACTGGTCGCAGTGGCTATGAGACGCAGGGCTCACCCCATTTCTAACAAATAATAATAATAACCGACCTCAAAAAAAAAGGCTGGCAAAACAAAAGATACTAAAAAGTTTGAAAAAAAAATCTGCCTAAAAGAAACCACCTCCAAAAACCACGAACTGTGTAAATTTTTAACACTTATATAATACTCCATACACTTCAAATAACATTTTATAACATAATACTCGAGAAAAGCCGTGTGGTCCCCGGCAGAGTAGAATAGGCCACCCTCACTCTTACCGAGGTGTCGTAAAAGGCGACTAAGGTAAAGCTGCTGGCATGATCATCAGCACCCAGAGAAGGAAAACTCTGAAATGTATATCTAAACCCTCGCCAACCCGTCTGCCAAGCGTGGTGAGTATGGCAATTACTCCTCATGTGATCGAGGGAGGCCCGTGCCCCAGCAGTGGGGACTTAAATGGGCTGATGATGATGATGATGAACATAATACTCGAGAAAAGGTTTTACCGAAGTCGGCGCCCAATACTATCTTGTAATTGAATACAACATTCAATTATTCAACAGGGCATTGGGCACCGACTTCGGTAAAACCTTTTCTCGAGTGTAATATTGTAATATGTTATTTGAAGTGTAGTATTTTACACATTTTAATTCGTGGTTTTTGAAGGCGTTTTTTTTTGTAGAAAGATTTTATCGTTTACATACTGAAAACCTCATAATGTCTGCTCGTCACTTCAGATTTGAATACATTCAAGCAAGTTTTTCTTGCTTTTTATTATGCTAGAGGCGATAAATGAGCAAGCGTGTCATCTGATCAATAATAAACGCCGCCCATGAACAGCCGCGAAAATAGGGAATTTGACTAAACTCGAGATTTTACAAAATATAGGTAAATATGTGCCAATAGCAAAAGTTCTCAATTTAAAATATAACGTCTAGACGGTTTTATGGTCATACGAAGATTCATGGGCAAGTCCATTTTAAAAGTATGAAATTTTTAGAAAATAATAATACCATTGAATAACCCATACAATTAACTCACGTCTTGATGGAGTGCGTCCGGACCGAACAGCTCAGAGCTCAGCTGTTCAGGGATATTAAATGGGCAATAGGGTATATGACTAAGCTCAAGATTTTCCAAAATATAAATATTTTATCAAAATATAGGTTAATATGTGCCAATGGCAAAAATTCTCAATTAAAAATAAAACGTCTAGCCGGTTTTATGGTCATTCAAAGATTCATGGGCAAGTCCATTTTAAAAGTATGATATTATTAAAAAAATATTATACCATTGAATAACCCATACAATTTGCATCAATTATTATAATGGAACCATTGACATAAACGAAACATTTGATATAGCTACCATACAAAATTCAAATGAAATGCATACAAAATACTTAGGTGTCACGTCACATCTTAGTAGCCATTTGTATGGAGCGTTTTGGGTTTGCCCAAAATAATGTGATTTTAAAGTTGTGATATCTCAGGTAGTTCAAATGAGAATCAAGTAATTCTTTCAACGATGTCTCTATCATTACGAGATCTTTTGATTGCAAAAATAAAAAAAAAATAGTCATATACCGTTTTTAAAAGTGTTCTGGCCGCCCCCTGTCAGATGAGGCAAAAGCGCTGTACCAAATGTTATTATTTTTTAATGCTGTTGTTGATTGATTTTTTTTTATGTCTCTTAAACTTACATTGTGCCAACCTAACGGAGCGACATGGTCATTGTTGACAAAGCTCCTACAATAGAGAAAAAAAAACCCATACAATTTGCAATAATAGAACCATTGACATAAACGAAACATTTGATATAGCTACATACAAAATTCAAATGAAATGCATACAAAATAGTTGCGTGTGACGTCACATATTAGTAGCCATTTTGGGTTTGAACAAAATAATGTGATTTTAAAGTTTTGATATCTCAGGTAGTTTAAATGAGAATCAAGTAATTCTTTCAACGATGTTTCTATCATTGAGAGGTGTTTTGATTACAAAAATAAAAAATAGTCAAATACCGTATTAATTCGGATAATGGGCGTGTTAAATCTATTTAGTGCTACTTTACAAAGAAACCTTTTATTTACTTACAAGTTATTTTTCTTCACGGAGGTAACAGTTATATTGTAACAATTCTGTTATGTAATTAAGAAATGTGTTTATAGAGTACAACAGTTGGTTGGCTTCCCTAGGACGGTATAGTACAAAGTTCAGTGGAATAATGCTGGTGTTATACATAAATTAACAATATTAGTTATAGCACTAATAAGACTAATAAGTTTTGACGACCCGTTTGGAACAGTGGTAGTGAACGCTGCCTTTGGTCCAAGGGTTGCGGGCTCGATCCCCGCACAGTACAAACATTTGTGTGTATGAACATGTCTGTTTGTATTGGTCTGGGTATTTGTATGTATTATAAGTATGTATTTACAAAAGAAAAGTATTATATGTATATATTTGTAATTCCGCTGTTGATTCTGATATCCGTAACACAGGTGCTTGAGCTACCTATCTCGGAGTCAGATCAATGTATGTGATGTTGTGAAATATTCAATTTAATAATTTAAAAGTGGTATTGGGCAGGACAGGACTAGGCGCGGTGAAGGCAGGCGGGCTAACATCCTGACTGAATGGTGTCCTAGAACCGGCAGACGAAATCCGGCTCGTCCAGTATCACGATATGGGTTTGACTGCCTTGGTGGCGCAGTGGTTAGTGGGTCTCGCTTTAAAAGCGACGGCTGCCCAAGAGATCCCGGGTTCGATCCTGGGCTGCATTAAGAAATTCTTAATGCAGCCCGGAGTCAGTGGACGGGTAGGGCACACTAGCGACGCCAGTCAATTTTAATTTTCAGCTACTAAACCGGATCTATTTTAAACAATGTCGGGGTTACAACATCTCGGCAAACACTTATAATATTTATTAAATAACCATGCACAAATGTTGGGTTCACCGCGTACGTGAATTCACGCCAAAAGTGTGTAAATATTTAAAAAAAAACAGTAATCTTATACATAACAAACACTAGCGACACCTATCGATTTTAATTTGTAGCTACTAAACCGGATCTATTTTAAACAGTTTCGGGGTTATTTAATAAATAGTATAAGTGGTTGCCAAGAGGTTGTAACCCCGAAATTGTTAAAAATAGACCCGGTTTAGTAGCTAAAAATTTAAACCGATTGGCGTCGCTAGTGTGCCCTACCCGTCACCTTAAGCCGTTGGTCCTGCGCCCAATCGCCCCCCGGTCGTGTCACGCTGAGAGTGCACTAGTGTTTGCGCACACACTTAAGCACTATAATATATCCTGCGTGCGTGGCTGATCGTTGAGATTGGCCGCCGTAGCCGTAATCGGTTGGAGGATATTATTACTAATAGATAGATGTATATTCTTTATTGCTAACATAGGTCACTTATTTATGAGAAACTAAAATGATCACATATTTTTAACCAACTCTAAAGTGTACATCTTTTTGGCACAAGCTTTCAACGGGATAATTTTAGAAAACACGGAAATCATTTCCATGTAAAACGGTCACCCATCCAATTCCAGAATTCCACGTGCGTTGCTTCACATTTCCGCTGCCGCAAACAAAATTATTTACATATTCAAGTGTTTTCTTCTAACAATATACTTCCTCTTTAAATCTCAACGAAAATTTTGTTAAAATAATGTAACCCACGCTTTGCGCATGCGATTCTTGACTCTATCCCTTTGTTATAAGACTTACGGTTTACACGAGTGCGTCGCTCCCTTTCGGTAGTTGCATTGTTTACAGAGTGCAACGTACTTGGAGTCACTGTGCAGTCTTTTTTAGAATACTCGGTGTATCACCTATAGAGCTATGTTGTCCTGGTACTAACATTATGAACCTTGTAAGAAAAGGTATGAATTTATTAGTGTTGTTAATCGATAGTCCATTATCGATAGTCTATCGATAGACTATAGTAAAATCAATAGTATCGATAGTTATTGTTAGTTGTCAATAGTATCGATACTATCGATTGTTTAATTTATTTAGGCAGCAATACTTTCTTTTCTTTTTATTTAATTTTTTTGGTATTAATTTGATTAATTATTAGGCATTAATTTGACTGACCGGATGGCGCAATTGGTAGTGATCCTGCCTCTTACGCCAAAGGTCGTGGGTTCGATCGTGCGATGAACACTTGTGTTTGTTCGGTGGGTGTAATTTATGTATTTAAGTATATATTTGTGTTCCTCTGTTGTCTGATATCTGTAACACAAGTGCTTAAGCTACTTAGTACGGAATCAGGTCAACGTATGAGATGTTGTGAGAATTATTATTATATTATTAATTTTAATTTATTCATTTTATTGTTCATCATCATCAGCCCATTTAAGTCCCCACTGCTGGGGCACGGGCCTCCCTCAATCACATGAGGGGTAATTGCCATACTCACCATGCTTGGCAGACGGGTTGGCGAGGGTTTTGATATAAATGCAGAGTTTTCCTTCTCTGGGTGCTGATGATCATGCCAGCAGCTTTACCTTAGTCGCCTTTTACGACACCTCGGTAAGAGTGAGGGTGGCCTATTCTACTCTGCCGGGGACCACACGGCTCGATATTGTAATTAATTATAATAGGAAATAATATGTAACGTTATGGGTAAACGCCTGAAATAAATAACTATTTATTTATTTTATTTTATTTTTTAATTATTATTATATATGTCAGTTGTACCATAACCACGGGCAATTATATCTCGGACTTTTGGAAGGCGGGCGTGGGGCCGAAGCCAACACGTGGAGGCCCGTTCAATTGACAGTTTTACTATAATGTGATGTGACACCGTTATTATTATTATTATTGTTAGCCTGTACTGTCCCACTGCAGATCAAAGGCCTCCCTACCCTCTTTCCAACGTTTTCGGTCACGAGCCGCAGTCGTCCAATCCCTTAGGTAGGCATCGAGTTCGTCCCTCCATCGTTTTCTCGGCCTGCTGCGTGGTCTCTCCCTATTTTCGGGCATCCTTTATTCTCATTTTTTAATACTATCGAAACATAGTTGATTATCGATAGTACAAAACTATCGACTTCTGCAACAATTTTGACGAAAAAAAAATTTTCGAAAAAAGAATGAAAACTACATTATAGCACCAATTTAGTTAGCTAATTTAAATTTAGTTAGTTAATTTAATTTCATGTTTAATTTGACATAATTTTAATTTATTTTAGTTGTATTAGACTTTTTTTTTATTTTATTGTTTTTTTTTTTTATGCTAGAGGCGGACAAACGAGCAAGCGAGTCACCTGATGGAAAGTAATCATCGCCGCCCATGAACATCTGCGAAATCAGAGAGATCGCTAATGTGTTGCCGGCCTTTTTTTTAAAAAAAGAGTACGCTCTTCTCTTGAAGATCCCTAAGTCATAGCCGTCCGGAAATACTCCTGCAGCCAAACCGTTCCACATATAGTATATTTTATTGTAATGAAGTTTTTTATTGACATAATTTTGTAATTAATTTCCAGATTGTAAGTAAATAAAATATTAAAATATATTTAGTTAGCAAAGCTTTAACAAATATTTAAGAATAAGGCCCTTAAAATGGTCTTTGGAGCGAAATACACTCGTTTCTTGAAGATTGCTATTTTTAGAAACCCCTTACCACTTATTAAAATACTACATCAGTTTACAAAGAAACAAAAAGTCAAGACAGGCCAGCTACTCCAATATGATTCACCGACTGTTAGAAACAAAATCTTTTATCATTAACGCGAATCACTTCCTTAAAGAAAACATTTGAGACAGATATATATTTACATCTATCGATACTGTGTATGACACTTTCGACTGCCTCGGTGGCGCAGTGGTTAGTGGGTCGCACTTTAAAGCGACGGCTGCGCAAGAGGTCCCGGGTGCGATTGCCGGGTCGGGCCAAAAATTTGTACCTAAGTTTTCGGTAAGAAATTCTTAGTGGCAGCCCGGAGTCTGGAAATTGGCGGTCTTGTACCCCCGTGCCTCGGAGAGCTCGTTAAGCCGTTGGTCCTGCGTCCAATCCCTCTCTGGTCGTGTCACAGTAGTGTCCCATCGGAATATGAGGGTAAGGGAATAGAGAGTGCACTTGTGTCTGCGCACACACTTGAGCACTATAATATATCCTGCGTACGTGGCTGATCGTTGAGATTGGCCGCCGTAGCCGTAATCGGTTGGAGGATTATATGACACTTTACTGAAACGACTCAGTGATCCGACTCAGCCAAATGATACACTGTTCCGAATATCTAATGCTCGCTCCGAATGTATCATTGGACTCAAATGGATCTTGTGGAATGTTCCTACTGAGCCGAATGAGCGGAAGAGTCGATGTTCCAAAGTGATACGTTTCACTGTTCCGCATCTTTGCACTGATCCAGATGCGAATGTTCCAATCTTTTGAAAGATACGTATTTGCCAGATCCAGCCTCAAGTGGCAATAGGCAGGGCACATTGCAACTCTCTCTCTCAAATCTCAGCCTGGTAGGGACAGCCCGGCGCTCCCGGCTGTCCCTATCGCCCCCCCCCAGTTTGACTGGGGGAGGCAGTGTCGGGCCCGCAGTGTAAGTGGGCCCTCCGCCTGGGGAGGGACGTGAAGTAAGGTTCTTTAACCCGTACTCATGTCCCCTCCCCACTCTGGCCATGAGGGAGCGTCGCTGGGGTTTAGTCGGTATGCCTCTGGCCGGCTTCTCGCTAGGAGAAGCCCCCTCCAGAGGAGAGCCCGACATAACCCGCCTGCCCCCCGGCAAGAGGGTATGCATAAGGAAGCATTCCCCAGCGTCAAAAAAAGGGCACATTGCAAGGAAAACAGATGGCTGTTTGGATGGAAAGGTCTTTTGAAAGATACGCTTTTGTATACGACGTTGAACGCGGTCGAAAGGGAGGAGCTGATATTGGGGTGCTCCGGCCCAGAGATGGGAGCAGTACTCCATGTGAGGCCGAACTTGTGCCTTAGTGCCACACGCTTAGGTGAAGAAAAGTGACTCCCGGGTGAAGTGAATCCGGGAAACGAGAGTATAATTAGAGCTGCTAAAAATAGGTACTAACCCCAAAAACCTAGGTCATCGATCCAAGATCAAGGTTGGTTGCCTGGTGATGTTTTTTACTGCGATTTTTTTGCCAACACTGACGTTTTTGGCATCAAAACTTTCCGCCCACGCTGTAAGACAGAAGTACTTGTAACACCGATGTATTTGTTCTAACTAGTTCCTCATATTTATGTCTCATTCTCGATTACGTTTTTCAATCCACTTTACAAATACAAATATTTTATTTCTTTAACTTAGTCTATTACAAATATTAATAAACTCAAGATAAAACATTCGAATTGGGAGAACAGTGGGAGAGCCACGCTTCGGCATGAATGGGCCGGCTCGACCGTCCCATACTACTCAGTAATACCACGTCCTCACAGAAAACCGGCGTGAAGCAGTGCATGCGCTGTGTTTCGTCGTGTGATTGAGGTTACCGGAGGCCCAATGGGGGGGAAGGAGAAAAGGTTGGAAGTGCTCTTGTGACTCCACTGGTGTTGCGTGTGTCCATAGGCGGCGGAATTGCTTACCATCAGGTGATCCGTCTGCTCGTCGGCCACCTCTCGTAAAAAAAAAATGTAGAGGCCCAATCCGAGGGCAAGAGGATAAGGAATGTTGGTAAACTCCGCTAACGCTGTGTCCATGTATCACATAAAAAAAACATCTTGGATAAGTTGTAAAATTAGTTCTGAAAACTTTCCTCTAACACATGAACATGAAAACTTATATGATAACAAATAACATATACGTGAAAAACTGAAGCGATTCGACGAAAAACTTTATTAAACAAGAAACCGAAGAAATGGAGAAAACTTAGCTTTTACATAGATTGAAGATAGTCAGTAACATAAGCTAAACAAGCATCTGCACAACATGGGCCTTTCAGATACCAAAATCTACCGGTTCTGTCGTGAGCACGAGGAAACGATTATCCACGTCCTCGACGAGTGCATAGCGCTGCACCGCTGCAGAAGCCGGCACCTGGGAGCACACATGATCTCGGCAGACGAGATCAAAAGCTCCCCCATCAGCTCCATTCTCGGGTTTATCCTTGAACTGGAGCTACATGAGGTGCTGTAATAGGTTACGGGGCTGCCACAATTAATCATCTACTGGTCGCAGTGGCTATGAGACGCAGGGCTCACCCCATTTCTATCAAATAATAATAATAATAACATAAGCTAACAAGTGGCTTCGAAGACACAGTAAGGTGGCAGACGTAGTAAAAAAGGTGGCGCAACTCAAGTGGCAATGGGTGGGACATATAGCCCGAAAGATAGACTCGTGGTGTAAGTTTATGCTGCAGTGGAGGCCATAGGATCAGAAAAGACCTATCGGAAGGCCACAAATAGATGGAGAGACGACATAGCAAAGATTGGCGGACACAACTGGAATTTAACTGCCCAAAATAGAATAGAATGGAGAAGATTGAAGGAATCCTACACCAAACAGGTTGAAAACGGCTCAAGATGATGATGATGATGAAAATAGTCAGAGATGTTTTATTTAATAATAAATAAATACTTCATTGGCCGTGCGGTCCCCGGCAGAGTAGAATAGGCCACCCTCACTCTTACCGAGGTGTCGTAAAAGGCGACTAAGGTAAAGCTGCTAGCATGATCATCAGCACCCAGAGAAGGAAAACTCTGCATTTATATCAAAACCTTTGCCAAGCCGTCTGCTAAGCGTGGTGAGTATGGCAATTACCCCTCATGTGATTGAGGAAGGCCCGTGCCCCAGCAGTGGGGACTTAAATGGGCTGATGATGATGATGATGAAATATTTCACAAAATAACATATATTGACAGGGGCGGCTAAAAGCATCCGGCTATTACTGTCTTCTTCGCACTTGGTGCGGTTCGGGCTGCATGTCGCGCCTTTCCGGGCGCGGTGTATTCGCTCCTCTGGGAGAGGAGGTCTCCCGACACTGCGTTGTTGGGGCGGTCTTCAACCCTAGTAGCGCTAGTCTGTCTGGGAGGGGGAAGTGGGGGGGGGGGGGGGGGTGGTCTCTGTTATCAGTCAGTCTCGAGGTAGATGTTTTCAGCGCGCTCCTTTGCTGACTTGATGCAGTTTTTTTTTACTGTTTATGTGTTTTGTACATCTCCCTCAGTCGGTCTCTCAACCCGTGTAGCCATTGCTGGCCGTCTTCCGTTTCCTCAGTCCCGCAATCGCTTACCTTCAGGTGATCCGTCTGCTCTTCTGCCACCTATCACATAAAAAAAAGAGTTAAAAGGTTGGCAACGCATTTGTTACCATGATGATTATGACTCGTCGAGTTACTGGCTTTACTTACAGTGTGGTTAATGTATGGAGGTAGAAAATAACTTTTGTATTTACCTTGACGAAATTCAATAAAGAAAGGTATGTTAGGTAGGTTGTTACTATCTCTACTGCGATGGTAGCTCAGTGGATAAGAACGCGCGAAAGGAGGGTCGTGGCTCGAATCCGAGCATGCAGCTCTCGATTTTTCAAATCCATGTAAAGAAAATATGTGCATATTTCTACCATTAGCTCGGCGGTGGCGGAAAACATCGTAACGAAACCTGCATCTTTTGGATGCCTTTAATTCATTTTGCTGCCTCTAGCACTAAATATGGCGAATCTTCCATACGACGATTTAACCCCATTTCACTTCTTTAGGAGTTGAATAAAAAAAGTTTCATATGAATTAATAAACAGTTTGTCCTTCCAATTATAGGGCAAAGGCCTTCCATTAAATAATGTATGAATAAATTAATATTTCAGAACGTCGACGAAATTTCTCAACTTTCCACCCTTCAGGCTGAAAAAAGTCCGTCTCGGGATGGTGATGCAAAGATTTGAAAGTGCATAGACCCGATCAGTCACACCCCCCCCCCCCCCTCCCCCCCCACACACACACACCTCCCCTCTCCCCCCTGTCTAGACTTCCAGACAACCTGTAGTGTCTAAGTGGGGGTGGTGATCAGCTGATTGCGTTCAGTCTGATGTGAGGCGTCGCCGAGGGCGGACGTGGGCCCCGGGCGGTTGCATTAAAAAAAAATGGAAACTTTTTTGTAAATTTATAAATTCGGAAACTAAAATTTAAAGAAAAATGCACAGTTTTATTCAATAAATGAATAAACATACTTGTAGATATCATAAACACGAAAAATACTAAATAGTAAAAAATTTGTAATCATTTCACTGATAAAAGTTAATAACCGTAAAAAAATACAAAATAAGTTAATAACCACATTTAAAAAAAATATTAAATTTCTTTTTCTTAAAAAATAATGAAAAATATATTCGAAAAGTTTGCTTTTTAAAAAGTATTTAACAAAACTTTTGTACAATTTTGATGGCGTAATTTTGTAATAAAAAAAATATTGTAACTCAATTGTAGTAAAAATAATCGATAAAAATCTTGTCCATTTTATAAAACATGCATAATCATTTTTATCATTCGTAATTCAAATAAATTAATCAATTTTACATTTAATTAAAATAAATGAATGAGCTGTGAGTAACTGTGATAATTGGTGATTGTGATATTATTGTAAATGTGTTGTGATATTAATTGGCAATAATAACCTTTTTTAATATGATTAAAATGTTTTGCCTTTTTGGAACCAGTAAGTATTTTTTTTATTTTCTCCTGCAGCCACACATGACATTTCCTCACGATATTCTTCTGACTGCCGAGCTAATTGTTGGAATACTCACATAACATATTTACTGTGGGAGAGCCACACATAGCCGTGTGGTCCCCGGCAGAGTAGAATAGGCCACCCTCACTCTTACCGAGGTGTCGTAAAAGGCGACTAAGGTAAAGCTGCTGGCATGATCATCAGCACCCAGAGAAGGAAAACTCTGCATTTATATCAAAACCCTCGCCTACCCGTCTGCCAAGCGTGGTGAGTATGGCAATTACCCCTCACGTGACTGAGGGAGGCCCGTGCCCCAGCAGTGGGGACTTAAATGGGCTGATGATGATGAGCCACACATCGGCATCAATGAGCCGGCTCGACCGGAGTGACCACGGCCTCACAGAAAACCGGCGTGAAGCAGCACTGTGCTGTGTTTCGCTTGTGCTTGTACTTGAGGCTTGTGGGCTGCGCTTGGGGTCCCGGGTTCGATCCCCGGACCGGGCCAAAATTTGTACCTGAGTTTTCTGTTAAGGCGACGGGTAGCGACACTATTCGTTTTTAATTGATAGCTACTAAACCGGATCTATTTTAAACAATTTCGGGGTTACAACCTCTTGGCAAATACTTATACTATTTATTAAATAACCACACACACAAATGTTGGGTCCGTTTTTGTGCGAAAAATTGATTACCGCCAAAAGTAGCCACTTTTAGCGTGAATCAATTTTTCGCGTACAAATGTTGTGTCCGCATTTGTGCATGGTTGAATAAGTGTTTACCGAGAGGTTGTAACCCCGAATTTGTTTAAAATTGATCCGGTTTAGTAGCTAAAAATTAAAATTGATTGGCGTCGCTAGTGTGCCCTACCCGTCACCTTAACATAGGTAACATAGGCTACGTTTCGTCTCTTTCTAACGTGAGCGAAGCTGCAAGCATAAGCTGAGGTATAAGTTAATTTCTTTATAAATAGTATAGATCCCACCAAAAACATTCTGTAAAAAACTAGCCAAGTCTCGATGGAGCTGATTGTTAATCTCTAAAAAGTAATGAAATCTAGACAAAGTCGTGCCAAGTCTGAGGTTTCTTACTGCGATTTCTTTATTGTTTTTATGAAAATGAAAATGAAAATTGTTCATTCAATTTAGGTCCATACAGAACACTTATGAATGTCAATATGTTTACCACTGGTTCGGAATGTAGTTTTCTGCCAAGAAGACACCAGCAAGAAGCTCTGCAGTTACTCCTTAAAAAAAAAGTTTTACAAAATGTCACCATTAACTTAAAAACTTAGTACAATTTTTGTGTTACTAATATGTCCCTTAATTATTGTCATTCAAAAAGTCGTCTATTTTATAATAACCTTTCTTCATTAAACAGTTTTTTATATACAATTTTAAAAATCTATTTAGTTAATGTCGTGTAACTTGGTCGTTGAAGTACCACAAGGGTACAAAACGAGGTGCGCCATGACACTATTGCACATATCTCCACCACTAACCACTGATCTTTTATAAAATAGACGTACAGACAGACTTCTATCAATCAGATTAACAATCAGCTCCATCGAGACTTGGCTAGTTTTTTACAGAATGTTTTGGTGGGATTTCACTTCTTTTTGTGGAAACTATAGAAAATCTTATTAAATAAATCATTATGGCCATATTGACTTTCGATACTTTAACCAGTCGTGTATAAATGGTACGAGTATATTTTTATATTATAAGAGAACTGTAAATATAACTTGGTAATCTCACATATTTGTAAGGGATTACCAAGTGATTTATGCAGTTGGTTTATCTGAAAAACGGGGCTAATTATCCTTTCCTTCTATGTGGCCATTAAACCCTTTACTCTGTGCCAAATTTAACCTCTCTCAGATTATGGGAAGTACTAGTTCTATTTTGATGATCATGAGTGAGTGTCTGTCGAAAATGCGATAATTTGCTTTCGCCTAACTTCGAAACTAAATGACATACAAACTTGAAATTTAGGATTAAAAGTAGGTCATCATAGCTTAACGAATGACGAAAATTTCTGCGTTCTGGTCTTATCCGGAGGTTCTCAAATAGGAGCCTACAATGCTGCGAAATGGTTCCAGTAAATGATGGTTCGCGCTCGACTTGGCGGGGGAACTGCCGTGCCCCCAGATAGATGATCAGCAAACTGTGTTTCCTAATAGGCTTGCCCTCCTACACGTGTACCTTGGCTTGTAAGCCAAGGCCCTTTAAGGTGAGGCAACGAAATAGTTACTAGCGCCGCGCTTGTAAGCTATTTGTGATTGTGATAATGATATTAAGGTGACGGGTAGGGCACACTAGCGACGCCAATCGATTTTATTTTTTAGCTACTAAACCGGATCTATTTTAAACAATTTCGGGGTTACAAACTCTCGGCAAACACGTATACTATTTATTAAATAAACATGCACAAATGTTTGGCCCAACGCGTACGTGAAAAATTGATTCATGCCACTTTAGGTGTGAATCAATTTTCCGCGTACAAAAACGGACTCAACATTTGTTCATGGTTATTTAATTAATAGTATAAGTGTTTGCCGAGAGGTTGTAACCCCGAAATTGTTTAAAATAAATCCAGTTTAGAAGCAAAAAAAATAAAATCGATTGGCGTCGCTAGTGTGCCCTACCCGTCTTCTAACTGCCACACGCAGAGTGGTTGATTTACTTAGTTGGCTACTTAAGAAAAAATAATTATACTCATTTTGATACGCATAAAGACTACCGATACTGACGAGGAGGGCGCACTAGCGACGCCAATCGATTTTAATTTTCAGCTACTGAATCGGATCTATTTTTATCACTTTCGGGGTTACAATCTCTCGGCAAACACCTATTTATTTAATACTTATAGTTAACTGTTTGGTCTGCTTTTGCACTCGAATTTGGGATTATTGCCAAAAGTGGCCTCTTTTGGCGTGAATCAATTTTTCGCGTACAATAACGGACCCAACATTTGTGCATGGTTATTTAATAAATAGTATAAGTGTTTGCCGATAAATTGTAACCCCGAAATTGTTCTAAATAGATCCGGTTTAGTAGCTAAAAATTAAAATCGATTGGCGTCGCTAGTGTGCCCTACCCATAACCTTAATGTATTCCTCCAAGTATTTAAGATTGTACTTTTTTAAATAATGTCTCATAATCGTTGTTGATCACGCTTAATGTCCTTAGCTTAAGGTCCCTAAGGCACGCCAATCAAATAAAAGAACACACACTTTTTAGTAATTATTCACACCACATTTATTAGAAAACCACAACTACGAATAGCAACTGTTTTAGTAATAGACAATAGAAGATAGTATCAAAAGTAAAGGAAATATAAAAGACATAGATAATATAAAAAAAATAATTGAAAATTTTAAAAATTTTGGATTTGAAATTTTTAACAATTTATATGTTCTGCTACTCAAGCCCTTTTATATGATACCCATATTGTGGGAGTTGTGTTAAAACGTAATATCCAAATCTTTGTGACGGCGGCCATCTTGGATCGATTTTTATCCAACATAGCTAAGAACACTCCCTCCTTATTCATCTTTCAAACAAAAAAACAAAATCAAAATCGGTTCATTTGTTCGGGAGCTACGATACCATAGATAGACACACAAACACACACAGACACGTCAAACTTATAACACCCCGTCGTTTTTGCGTCGGGGGTTAAAAAGGATGGTTGTGGCCGTCGCCAACAATTGTAACAATCACCTTAAGATTATCACGAACTTGAGAGGATTTCCCGAACATTTGTTACCATACCTATTCGTACCCTAGGTCCGTCTAGACTGCTCCCAGACCTGGGTCAATATACTGAACATAACCCCAGACTACAAAGGGGTGCGTTCACCTGGTTAGAGACGGAATCATAGTACAGACAGACACATAGCAGATTACAGTCAACAGCAGAAGTTGTAAGCATACGACCACGGCGATACGGCATAATAATTTCAGCAGGGACAATTTTCTTGTTTCGTACTTTTTAGAGCGTGTTTTTTTATGTTATTTAACATTTTTTGTTATGTAAATATAATTACATATTTGAAATGTGCTAAAAACGCTCGTTCATTTGATACCCCACTCGGTACTGTCAAGCAAAATTTTTTTTCAGTTCCTTGCTCTAAGTCCCCTAGAGGGCGCTGTAGTCAATTTAACGTGACGTCATGTCACCTATAACCAAAACACAATCAAGACGCTTCTAACGACACCTTATTTGTTCAAATATGATAACTAGTTTAAAATTTATGAGGGAATAGATGAACAACCATATATACATACAGATCAAAATCATAACCCTCCTTTTTGCTTCGCTGTAGTTGGGTAAAAAACTACTCTAATACAGGCTTTAATCATAAACTAACAAGTTCATGATTATAACGGAATAATGATAGTTCTAATTTTTTTTTTACAAATCCTCTACCAACCATAGACCACATAGCAGTGTCAAAATTGATCGAATCATTCAATCATTCGTTCAGTGACGTTTCGTTTTACATAACCTTGTTTTGTTGTTTGAAGTAATCATATTTTTGTAATGTTTAAAAAGTTTTGTTAAAGCTTCCTCAAGTGATATCTTAAACCAAACTTGTTTGACAAATGTATAGAAGATATTTCATGGATTTGTAGACATTGATGGGTGGCTGTGAAACCTTGTTAAATGATTTACGGGTGATAATTTTCTCCTCTATTCATCATCAGCCCATTAAAGTCCCCACTGCTGGGGCACGGGCCTCCCTCAATCACATGAGGGGTAATTGCCATACTCACCACGCTTGGCAGACGGGTTGGCGAGGGTTTTGATAAAAATGCAGAGTTTTCCTTCTCTGGGTGCTGATGATCATGGCAGCAGCTTTACCTTAGTCGCCTTTTACGACACCTCGGTAGGAGTGAGGGTGGCCTATTCTACTCTGCCGGGGACCACACTCCTCTATTATTGGGTATCCTACTTGATTTAGGATAGTATCATAGTAGTATCAGCTTATATTTTTTTATGTGATAGGTGGCAGTCGAGCAGACGGATCACCTGATGGTAAGCGATTGCCGCCGCCCATGGACACCCGCGACACCAGTTCCCTCACTCCTGAGGATCGTGACTCCTTCCGATTTTGTCGACCAGCTGTCGACATCGGCTGCGCTCCGCCGCTCGGTGCAGGGCAGTGCTTATCGGGATCTCGAGCTGTTTCGGTATCTGGTCTGACCATCGCTGGGGACTACGGCCTCTCGGTCTTCTCCCTTCCACTTTCCCTGTTACAATCAATCGCTGCAAGTTATCCCCACTCCTTCGTGCAATGTGTCCAAAATATTGCACGATACGTCGCAAACAGATGGCGGACAAGCGCTGAGTATCCACTATTTTTAATTCTTTGCGAATCGGGACATTGGTGCGGCGGGCAGTCCATGGTATTCTTAAATGCGCTGCCAACCTTTAAAACCCCCTTCCCCCGGATTGGGCCTCCGGTACCCTCACTCACACAGCGAAACATAGCACAGTGCTGCTTTACGCCGGTTTTCTGTGAGGCCTTAGTATTATTACGGTAGAGCCCCCTCTCCCACGGTAACGATATTTTTTCATAAAATATTGTATACTTTAAATTTATTTTTTGTTTTTCTTGTTTCAGGTGAGTGTGCGAACCTGTTCGACTCCGATGTACAGGATGATGCTACGTCTGATCAGGACAAAGCAGTAAGTTTTATACAGTGTCTTATCCAACCGATTACTGCTACGGCGGCCAATCTCAACGATCAGCCACGTACGCAGGATATATTAGTGATCAAGTGTGTGCGCAAACACAAGCGCACTCTCTATTCCCTTACCCTCATATTCCGATGGGACACCAGCCTGACACGACCGGAGAGGGATTGGGCGCAGGTCCAACGTCTTAACCGTGCTTTCCGCGGCACGGGGGTACAAGACCGCCAACTTCCAGACTCTGGGCTGACACTGAGAATTTCTTACCGAAAACATGCACTCTTAGTAAAATACTGACCTAAGTCAAAATTGTTGATTTTTTTAAAGCAATTATTTTAGTTTATCCTTAATTGAATAACGCACTTAAAAATTTCATCTCGTGTTCATATTTACTTAACTCAAAATTGTTGTAAGATGACCTTTCATCCCCTTAGATTATAGCCAATACTATTTTGACTTCGCTCAGCGGGCTATGGAACGAGCAATGCTCGGCGTCTCTCTCCGAGATCGAATCCGAAATGAGGTGATCCGGCAGAGAACCAAAGTCATCGACATTGCTCACCGGATTAGCAAGCTTAAGTGGCAGTGAGCTGGCCATATTATCCGCAGAACCGACAACCGATGGGGTAAACGGGTTCTGGAGTGGAGACCGCGTCTTGGCAAACGTAATGTAGGGCGCCCTCTGGCTAGGTGGGGGGACGATCTGCGCAGGATGGCTGGCAAGAGCTGGATGCGAGTAAGCCATGGATAGATCACAGTGGAGAACAATTGGAGAGGCCTACGTCCAGCAGTGGACTGCGATAGGCTGATGATGATGATGATGATTTTGACTTGGTATCTATCTAAAATTTTGAGTTAAGTCAGTATTTTACTCAAGGTGCGACAAATTTTGGCCCGTCGCTTTATAGACGCGACGAGGGACTCCTACTTAATACTAGCGTAAAATACCGAGTAGCAACAGCTATTTCTCGCACCAGCTACTTTATCACTTTTGCTTGATAACAATACCAATTTTATATAGTTATGTTCCTTTGTGGTCGTGGACCCTACGCCAATGAAAACAGATAGTGGAGTAGTAAATAATGAATCTAACCGCAAATTTATCGAATTGGTCGTGATTTGCATCGTGTAAACACTGTGATAGATAAGTAACAGTCAAAAGTATTTTTTTTTATTTAATTAAAACTTTATTGCACAAAACGATACAATAGGCGAACTTAATGCCCAGAGGAATTCTCTACTAGTCAACCTTTGGGTCATGCAGAAAGGACAATGGTGCGGCGAAAAGAGGACTTGTGTAATTATTACAATTTCCAAATAAATCATAAAATCGGTAATTCGTTTGTTGGCCTAAGTATTAAAATATTTAATAAGATACCACAAAATGTCATTAACCTATCACTGGATAAGTTTAAGTCTCATATTAAAACCTGCCTAATGAAGAAAGGTTACTATAGTGTACAAGACTATTTAAATGATAAGGATTCTTGGTGATGTTAATTGATTAATCTTTTGAGTTGTTATTCATAGTAGTCTATTAACTTTCATAATTGTATTTTTTTTCTCTTGTCAATTGAAACTCTGTAACATCATCAATATTTGAAAAGAGTAACTACTGAGTTTCTTGCTGGTGTCTTCTCAGTAGAAATCGACATTCCGAACCAGCGGTAGATATTATGTACCTATTTTGACATTCATAAGTGGACACACAGAACTGTGTGGACCTAAATTGAATAAAGTTTTTTTTATCTTTATCTTTTAATGGCAACATAAACTTAATATTATTCTAATAGTTTACCTAACCTTCGTTTATACCTATTCCTAATTATATAATAAAGTTCATTCGGCGATTTCGGTGTAGGTAGAGGTATGTTAAGGGAGAGCCACGCTTCGGCATGAATTGGCCGGCTCGACCGGTATGGTACCTTGGCCTCACAGAAAACCGGCGTGAAGCACCACTGTGCTGTGCTTCGCTGCGTGAGTGAGGAATGGGGGTTTAAAGGTTGGCAGTTGTGACTCCACAGGTGTCGCGGGTGTCCATGGGCGGCGGTAATTGCTTATCATAAGGCGATCCGTCTGCTCATCTGCCACCTATGACATAAAAAAAAGTAACATAGAGTAACTTATATGTATATGCTGAGGTAGAGGTATCAGTTGGCTAGCCAGTGCTAGCGCCATCTAGAGGAAAACGACAAATACTCAACGCCTATGCAGTACGGCCACCTTCGAGAATCAGTCAGGGAGACGATTAATTAAAATATCAGAAATCATTTTATTTGTCAAATAACAAAATTCCCAATTTGGTCTCTGGTTTATTTGCCATACTTAAGGTGACGGGTAGGGCACACTAGCGACGCCAATCGATTTTAATTTATAGCTACTAAACCGGATCTATTTTAAGCAATTTCTTGGTTACAACCTCTCGGCAAACATACTATTTATTAAATAACCATCCACAGATCTTGGGTCCGTTTTTGTACGCGAAAAATCGATTCACGCTAAAAGTGGCCGCTTTTGGCGGTAATCACTTTTTCGCGTACAAAAACGGACCCAACATTTGTGCATGGTTATTTAATAAATACTATAAGTGTTTGCCGAGAGGTTGTAGCCCCGAAATTGTTTCGAATAGATCCGGTTTAGTAGCTAACAGTTAAAATCAAATGCATTAATAAACATTTGTGTGCATGAACATGTTTGTTTGTACTGGTATGGGTGTTTGATATGTATATATTTGTAATCCCACTGTTGATACTGATATCCGTAACACAGGTGCTTGAGCTACCTAACTCGGAGTCAGATCAATGTATGTGATGTTGTGAAATATTTATTTATTTATTTTAAATGCCGTCCGCTAGTGTGCCCTACCCGTCGCCTTAATGAAATTAACCACCATCCCTGTATGTAACATTGTGGAGCAAATAAAGAATTGACTATTGAGTATACTCGAAGCTTACACGTGTGCTGTCATACCAAGCGGTCTAGTCTATATGTAAAACAATATAAACAATGATTGTTTGTCTGCACGAGTGTTGCTATTCTTAGCACGTGCCAATTAAATATATGCAGGTATATGTTAAGTATATGTACGTAGTACTGATTAGATGTACCTATCAGCTGCGAACATGTGATACGGCGGAAAACTTGTGGAAAGGTGTCCGATATTGTACGGTGGCTTGGCTAGGGGACCCGGCCAAATATGTCTACCTACAACATTTAGTCACTATCCAAATTCTTTATAGTGGCTTAGTTCACCGTCATAATCATCGTCAGCCCATTTAAGTCCCCACTGCTGGGGCACGGGCCTCCCTCAATCACATGAGGGGTAATTGCCATACTCACCACGCTTGGCAGACGGGTTGGCGAGGGTTTTGACATAAATGCAGAGTTTTCCTTCTCTGGGTGCTGATGATCATGCCAGCAGCTTTACCTTTTTTTTATATAATAAATGGGTTTGCACTTGACCTCATTTCACCTGATGGAAAGTGACAATAAGGTCTAAGATGTAGCGTGCTTACCCAGAAGCCTATTCACTCTCGACTTAAAGACACCCAAATTGTAGCTCTCTGGGAATACAGAAGCCGGCAAGTTGTTCCATTCCTTAGCAGTTCGTACCAAGAAAGAGGAAGCGAAACGCTTAGTACGAGTTGGTGGAACTTGCACAGTGTAAGGGTGGATTCCTGTCGTCTTCCTTACCTTACCTTACCTTAGTCGCCTTTTACGACACCTCGGTAAGAGCGAGGGTGGCCTATTCTACTCTGCCGGGGACCACACGGCTAACGGCGCCTAATACTATCTTGTAATTTAATACAACATTCAATTATTCAACAGGGATTAGGCGCCGACTTCGGTAAACCTAAAAGTGATAGAAATATTATTTTACAATTTTTAGTTCGTGGTTTTTTAAGGCGTTTTTTTTTACAGAAAAATTTTTTTTTCTGGTTTTTTAGTGTCTCATTTTTGGCAGCAACCCCCCTCCTTATTTTTGAAGTCGGTTAAAAAAGCATTTGATTCCAGTAGAGCACCGTGCGAAGAGACTCATCGGTGATGACATACTCTCAGAGGCTGGCTCGCAGAGCCTTGACTACCCCAGACGTGTGGCAAGTCTCTCAGTCTTCTATGGTATTCATTTCGGAGAGTGTGCGGAGGTTCTGCATCATTTGATCCCCCTAGCCCATTATCCACCATTGGACAACAAGGCGCGGCGAGGGGTTTCATCCATACGTTGTTGGCTTGCCCCTTATCAAAGCGGTTTGCTTCCACATTCATAATGCGTACAGCTAAGGAATGGATCTCCATGCCAAGATCTGTTTTTCCGGATCACTACAATCTGGATATCTTTAAGGCAAGAGTGAACAGACATCTTCTAGGCGAAAGCGTTACATACTAGACCTCATCGTCACTTTCCATCAGGTGAGATTGTGGTCAAGCGTTAGCCTACAGTTCATGAAAAAAAAAAGATTTAATAAATAAGTAGGCACATGTGACTGAAACATACTTAAAAGTGTTTTCAATTAAAAACAGGTGTACAGCGATTAATGATCGCATACATTTTCAGCCTTCGCCGAATTATTTTCATTGTTCAGGGACCTTGAAACATTTAGTTGTTTATTCGCTGAATTTGGCATAGACCAGAGTTGAACTTTTTTATACAATTCGTACTAATACCTACATTAGTAGTAAAATCTTATATGTATATTGCTGGGGTACAGTTGGCTACGCCAGTGCTAGCGCCATCTAGAGGAAACGACCAATACTCAACGCCTATGTAGCCAGGTACGGCCACCTTCGAGAATCAGTCAGGGAGCGATTAATTAAAATATCATGAAATCATTTTATTGGTCAATAACAAAATTCCCAATTTGGTCTCTGGTTTATTTTGCCATACTTAAGGTGACGGGTAGGGCACACTAGCGACGCCAATCGATTTTAATTTATAGCTACTAAACCGGATCTATTTTAAGCAATTTCTTGGTTACAACCTCTCGGCAAACATACTATTTATTAAATAACCATCCACAGATCTTGGGTCCGTTTTTGTACGCGAAAAATCGATTCACGCTAAAAGTGGCCGCTTTTGGCGGTAATCACTTTTTCGCGTCCAAAAACGGACCCAACATTTGTGCATGGTTATTTAATAAATACTATAAGTGTTTGCCGAGAGGTTGTAGCCCCGAAATTGTTTCGAATAGATCCGGTTTAGTAGCTAACAGTTAAAATCAAATGCATTAATAAACATTTGTGTGCATGAACATGTTTGTTTGTACTGGTATGGGTGTTTGATATGTATATATTTGTAATCCCACTGTTGATACTGATATCCGTAACACAGGTGCTTGAGCTACCTAACTCGGAGTCAGATCAATGTATGTGATGTTGTGAAATATTTATTTATTTATTTTAAATGCCGTCGCTAGTGTGCCCTACCCGTCGCCTTAATGAAATTAACCACCATCCCTGTATGTAACATTGTGGAGCAAATAAAGAATTGACTATTGAGTATACTCGAAGCTTACACGTGTGCTGTCATACCAAGCGGTCTAGTCTATATGTAAAACAATATAAACAATGATTGTTTGTCTGCACGAGTGTTGCTATTCTTAGCACGTGCCAATTAAATATATGCAGGTATATGTTAAGTATATGTACGTAGTACTGATTAGATGTACCTATCAGCTGCGAACATGTGATACGGCGGAAAACTTGTGGAAAGGTGTCCGATATTGTACGGTGGCTTGGCTAGGGGACCCGGCCAAATATGTCTACCTACAACATTTAGTCACTATCCAAATTCTTTATAGTGGCTTAGTTCACCGTCATAATCATCGTCAGCCCATTTAAGTCCCCACTGCTGGGGCACGGGCCTCCCTCAATCACATGAGGGGTAATTGCCATACTCACCACGCTTGGCAGACGGGTTGGCGAGGGTTTTGACATAAATGCAGAGTTTTCCTTCTCTGGGTGCTGATGATCATGCCAGCAGCTTTACCTTTTTTTTTATATAATAAATGGGTTTGCACTTGACCTCATTTCACCTGATGGAAAGTGACAATAAGGTCTAAGATGTAGCGTGCTTACCCAGAAGCCTATTCACTCTCGACTTAAAGACACCCAAATTGTAGCTCTCTGGGAATACAGAAGCCGGCAAGTTGTTCCATTCCTTAGCAGTTCGTACCAAGAAAGAGGAAGCGAAACGCTTAGTACGAGTTGGTGGAACTTGCACAGTGTAAGGGTGGATTCCTGTCGTCTTCCTTACCTTACCTTACCTTAGTCGCCTTTTACGACACCTCGGTAAGAGCGAGGGTGGCCTATTCTACTCTGCCGGGGACCACACGGCTAACGGCGCCTAATACTATCTTGTAATTTAATACAACATTCAATTATTCAACAGGGATTAGGCGCCGACTTCGGTAAACCTAAAAGTGATAGAAATATTATTTTACAATTTTTAGTTCGTGGTTTTTTAAGGCGTTTTTTTTTACAGAAAAATTTTTTTTTCTGGTTTTTTAGTGTCTCATTTTTGGCAGCAACCCCCCTCCTTATTTTTGAAGTCGGTTAAAAAAGCATTTGATTCCAGTAGAGCACCGTGCGAAGAGACTCATCGGTGATGACATACTCTCAGAGGCTGGCTCGCAGAGCCTTGACTACCCCAGACGTGTGGCAAGTCTCTCAGTCTTCTATGGTATTCATTTCGGAGAGTGTGCGGAGGTTCTGCATCATTTGATCCCCCTAGCCCATTATCCACCATTGGACAACAAGGCGCGGCGAGGGGTTTCATCCATACGTTGTTGGCTTGCCCCTTATCAAAGCGGTTTGCTTCCACATTCATAATGCGTACAGCTAAGGAATGGATCTCCATGCCAAGATCTGTTTTTCCGGATCACTACAATCTGGATATCTTTAAGGCAAGAGTGAACAGACATCTTCTAGGCGAAAGCGTTACATACTAGACCTCATCGTCACTTTCCATCAGGTGAGATTGTGGTCAAGCGTTAGCCTACAGTTCATGAAAAAAAAAGATTTAATAAATAAGTAGGCACATGTGACTGAAACATACTTAAAAGTGTTTTCAATTAAAAACAGGTGTACAGCGATTAATGATCGCATACATTTTCAGCCTTCGCCGAATTATTTTCATTGTTCAGGGGCACCTTGAAACATTTAGTTGTTTATTCGCTGAATTTGGCATAGACCAGAGTTGAACTTTTTTATACAATTCGTACTAATACCTACATTAGTATAAGGAGAATGATCTACCACATTCTTGTCGGGTAAAATATCGTAAGTAAACCATAGTGTAACTTATTTATACTGAGATAGAGGCATCAGTCCGCTAGCCAGTGCTAGCGCCATCTAGAGGAAAACGACCAATCATTCATCATCATCATCAGCCCATTTAAGTCCCCACTGCTGGGGCACGGGCTTCCCTTAGTCACATGAGGGGTAATTGTAAAGTGTGAAAAAATGTAGCCTATGTTAGGACACATTTTACTACCTATGCTAGGACACATTTTACTACCTATGTTAATAAAATGTAGCCTATGTTAGGACACATTTTACTACCTATGTTAATAAAATGTAGCGTATGTTAGGACACATTTTACTAGCTATGTTAATAAAATGTAGCATATGTTAGGACACATTTTACTACCTATGTTAATAAAATGTAGCCTATGTTAGGACACATTTTACTACCTATGTTAATAAAATGTAGCCTATGTTAGGACACATTTTACTACCTATGTTAATAAAATGTAGCCTATGTTAGGACACATTTTACTACTATGTTAATAAAATGTAGCGTATGTTAGGACACATTTTTACTACCTATGTTAATAAAATGTAGCCTATGTTAGGACACATTTTACTACCTATGTTAATAAAATGTAGCCTATGTTAGGACACATTTTACTACCTATGTTTGGACTCATTTTACTACCTATGTTAATAAAATGTACGGTTGTTAGGACACATTTTACTACCTATGTTAGGACACATTTTACTAGCTATGTTAATAAAATGTAGCCTAGGACACATTTTACTACCTAGTTAATAAATGTCGCCTATGTTAGGACACATTTTACTACCTATGTTAATAAAATGTAGCCTATGTTAGGACACATTTTACTACCTATGTTAATAAAATGTAGCGTATGTTAGGACACATTTTACTACCTATGCTAGGACACATTTTACTACCTATGTTAATAAAATGTAGCCTATGTTAGGACACATTTTACTACCTATGTTAATAAAATGTAGCGTATGTTAGGACACATTTTACTAGCTATGTTAATAAAATGTAGCATATGTTAGGACACATTTTACTACCTATGTTAATAAAATGTAGCCTATGTTAGGACACATTTTACTACCTATGTTATAAAATGTAGCCTATGTTAGGACACATTTTACTACCTATGTTAATAAAATGTAGCCTATGTTAGGACCACCATTTTACTACCTATGTTAATAAAATGTAGCGTATGTTAGGACACATTTTACTACCTATGTTAATAAAATGTAGCCTATGTTAGGACACATTTTACTACCTATGTTAATAAAATGTAGCCTATGTTAGGACACATTTTACTACCTATGTTTGGACTCATTTTACTACCTATGTTAATAAAATGTACGGTTGTTAGGACACATTTTACTACCTATGTTAGGACACATTTTACTAGCTATGTTAATAAAATGTAGCCTATGTTAGGACACATTTTACTACCTATGTTAATAAAATGTAGCCTATGTTACGCTACATATTACTACCTATGTTAATAAAATGTAGCATATGTTAGGCTACATTTTACTACCTATGTTAATAAAATGTAGCGTATGTTAGGACACATTTTACTACCTATGTTAGGACACATTTTACTACCTATGTTAATAAAATGTAGCGTATGTTAGGACACATTTTACTACCTATGTAAGACACATTTTACTAGCTATGTTAATAAAATGTAGCCTATGTTAGGACACATTTTACTACCTATGTTAATAAAATGTAGCGTATGTTAGGACACATTTTACTACCTATGTTAGGACACATTTTACTAGCTATGTTAATAAAATGTAGCATATGTTAGGACACATTTTACTACCTATGTTAATAAAATGTAGCATATGTTAGGACACATTTTGCTACCTATGTTAATAAAATGTAGCCTATGTTACGCTACATATTACTACCTATGTTAATAAAATGTAGCATATGTTACGCTACATTTTACTACCTATGTTAATAAAATGTAGCCTATGTTAGACCACATTTTACTGCCCATGTAAATAAAATGTAGCATATGTTACGCTACATTTTTACTAGGGGATAAATCTCATTCCTGCGAGAAAGTGCATTTAGTTTGCTTTTACACTCATGAACTGAGTGTCCTAAGTTTTAGACTGGTCTTTGAGATATTATTAGCCGAAAAATCGGTAATACGACTATCCTTACGTAAAATACTGTTTACCGTGAGAGAGCTACGCTTAAAACACCCAGACCAATACAAACAAACATGTTCATGCACACAAATGTTTGTACTGTGCGGGGATCGAACCTGCAATTCGGCATGAATGGGCCGGCTCGACCGGAGTGATACCACGGCCTCAGAGAAAACCGGCGTGATGCAGCACTGTGCTGTGTTTCACTGCGTGAGTTAAAGTACCGGAGGCCCAATCCGGGGGAAAGGGGGGTTAAAAGGTTGGCAGCGCACTTGTGACTCCACTGGTGTCGCGGGTGTCAATGGGCGGCGGCAATCGCACACCATCAGGTTATCCGTGTGCTCGTCTGCAACTTATCACACATAAAAAAATACAAATATTGGCGACCTTGCGTGTTGTATGTCGCGTGAGCAAATTGACTTTTGCCTTCCAATACAATGTAAGTTGATTCAGGTGTGTTTTGGATATTTCCTATCTATGACATGCAAAATTTCTTGAAACACGCATTCGCGTATTCATACATGTAATATCCTCCAACCGATTACGGCTACGGCGGCCAATCTCAACGATCAGCCACGTACGCAGGATATGTTATAGTGCTCAAGTGTGTGCGTAAACACAAGTGCATTCCCTGGTTACCTGTAATATCCCCCAACCGATTACGGCTACGGCGGCCAATCTCAATGATCAGCCACGTACGCAGGGTATGTTATAGTGCTCAAGTGTGTGCGCAAACACAAGTGCATTCCCTGGTTCCATATTCCGATGGTACATTAGGTACTGTGACAGGACCGGATAAGGATCGGGCGCAGGAGCAAGCTTAAGTTTAATAAGCTTAAGCTTAATTGCCATACTCACCACGCTTGGCAGACGGGTTGGCGAGGGTTTTGATATAAATGCAGAGTTTTCCTTCTCTGAGTGCTGATGATCATGCCAGGAGCTTTACCTTAGTCGCCTTTTACGATACCTCGGTAAGAGTGAGGGTGGCCTATTCTACTCTGCCGGGGACCACACGGCACTTATCACGGCCACTTATCACATAAAACATCAATACAACACAGAATTCATATTTTTTTGTTTGTTCCGCATTGCTCCACCCACGTGGTTAACTATGATGCGTAGTGAGACAGCGAATCTATTTTTGTCTATGGTTCGTTAACACGAGGTCGTAAGGTAGTGTTAGAAATACGGTCAAGTGCGAGTGGGGATCACGTGCGATCCGTATGCTCTTCTGCCACCTATCACATTAGATAAAGATAAAGACTTATTTATTGGGCACCGAACACAAATAAGATAGGCAGAGAGCCATGTTGTGGAGGTAACGTGTTATTACGGAATCTGGGATAGTGAAAATTTTGCTCATTTGTTCATCTTGAATCTCGTAACAAGAAATGTAATTGTAGAATATTTCTACAACTGTTTGATAAAAAGTTTAATGCGTTTAAAGATAAAGTTGAAATATGGATAACAAAACGCAAAAAAATGGCATTAACTAGAATTAATCATACATTTAGTATGAATAACAAAACGCTAGAAACGTCAGTTAGTTTGACACATTTGAAAGCGAAATTGTCAGTTGAATTTTATTTTGCTCAACACATAGGCAACAAAACCGAATCTCCCTCATAATGTTGTGCTGTATATGAGTTAGTTTGTTTTTTTTTCATACTTTAGGTGGTGTACCTAACCCTCAATTAAAAATAAAAATCAGAATGAGTAAAATATCCTTACTCCGGTCAATTTTTCTCCAATATATCCAAATAGGACAGGAGCCCAATTCTCGAGCCCGAGAATTGGGCTCCTGTCCTATTTGGATTTATTACAGTGGGGTCCTCTCTTACCTTTGGTATTTTAAACACGAATGACAAATACACAAGTTGGACAAATTCTGTAGCCAACAAGGCCAAACCACAAAAGCTTGTTGATTTACCAATGCCTAAATTTAAAACACATGTTAAAAATTATTTAATGGCAAAAGCCTATTATACAGTTAATGATTACTTAAATGACAAGAATTTGTGGAAATGATAAACTGTTCGCCTACACCCGTGATACTGTACTTACAAACATTTTGGCGATTAAAAAGAGTAACTGGCTGGAGTTTCTTGCCGGATCTTTTCGTCATAATCAACTTTCCGATTCCGTTGGTAGAATCACATTATATTTATTCATTTCTTAGTATATTTTTTGTATCGACATATATGTTTAATTACATGTGTAATATACATAGCTATAATTTATATTTTTCATGTATGACGATTTGTAACAGCTGTATAGTACAATCCTATGCAAATAAAAAACTTTTGAATTTGAATTTTGAACCTCAGCAAGCCGCTACAGCGCTGGTTTTCATGCGGAGACTTGGCGACGGCACGCACATACAAATAACAGGATATAAAAACAGTCAGTTTTTATATAGTGTTTACGGCCAATCCGAGGGAAAGGGGGGTTTAAGGGTTGGCAGCGCACTTGTGACGCGGGTGTCCATGGGCGGCGGCAATCGCTTAAACGTCCGTGTGCCAACCATCACATAAAAAAATACAATGTTGTATCATTCTCATACCAAGTCATACAGTTTAATTGTAACACAAAATAAAATAATAAAATTAATATTTTGTGGTAAACCGAAGCAGACCAGTCCCCAAAGGTGGACACCTGTTCACAAGTATGACGTATGTGTCAGTCATCATTCACTCAAGCATATTAGAGAGAATGCAATGACCCGCAACATAGCGTCACCACCTCAGAGACATTTAAGTGAGCATGCCATGACTACTTAGGTTCCCCTCATAGGTCACAAAAGAGTAGCAGACTGGGATAAACATAAAAACTAAAATACCCATTCGTGAGATGCAACGAACTAAATATTTATTCTATATTCGAATAATGCAGACACGGGCGCCTCTAGCGGCGTAGCTGGGAAATGCATTGACCTAATTTCCGCTATGGCCCTACACAGTGGCTGCGTGAAACTCTTTTGCGGACGAAAAGGGCTTTAGGCTTGGGAAAAGGTTATGTTACATCGAAAAATTTTGTCGATAGATTTTTTTTGTGCGATTTATTATCTGAATGAATGGCTGCGCTTGGAATCGCGGGTTCGATCCCCGGGTCGGGACGAAATTTGTACCTGAGTTTTTCTGTTAAGAAATTTTCAGTGTCAGCCCAGAGTCGCGAAGTTGGCGGTTTTGTACCCCTGTGCCTTGAAAAGCACGGTAAGCCGTTGGTCCTGCGCCCGATCCCTCTCCGATCGTGTCATACTGGTGTTCCATCGGATTATGAGGGCAAGGGAATAGAGAGTGCACTAGTGTTTGCGCGCACACTTGAGCACTATAATATTTCCTACGTAAGTGCTGCGTAAGTGGCTGATGGTTGAGATTAGCCGCCTTAGCCGAAATGGGTTGGAGGATATTATTATAAGCAAAAGAAGAGCCCACGTTGCAATTACACGTGATGGCATGATACTGTCAATTTGCCATACGGATCTGAGAGATGTTTCTTACGAGTATGAAAATCTTTTATATGTATTAAAATATATTTTTGTATGTTGTGCAGTAAAGTTGGTGCCTATCTTGGTCATAGGTGGCAAACGAACAAACGGGTCACCTTATGGTAAGCAACACCAGCGAAGTAACAAGTGCGCTTCCAAACTTTTTCACCGATTACGCCTCCGTTACCGTAACTCACAGGAGATGCTTCACGCTGTTTTTCCATGTGAAACCGTGGTATCAGCCCATTCCAGCTGACCCATTCATGCCAAAGCGTGGCTCTCCCACGGTCAAAATTTTTCAAATCTTTTTTATATCGATATTTTTTGAATACATCCCTAAAGGGCCGTTTAAAAAAAGACTATCTTATTTATGGCCGCTGCTGACACAAGCCGTATTTGTTGCGAGGTTGCGTCCACACCCGTGAACTTTTAACTTCTATTGTCTATGCCCAGGGAGTGACAATCAATGTGTTACGACAAGAATCATATGGTTCGTGGTCAAATGCGGAATCATTAGAAAAGATATGGGCGCCGAAATATCCGATTTTAGGTAAATATCTATTAATACCTATTTTCGCGCTCCCAACTTTATTTTTTACTGGAATAAAAAATATTTTCAGGTTACCAATTGAACAATGTGGACCGACGATCTGGTGATGATCGCGGGAATCCATTGGATGCGGGCGGCACAGGACCGATCTGTGTGGAGAACATTGGGGGAGGCCTATGTCCAGCAGTGGACGTCTATTGGCTGAAATGATGATGATGAACTGAAATTTTATTTAGCATACTTATGTTCATTAAGTGAAAATGCAATAAGTATAGTATCATCGAGCTCATCAAATTATCATCGAGATAACGCAGCAATTTAGTGGAGATGTACCACAAAAAAATGCAAGCCAACTCTCGCCAATTTAAGCCCATTTTGTCTACGATTTTAAGTCCCATATCCACAATATTTCCACAGATAATATAATATTCAATTGTCACCGTATATACACACGTATGCCAAAATTCAGCTCAATCTGTAAGTTGATTAAATGCTTGTAACAAAACTTTAGTCTAGTTAAGATGAAAAATGGATAAGTACCGGTTAACACGGACCCTTCTCTGATTAGGAGATGTAACTCTTTAAAAAAAAAAACTTAAAATACCTACCCCTGCAAAAGTAACCACGCGCCATAATTTTCTTGTCCCACAGTATTTATTGCGAGGCCGCGTCCACAGACCCGTGAACTTTTAACTTCTATTGTCTTTGGTTGGGGAGTGTCAATGTAATGCTTGTAGATGGTTGTATCGCTATTGTAACAATATATAACATATAAATAGCATACACTACTGGGATTTTAACTGATCATATTCTACAGATTTTCAAAAATTGTGACGATACCAAAGAATAATATATCATCAACATCATCTTAACGTGTCATTCCCAGTTGCATTCAAAGCTGATGGTACGGAGCCCGGGGTACGCTTGGACCATTTTTTAAATGTAATAAGTTACCGACGAGCAGACGGATCAACTGATGCTAAGCGATTGCCGCCGCAATAACACCCGCGACACCAGTGGAGTCACAATTGCGCTGCCAACCTTTAAACCCCCCTTCCACCGGATTGGGCCTCCGGTATCCTAACTCACGCAGCGAAACACAGCACAGTGCTGCTTCATGCCGGTTTTATGTGAAGTCGTGGTATCACTCCGGTCGAGCCTTGTTAACATTTTTCCATTGAACCAACATGGCCTTCGCACATACTACAGACCGACCAAGATCAGAAGGCACTTCAGTGACATTAACATGCAGGCGCTGTACAATATTTTTTCTATAGGTAAATGTCAAAAGCACTGACACTTGTAAAGAATACAGCGTTTGTTCCGACTTTTACCACTTGCCAAATAATCGGACTGTAACTACGTAACTTTTCCCGCGTCCTATCGCGATTGACATTTTACTTTTTAACGCCACAGTATCGTAATTGGCGATGACGTCACCATCACCGTTACGGCCGAGCGTGACTCAATTGTGGGCAGTTTTTGTTACGTTGTTTTAACTACGCAGTAGATACGTTTATAAAATGAATATTACGCTTCAATTCTATGGAACACGTGGAATGGACCGTCAAGTTTCTACAATCTGTCAAAGTTGGCATTAGAATATCATTAGACACCATTTCTTAAAGTTAATTTCCTTAAATAATGTCTATTTTTACTCAATACGCAAAAACTGACAAAGGAAATATATTTATACAGCCACGAGCGTAATCATTTTTTAAAATCTATTAATTGTCTTTTTTTACAATTTAATTGCAATCAGTTATCTCTAAATAAAACAAAGACCATGATAATGACACACAAAAGTATACGCGACATGCGTGGAACGGCCTTTCAAACACTGCCAATATACCAACGTAATTACAACAATAGAGAACGAATTTAAACATTAACCTCACAGTATTAAAGTTCAATTCAATTAAAACCTACGTTTCGTTCGACCTTCTTACTACCAATTTTGAGCAAGGTAATGCAGTTAAAATTGATTTTAAACCGTATACAGATTAAAATAGAGTCAACATTTGATAACATGCACTTTATAAAAATTATTCAAAGTAGGTAATACTCCTGCATTGTAAATTCGTCCGTATGTTTGTGAAGATAAAGTAAATAATTGAATGGAAGGGTGCAAGTATCGTGCCTTTTTGAAATTGGAACGCGATTCGAATGCACGTGACGTCACCCTCTCCCCGAGCCCTTCTGACACAGATTCGCTGTCGTCAAGCGGAAAATAATGCAGGTCTATTAAAGCTTGAAGCGCTTTAGAACTTTAGCTTTGTCAGAATCGCCCGCTTGAAGGGAAATGCATCTGGTGTGTGTGAGATTAAAAGTTGGCTTGAAGCGCTTTTGGGTTACGTTACGTACACGTTATTATTTAATTAATTTTCATTTCTTTTAGCTACTTCAGTCACTTTATAAATAAAAATCGGTACATATTAATGCTATTTTATTAATGTATTTGACATTTCTCTATAAAAATATGAATTACAACGTCCATCTGTAAATGCATTGTTCTTTCTGGCACTGAAATGCAAAATGCGCTGGAACCGCGAAGCCATCTAATGCATGTAAAATTAAATCATAGCTTGAAGCGCTTTTAGATTACCAAATTTAGTAAGTAACGAAAGAGTACTATTTTAAGACTGGCGGCGCGTGGTCTACCGAGTGCAATAGGTGTGGGAATGCAATACCTTGACGAAAGTTGGTCTTGCTTCAAGACCAACTATAAAAAATTAAATAATATCCTCCAACCGATTACGGCCGATTGTAACGATCGTGACTACGTACGCAGGATATATAGTGCTGAAGTATGTGCGCGAACACAAGTGCACTCTCTATTCCCTTACCCCCATATTCCAATGGGACACCAGCGTCACATGACCGGAGAGGGATCGGGTGCAGGACCAACGGCTTAACGTGCTTTTGCGAGGCACGGGGGAACAAGACCGCCAACTTCCAGACTCCGGGCTGGTACTAAGAATTTCTTACCGAAAACTTAGGTACTTACACATTTTTTGGCCCGCCCCGGGGATCGAACCCGGGACATAACATATAAATCAAGTCATCGCTACTATGATGGGATTAGGCTTAATCACCACGCTTGCCTAATGTGGATTGGTGGTGTTCACAAACCCTAGTAATGTTCGAAAAATGCGAAACATACTTTTTGCTCGACCCGAATATTGAACCCAGGACCCCGATATCACGGCCCGGTACTTAAACCACTAGACCAACAGGGCGTTCTCCAGGAGACACGATATTTTTTGTGAATTGGTTTATTTAAATCTTGAGTCTTGCAAAAGTGCAAGACCGCAATTTCGATAATCGACAGCACTACCGTACGTGTATTTAACTGACGCAACGTCACTGCCTTGGCACTGTTTTCTGCTAATACCGATCACGTTTTAGACGATAATGTGGATTAGGTAACTGGCAGCCAATGCCAGGAATTATTGGTGTTGCGAAAAAAGTAAATGGATGTTTGAAAATCGAACGTCGATTCGATTAGAATCGTTTTTCTTTTATACGAATTGACGTTCAATTTTCAAACTTCCAATTGAGTTTTTTCGCAATGTGCTTTAACCATAGATATGCACCCTAAACAGACTGCGCCTTTTCATAGAGAGCCATACTTGAAAAACCGCGCGAAGTTATTACTGCTGGGCGATTTTCTTTCTCTACCGCACCCGTATAGAATCTTCAATATGGAGCCCAATTCTCGGGTTTGTGACATTTATTTTCATACGACATATATCACTAAAACATAGTTTTTTTGTATGGTTTTTGGGTGATATCCACCATGTTCTCAAAATATCACAAGCACGAGAATTGGGCTCCAGGGCCGGTGGGATCTCATTCAAAATCTGTGACATTTTTACCGAAAATGGCACATTCTGTTTAACGCGAGCGTTTTCTATGGTTTTAACGACCAGTTTACCACTTTTTGGACAGTTATTTATTTTTAGTAAGACAATTTCTTTACAATGAATTCATGCAAAATAGGTTATTTGACTAAGGTCGAGAAATTATAAAATATAAATATTTTATCAAAATATAGGTTTTGTGCCAATAGCAAAAATTCTCAATCAAAAAGATAACGGCTAGCCGGTTTTATGGTCATTCAAAAATTCATGGGCAAGTCCATTTTAAAAGTATGAAATTATTAAAAAATATTTATACTATTGAGTAACCCATACAATTTGCACCAACTATTATAATAGAACCATTGACATAAACGAAACATTTGATATAGCTACCATACAAAATTCAAATGAAATGCATACAAAATACTTGCGTGTGACGTCACATCTTAGTAGCCATTTTGGGTTTGAACAAAATAATGTGATTTTAAAGTTGTGATATCTCAGGTAGTTTAAATGAGAATCAAGTGATTCTTTCAACGATGGTTCTATCATTGAGAGGTCTTTTGATTACAAAAATAAAAAATAGTCAAATACCGTATTCCTCGATGCGTCTGAAATAACTACAAAACTCGAAGGAGTTACTAGCCCGAGTGTCTCAGGTAGCTCAGTTGAAGTTCGGAAACCACATGAGTCTTTGGTCTGGGTCTTTTCTATGTATTATAAGTAAGTTATTACAAAAACAAAAGTATTACATAAATGTATATATTTGTAATCCTGCTCTTGGTTCTGAAATCCGTAACACAGGTGCTTGAGCTACCTATCTCGGAGCCAGATCAATGTATGTGATATTGTGACATATTTATATATTAAGGTGACAGGTAGGGCACACTAGCGACGCCAAATAGACTGTATGACTTGGTATGAGGATTATAAACCATTGTACAAAAGTTGGCGATTAAAAAGAGTAACTGGCGAGTTTCTTGCCGGATCTTCTCGACCAGAAACAACTTTCCGAGCCGGTGGTAGAATCGCATTATGTTTATTCATTTCTTTAGTATATTTTATGTATCAACATATATATGTATTATCATGTAAATTATACATAAGTACTTATAAATAGTTTTAAGTCATTCAAATGTATGACGATTTGTAAGTGCTGTGTACAAGCCTATGCAAATAAAGAATTATTTGAATTGAATCAATTTTAATTTTTAGTTATTAAACCGGATCCATTTTAAACAATTTCGGGGTTACAATGTCTCGGCAAACACCTATACTATTTATTTAATACTTATGGTAAACTGTTTGGTCTGCTTTTGCACTCGAATTTAGGATTACCGCCAAAAGTGGCCGCTTTTGGCGTGAATCAATTTTTCGCGTACAAAAACGGATCCAACTTGTGCATGGTTATTTAATAAATGGTATAAGTGTTTGCCGAGAGGTTGTAACCCCGGAATGGACAACATTTCATATTTTTAACATGTCCATATTGTTTTTTTATATGAAAATAGACATAAAATGAACAGACCCATATTTTTTCTTTTTTCAAAATTTGTCCATTTTCATGCATAAAATAATTATTGAAATTATTTTTATTCTAAATAGACGTAAGCGCCAAATGACGTCATCGGACGGCTGAATACAGCGATATTCCTTTGCTTATCATTGTTTTAATAAAAAAAAGGTACTACTGTCAAAGGTAAATAACACTAGCGTCAACATTGTCAACGTCATTCATACATTCAACGTTGACAAGTTGTCTTTTTTTTTGACAGTTGCATGTCATGGGTTTGGCATTTCGTAAATTTAAAACTATAATGTGCTAAGCAAAGAAATATTTAACATTCTGCCGTCCGATGACGTCATCTTACGTTTTTTAGTTTTTAATTTTTTTCTCAGTAAATAAGCAATATAAAAAATTAGTAAATATATATTCGAGCAGCGGAAAAGTAAACAAAGAATTGGTATTTTTTGTTTCAGAGCTTAGCAATTTTGAAATGTTGTCCATTGTTTAAAATAGATCCGGTTTAGTAGCTAAAAATTAAAACCGATTGGCGTCGCTAGTGTACCCTACCCGTCACCTTAACGACTAGAAGTAACTTCCCTGTATCTTCGTAAGACATGCTTAAGAGAGTTTCTTGTAGAAGCGATTTTCCCTCTTTCCAAGTAAAAAGGTTGGCAGCGCATTTGTGACTCAAAAAAAGGCAAGGGTTTAAAAGATAAAGGCTCGAAGTTATTTGTGCCGAAATTTGAAATTTATTTGTCTTATCATTCGACCGTGGAAGAGGCACGTTTCGCCATGAATGGGCCAGCTCGACCGGAGTTATACCACGGTCTCATGGCCGGCATGAAGCAGCATTGTGCTGTGAGCAGAGGCCCGATCCGGGGGAAAGGGTAGTCTAAAGGTTGGCAGCGCACCTGTGACTACTGGTGTTGCGGGTGGGTGTTTATGGGCGGCGGCAATCGCTTACCATCAGGTGATCCGTCTGCTCGGCTAGATATCGAAATAATAATCTTATTTCGATATGAATGAATGAATGAATATACTTTTATTGCACTCAAAATAAAGTATGAAAACTTAAAACTAGATATTACAGGATGTGTACAACGAAGGCGGCCTTATCACTATGACCGATCTCTTCCAGGCAACCTTTGGATAAAGGACACTTAATGAAGGTGTAGGGCGGTGCAATCTTAAATATTTATATACTTACACAGAAAGTTTAAATGCAAATACATAAATAAAATATGAATATACTAATATGTATGTATTAGTATATTATATATAATATATATGATTAATAAATAGATAAATATAGCAACTAAAATAATAACAATGGATCCCAAAGCAGACGAATGATTCTCAGAGGACAGGAAGAGATGGGTGAGAGGATATCTACTTTTTTATGTGTCTGTCAATTTCTTTCTTTATTACGAAAGGTCTAATTTTGATAATAAACCTAGTCATTAGAAAATGACTTGGTAACAAATTAAAAACTAGTTTACAACGAGTATTCTGTTACTAGAGTTGGGTTTCACAACCGCTCCACGCAAACCTTGGTATCAGGCAGTAGGGATGTTATGTGGAGAGTAAGAACGGAGTAAGTACCTAGGTACTTACATGCGAATAGCATGCCTGAAAAATCAGGATGCCAATCATAGTAAATAATCAAACGCATAAGGAAAATGACAGTCAAATAAATAAAATATCAAAAAAGTCAATAATACAATTATCTGTCAAATAAAATTAATTATAATAATAATAATTCTCACAACATCTCATACGTTGACCTGATTCCGTACTAAGTAGCTTAAGCACTTGTGTTACAGATATCAGACAACAGAGGAACACAAATATATACTTAAATACATATATTACACCCAGACACCGAAGAAACACAAGTATTCATCGCACGAGTGTTTGTCTAGGGTGGGGATCGAACCCACGACCTTTGGCGTAAGAAGCAGGGTCACTACCAATTGCGCCATCCGGTCAGTCATCCGGTAATTACATAGTGTTAATAAATGTCAAAATATATTGTTAGAACAATATAAAGTGAGAAGCACAGTCGAAGTACGAGTATATCTAAAGGCAGCTCTCATTGTCGATATAAAAACGAGCTTTGCAACATAATGGACCAAAACTGTCTGCAAATAAATCAATACTCCAGTCGTGAGCGAGCATATCCCCTATGAGACGCAATGCACGAGTGGTCGGTGCATGCGCACATGAGTTCGTCTCAATTTTTTTTAATACTTTCTTTGAAGTATGTGTTGCTTACTTTTTACCCGACTACGGCAAAGCAAAAGGAGGGTTATGATTTTGACAGGCTATGTATGTATGTATGTATGTATGTATGTATGTATGTATGTTCATCTGTTTCCACGTAACTTCTTAACTACTTATCAGAATTCGACAAATGACATATCATTATAAGCGTCTTGATCGTCCGCTGGTTATAGGCTATATGAAGTTTCACAAAATCTAATGTGGCGCCCTCTAGCGGACAAAACATACAGAGTAAAAAAATAAAGTTATGATAAATATGCCGTGTTTGGTATCATTTGAAAGCGCTTGACTTGTACATTTTGAATATATATATATATATATATATATATATTACTAGCACTTGGACACCAAAATAGTACAAATAAAATAAAAGTAAAAAAACTAAAACCCAACTACGACAAAAAACGTCGCTGAAAAAGTATAAAACAAGCCTTCGTTGTCAATTTATGCAATATTCACTATGTAGAGATAAAATTTCATGTTTGGAAAGGCGTAGTCACACGTTAAATACCTTTGACAACGTGTGACTGCGGATTTCCAAACATGAAATTTTATCTCTACATAGTGAATATTGCATAAATTGACAACGAAGGCTTGTTTTATACTTTTTCAGCGACGTTTTTTGTCGTAGTTGGGTTATAAAAAAATGTCTTCTATTCGCCACAATCAATATAATTCTCACAACATCTCATACGTTGAGCTGATTCCGTACTAAGTAGCTTAAGCACTTGTGTTACAGATATCAGACAACAGAGGAACACAAATATATACTTAAATACATATATTACATCCAGACACCGAACAAACACAAGTATTCATCGCACGAATATAAATCGAGTATCATCACGGTGTTGCCTTAAAAACGCATCAAAATCTGTTGCGTTATTTTAAAAATTTAAATACAGTAGTTCCCTTTTGCAATATTTATTTTTATTTTATTTAAGGAAACATATGTACAGGTTTTTATATATTTCATTATTAAACTAAGTTATAATAAATATTATATTACATTAATATATCAGACAAACGAGCAGACGGCACACTTGATGGTAGGAAAGTGATCGCCGCCGCCCAAGTACATCTGCAACACTTGGAGCCCAATTCTCGGGATTTCGATATGAAAAAACAAACATGGCGGATATCACCTGAAAACTATACAAAAAACCTATGTTTTAGTGATATATGTCGTATGAAAATAAATGTCACGAGCCTGAGAATTAGGCTCCTGAGGTGTCACATAGGCGTTGCCGGCTCTTAAGAAAGGATTAAACGATTTTCTTGAAGGTCACCATGTCGTATATGTTCGGAAACACCACTGCTTAAATTAAGTACCTACATTTATAATTTTCTCATAACGGTTCGTCTAGGGAACCATTCTAGGTAACTAGATCATGGCCAATATAATTATCACAATCACTTTTCTTTCTACTATCGATAGTAATTATCGATTCTTGCGCCACACCATCAGGAAGCCATGATTGCAAAGATATACCGAATTAAACCAACACAGTTTTAATGCAATCTGGACTCTATTTACAATGTGATACCGTTCGATTTCCAACGGCAGATTGTGACATCATACTGTGATAGAATATTAAAAATCGATTTAGGTGAGATAATGTTAGTAATCGAATCGAATACAAATCGATTGTAAATCTAGATATGCTAGTTTTTTTTTATGTGATAGGTGGCAAACGAGCAGACGGATCACCAGTAAGCGATTGCCGCCGCCCATAGAGACCCGTGACACCAGTGGAGTTACAAGTGCCACTACCATCCTTTAGACCCTCCTTTACCCCGGATTGGGACTCCGGTACCCTCACTCACGCAGCGAAACAGCACAGTGCTGCTTCACGCCGGTTTTCTGTGAGGCCGTGGTATCACTCGTCCACGTTATTACTGTAGATCAAAAGATAATTTTTCTGTCACACTCTTCTGTTACTTTAAGGTGACAGGTAGGGCACACTAGCGACGCCAATCAATTTAAATTTTTAGCTACTTAACCGGATCTATTTTAAACAATTTTGGGGTTACAACCTCTAGGCAAACACTTATACTATTCCAATGTCTAAGGAAAAACGGCTTTAACATAAAGAATAAACGATAATATTTTTATAACAATATAACCTCTTTATTTTATCTGTGAACAAAAAGAGTACCTACATACAATTATAATCATTATCTAAATTCGACTCGCGGAAGAAGACTCCTGTTCTAAATTTAAAATTTCGCGCAATGTTGACAAACAATCTTTTCGTCTCTTTTGCTCTCACGCTTTATTTGTCTCCGTCCCACTCCCACATAGTCATAATAACAAACATGGCGGCAAGTGATTATCATAGTATACGCGAAGAAAAGGTAATAAAACAGTTTTTGTTGATGTTTCTTTTTTCGCTTCCGTGTTTTTGAATTTTTTATTCAATTTGTGTTGATGCGTTTGATACAGTTGGATGTTTGCCAAGTATTTGACTATTATTATTGCAACAGGAAAACGGTTTACGGTATCTTTAGTATATTAAAGTGATGAAATATTTCAGCGATGTTGCTATGGTGATTGATTTGTTTTTTTAGTGGTGTCACCTGCTGTTTTTATATTGTCAAAGCTGAAAAATTGCTTTGTGTGGGATGCGTAAGTTGTGCGACAAGGCTCTTTTGGCACAAAAGTGACATTGACAGCTTTTTAGTACAATTTTTCTAAGGAAAATCTCTGTCGCCTTGTTACATTTGATTACATCATTAGTTTCGATTTTTACGATAGATTCTTTTTTTTATATGTGGCAGACGAGCTGTAATCAGCTGTTGGATACTTTCTTTATTGATATTCACTTATATTTTCTTAAGCCGTGTGGTCCCCGGCAGAGTAGAATAGGCCACCCTCACTCTTACCGAGGTGTCGTAAAAGGCGACTAAGGTAAAGCTGCTGGCATGATCATCAGCACCCAGAGAAGGAAAACTCTGCATTTATATCAAAACCCTCGCCAACCCGTCTGCCAAGCGTGGTGAGTATGGCAATTACCCCTCATGTGATTGAGGGAGGCCCGTGCCCCAGCAGTGGGGACTTAAATGGGCTGATGATGATGATGATGATGATGGATTCACTTATATTTTTCACAGTAGTGTAAAGATTTTACTGTATTCGTCTTAGATTATATCAAATTGATTTAATTGAAAAGTTACTCCCGTACTAAAGCTCATGTCATCCCGTTCCAGCACGCTTTTTTTGCATTTAACTTGATAAGCAATTTATTCTGTTATCGGCGTACTCTACTACAACTCAAAACGTTATGCCATTACTGAAATAGTATTTATCGTTAGTAGATTGTAAATTGTAGGTATTATATCTACAAGTTGTGAACAGTCAACAGCAGAAGTAGCTGCACATATTTCGTAGTTTGTAGTTCTTATTCCGAAGAAAATAAGAGTCACTAGCATAGCTGCGAAAAGCGTGCATCAACTTTTGCTGTTGACTGTGCAATACTTAATTATCTTGAAGATAACACGTGCAAGATTAAATATTGCATAATTATTGCATTAGGTGATATTTACTTATAATTGTACTTTAAACCTAGTAATAAATATTACATAACGTGTGCAGTGCCGGATAGACACATAAGCGTATGAAACAACAATGTGAAATGCATAAATTTTCCGAGATATATATGACATTTTTGAGTTGTGCGGTTTTGATTTTTCAGTTAACCGTAAATTAATATTTAAACTATGTAAAAAAATCTAAACTAAACTTTCAAATCGGTGCGTACCTATCTTTTAACTAGAGGCCCACCCTGACTTCGTTTTGGGAGGTAATTTTGCTATTAGTTCCAATATGTACCAACAGATGGCGCTGGGTGTCGGATGCATCGCGATAGTTTTTTGACACCGGTCTACCCCGACACCCGAACCGCACACAGTGCGAAGTTACCATACGATACGATGCGATAGTTTTTTGCCTTTTCGGTTTGTATATAATATTTATCGATTTCTATAGAATTTAACTCTCTATCAATAATATAGATTTTACTTTTTAATATCTAACCCGGTCTTTAAACTGGTTTCTTTTGGAATTCCTCACAATAAATCCGGGATACCTTTGTTTAGTAATTGATGACATAATCTCTACTTAAAACCCGATTAAACCCCACGAAAATGCGGCACTTTGTGAGGCTTCGGTTTGGTTACAAAATTGCAGGCTTAACTGCTAAACGGTTCGAAAGAAATTACGAGTTTCACAGGGCGAGGCTATCGATCCACTACTATTGAGTGTGAGGTTATTTTTTGACATGACGTTATGCGATCCAATATTTCCGTACAAACCCATGTTACAGTTGCCCTACGGTTATCTGCTAATGCTGTTTCCTTTACAAGTACTGATACTTGACATTTTTCAATAGAAAAAATATTGTCCATGTCACCGAATTGCCTTCTGATCGTAGTTGCACTGTAGCGTGTTTTTGTTGTTGTGCGTACTTTAATAAAAAAATTTAATATTCTCAAGTAGTTTGTGAGACAGTTAAAAAGCAGGGTTTATAATTTTGATAGGCAGCTAACCTATATAACTTAACCTAAAACCTAAGAAGCCCGCTTCCTCTGTCCTAAATTTAGCTGTGCCCTAACAGGGTCCATAATGTCTAATAAATTATATGTACCACCTTAGCTTATGGAAAGCAAACTAAACTATTGAATATTTTTTATAAATATAGCAACTTAAAGTTCTCTTCTTGGTTTTTCACATCGCTGCGCTAGTGGAAAACACTCAAACGTAGTCTTTTTTCATTCAACATTCACATCACATCCCTACTCGCATGAATGCGTCACCCAGACCAGTGATTCTCAAAGGTCCAGATGGACCCCCAGGGGTCCACGGGAGCTGTCAACCATTCTGATCAACATTTTGTTGTACACATTTTCGAAAAGGGATGTAAATATTCACAGATGCACCCTATATAGGCAGATAATATTTTACAATTTGTTTTATAGATTTTATTACCAAATTATCAAGCCATCAATACTTACCTTTTTTTCGAAAATCAAGCCATCAATACTAACCTTGATAGTTTCGTTGAAACTATCAAGGTTAAGTATATTTATTATATTGGTTGTATATATTGTCAATAAATAAAAAATAATGTTTTATACGCTTCAAAGATTATTGTCCTAAACTAGAACTTCAGTACATTTTAAGTCTGAATAGATAAGACCTGGTAAAAGCGTATCTTTCAAAAGATTGGTATCTAGATCAGTGCAAAGATGCGGAACAGTGAAACGCATCATTTGGAACATCGACTCTTCCGCTCATTCGGCTCACTCGGTATATCCCGCTCATTTGGATCATTCGGATCGTTGTGATCATTCAGCTCATTCGGCTCACTCGAATCATTCGGATCATTCTTCTCATCCGTATCAGTGAGCGAGATTAGTACCGCGTACCGACTGACCACGAGATCCATTTGAGTCGAATGATACATTCGGAAGTGTATCATTTGGCTGAGTCGGATCACACGTTTTAGTAAAGAGTTACACTAGTCTAGAATAGACCTGTGTCAGGGAAATACCGTTCTTCCTTCTAGAGCTGTCTATGGTATGAAACAAGAAAGTTTGGGAACGTCTGGCCTACGCTTGGAAACAGCGCATTATCGGTGCACATTAATATTAATGCGCTAATTACACACACTGTTGTACAACCATTGGAGTAACAGTTTCGTTTTTGTTGTAAAACCGAACAACTGTAATGATTTCATCTAGTTACCGACTTTTACGCGGTGCTAGGTGGAAGCGGAAACTTGCGGTTTTCGAGACGGAAACAAACGCTAATATTCTAAAGACTATATTAAACCAACCAACAAAGTATATTTTTGGTGTGCAAAAAGGTTAGGTTAGATTAGCAATTTTTTAATTTTGAAGGAGCGTTAAATACAACCCTTATTATATTCTTACGCTTCTTAATATTAAAAAGTTAGGTTAGGTTATTATTTTTTTTAATTTTGAGGGATCGTTAAGGTGATGGGTAGGGCACACTAGCTGACGCCAATCGATTTTAATTTTTAGCTACTAAACTGGATCTATTTTAAACAATTTCAGGGTTACAACCTCTCGGCACACACTTATACTATTTATTTATTTTTCGCGTACAAAAACGGATCCAACATTTGTGTTATTTAATAAATAGTATTAGTATTTGCCGAGAGGTTGTAACGTACCGAAATTATTTACAATAGATCCGTTTTAGTAGCTAAAAATTAAAATCGATTGGCGTCGCTAGTTAGGGCTACCCGTCGCTTTAAATACAACCCTTATTATATTCTTACGCTTCTTAACATTAAAAAGTTAGGTTAGGTTAGTATTTTTTTTTATTTTTTTTTTATATAGGCAACGTTAAATAACTCTTGTTCTAACGCTTCATAACATTGAAAACTTCTAAAACATGCTATCTTTAAAGATGATTTAGATATATAATGTATATATCATGTCATAAAGATGATTTCGAAAGAGATTTCCGTTGCGAATTTCAAAATTTGAAAATGCTGGGACATGCCATTTGCATCTGTCAGTTTACTTCGTACAATGGGGGGCTCTATCGCGTGTAAAAAATCCGCTAGATGGCGTACTATAGGACTGAGGTCCATATACAATGTGATTGGTTATTTTAAATGTCAATTTGACAAACTAAACAACCAATGCGGATGATGTTGACCTCAGTCCAATAGTACGCCATCTAGCGAATTTTTCACACGCGGCCCCCCATTAATCTGACTATATTTATAGAAAGTATTAAGTGCCATATGTTTTGACTGTTCAAGTGACCCATTGTGCTTTATCGTATCAGCTGTTATCGCACACAAGGCCATTCGTAGCGATAACGTTATCAGTTATACAGGTTGGCTATGTTTTTGCAGCTTTAGTTAAAGATAGATTGTTTTATTTCATTTAGGCCCGATAAAGAACCGTCCGTAACTGTTAAATAACACATTTTATATGTGCTATGTAAAGACAATTAATCACGAATGATATAAATACACAAATAGGATATATTCTGTAACCAAAAAAGCACAACCTCAACATTTTGCTGTAGTGACCGAAGCCGCTGCCACGCTGGTTTTCAGGCTGAGCCTTACGTGATATAAGTGCACACATACATACAACAATAATAATTTAATTGTAAAGAGTCTTTGTTTCTCCTGTTACGGGAGAGGATTAGAGAGGATCGCAGTGTCAAGAGAGATTACTTTAGCTTTTACGCGAGCTACGTGTCAGCGACTGGCGCGAAACATCATCTTCATCATCATCAGCAACCCACACTCGTCCACTGCTGGACATAGGTCTTCCCTAATGCACGCCACTGCTCCCGATTTTCGGCCACTCTTATCCAGCCCACACCAGCCAGCCTTCGAATGTCATCATCCCATCTTGTCGCAGGGCGTCCTACACTACGCTTACCGAGTCGCGGTCTCCACTCAAGGACTTTACGGCTCCAACGGCTGTTAGTTCTGCGGCTAATATGACCAGCCCACTGCCACTTCAGTTTGCTAATTCGGTGGGCTATGTCGGTGACTCTGGTTCTCTGTCGGATTACATCATTTCTGATGCGGTCCTTCAGAGATACTCCGAGCATAGCCATCAACATCATTTTAGAACTTATTAATAGGGTCAATGTTCACAAATCATAATCACGATCCAAGATGGCCGCCGTCACAAAGATTTGGATTTTATGTTTTAACACAACTCCCACAATATGGGTATCATATAAAAGGGCTTGAGTAGCAGAATATATTAATTGTGAAAAAATTCAAATCCAAGATGGCCGCCGTCAGAAATTGACATATAACCTATTTGTTGTTCCAACTGCCGGTAGTTGTGTCGGGGTTTATTAAAATTTTTGCTAAAATTCATTTGTTAATTTAAGACCTTTTTCTTTTCGTTTCTGTCTAAGATACAGGAAATTCCTAGTTTAGGCAGTAAACTTAAATTTGTTCCCTTAGTTTAAGTAGATTATAAGTCTTTTTTGTTCTAACGATTTTTCAATATTTTTTTATTTTATTGTCAGTTTCTATCAGGTGAGATAAAGTCAAGTGCAAACCCATTTAATATATATTAAAATACACAACACAAATACTATAAAGTTCAAAATAAACACACACACCACAAGTCTTAAAATTCACTTAAAAGCGTCTATAGTAATAATTCAAATAAAAAGTCTGTTAAAACACAAGTATATATATAAAAAAAAACCGCGTACCCTCACGCAGCGAAACACGGCGCATGCACTGTTTCACGCCGGTTTTCTGTTAGGACGTGGTATTACTCCGGTCGAGCCGGCCCATTCATGCCGAAGCGTGGCGTTTGTTTTTGTGACATGTTTTTGTGAAATGGATGGCGTTGATAACCTTGAAAAATCACAAATACTTTTTATTTTAAATGTCTTGATTCAGTTTTATTAATTGACTTAATTTCATTACAATCAGTAAAATCTGTTGGTGGCGACGTAGGTCAATTTGATTCAGACATATTTACATACATTCTTAAGTAAATAACACACTTAAAATTTTTATCTCGTGTTCAGGCGGTTTTAAGTGTGCTTTTTACTGAAGAATAAATTGCAAAAGATTGCTATAAAAATATCGATTATACATTATCATATTATATATTTAGAATAATAGTAAATAACGAAACAATTTCAAGGAAAAACCCTCAGTGACTCAGGAGTCTGACTAATACAGAAATCCCGACACGTCCGTCCATTTCTAAAATAATTATGAATTGTTGACTAATAATTAAATTTATTAATCATCAAGAGATGGTAGCGCATTGGATATGAATGAACGCGCCTTCCATACTTAGGTTCAGCATGTGCCACTGGATTGTAAAAATCTGCGTGAGTGAGGGTACCGGAGGCCCAATCCGGGGGAAAGGCGGGTTTAAATGTTGGCAGCTGCACTTGTGACTCCACTGGTGTCGCGGGTGTCCATGGGCGGCGGCAATCGCTTACCTATCAGATGATCTGTCTGCTTTGTCTGCCACATATCACATAAAAAAAATCTATGTGCATATTCCTACCTCGGCGGTGAGGGAAAACATCGTGAGGAAACCTTCACGTCTTGGATAGTTTCTCAAAATTGGGATACGCACAATATTTGAAATTATGATTCTGAATGTGTAAACGTGATCCAGTTGGCCTGGTTCCCCTGTCTAAAGGTTGCGAAGGTCAGACGGCAGTCGCTTCATTGTAATTACCTGACTTCCCGAATCCTGGTTCATTTTTTTAATAATAGATTTTCATCTTTTAAGAGGGAAACTCAAATATTCTGGGAGCCGAGTCACCCTCAGCCCCACACAGTGAATCATAAGGATGAAAAATAATTTATTAATGTTTTTTTTTTGTAGTAGCTTCATCATATTTGTATATTTTTTTTAATTCCACAATCTTTATTTACGTCTTATTTGTTAAACATGTTGTGTACACCATTCGTAGGTTACCGTCTAGATAACACTGTATTAAATTATGAACATTTTGCATGTATGACAGTAATCTGTTAGTGTACCTATAATAAATAAATAAAACATGGCCCAAGCGTACGTACTCCGGGCTCTGAACCAGGGGCCGGAACCGGTTACCCTTATTAGGGTTTTCGATAGGGTTTTGCGACAAGCTTTTATCGAAAACCCTATCAATAAGGTAAGCCCATCATTGGCTTACCCATTCATTACGGTAAGCGCCATCATCACGGAAAACCCTATAATAGGCTTACCATATCAAGATAGGGTTTTAGAATTCTCCGAGCTATTTTAAACTCTACGCGTAAAGAATTTGAATCAATATTGCGCACCTCGCTAACGGCGGCAGCCGATTGGATTGAGTTCGTTCGTTTAACAGGTCGTGGAAAAGAGATAGACCAAATCAATCGGGTAACTTTTACTATGCGGTAAGCGGTTGTAACCCTATCAATAGTGTTACCAATACAATAAGGTTACACAATCAATAGGTTACCCTATTGATAGGCTTACTTCTGAAAAGGGGTTTTCCATTCCCTTCTCCGAACTGTTAGTTTCGGGCGCAACTAAGAATTACACGCAAAGATAAGAAAAAAAAAACACATCCTTTGGTTGTCCGTTATCTTATCTATTGTTATATTGCAATAAATATAACGTAGATAAAAACTGATATTAATTTATGTTTAGACGGAAATTACTTTTACTATTGGGTTTACTTAGATATGTATTTAAACTAGTACAAAATAAAATTTGATTTTCATCTTCAAATCTCCGATATACTACGAATTTCTAAATCAACTTATTTAGGGATCATCAGCTAATTCTCTCTTGTTAAGAAATAGACGGGTGTAAATTGAGAAACGTAGAAATAGGACGGAATGAGTTTTCTTAATTTTAAATTAAGAACAACTTAATTTGGGTTAATCACCCATCATAGACATAAGGGGACATCATGGGGACGTCAGGGGACCCACACAACATCTTTCGGGTTCCAAGACAATCTCTCCTGCCCGTGGCGCGTCCTGCTAACCAACAAAAGAGGCCCTGGCGAACCACCCACCATCCCGCACTGGACCAGCGTGGTGGGTTATCGTCCGTTCCCCCCTTATGCAAAATACACAGCAGTGGCGTGCATTAGGGGAGACCTATGTCCAGCAGTGGACGAGTGTGGGTTGCTGATGATGATGACCCATCGTAGAATTCATAGACAATATTTTCTTGGTTTCTTGTGTTATTTTATGATTGTATTTTTGTCATAGGTGGCAGACGAGCATACAGATCATCTGTTGGTAAGCGATTGCCGCCGCCCATGGACACCCGCCACACCAGTGGAGTCACAAATGCACTGCCAACCTTTAAACCCCCCTTTCCCAGGATTGGGCCTCCGGTACCCTCACTTCACGCAGCGAAACAGCACAGTACTGCTTCACGCCGGTTTTCTGATGAGGCCGTGGTATCACTCCGGTCGAGCCGGTGTAATCATGCCGAAGCGTGGCTCTTAGTGGAAAAAGAATCTAAGCTACCTATTCAATGTTTCATGTTTTACTAACTATAATATAGTGGCCTTATAAAGAAGACGCACCTCTACCATATTCATACTTGCCTGGTACTTTTGGCCACGGCACACTTTCCGACTAGTTTTTTTTTTCATTTCACTTTCCAATCTGGGAAAGTTTATGCTTGCCTGGTACTTCCCGACCCCGATAGAGTAGTGATTTACGAGTTTAATTTACATTTTAAAAGTTCCGGGTTTACAGTTCACACGATTTTTATTGGGCGGACATTTTGTATGCAATATGAAGTCTTTGTTTTCAACCGAAACAAATCTTTTTTTTAACTCTCATTTGTAAGTAAATCAATAATATGTAACTATGTAATGTAAAAACGATCCCGTTTGGAACAGTGGTAGTGAACGCTGCCTTTGGTCCAAGGGTTGCGGGTTCGATCCCCGCACAGTACAAACATTTGTGTGCATGAACTTGTCTGTTTGTATTGGTCTTAATGTTTGCTATGTATTATAAGTATATATTTACAAAAAAAAGTATTATATGTTGGAATATATTTGTAATCCCACTGTTGATTCTGATATCCGTAACACAGGTGCTTGAGCTACCTATCTCGGAGTCAGATCAATGTATGTGATGTGAATTAATGTCCTTCAAACAGATATTTCGGACATGGCGGCCAATCTTAGAGATCGGCCATCGACGCAAGACATATTATAGTGCACAAGTGTTTGCGTAGACACAAGTGCACTCTCTAAAAGGCAAGCAGCGCACTTGTGACAAGTCTGGTGTCCATGGGCGGCGGTAATCGCTTACCATCATAAAACAAAACCTTTATTCAATTTTCACTTGGTCACCAATGTCCCATACCCTTCTCCCGAATTTAACGTCCCAAACGGCATCAAAAGGGCCCTTTTGCCCTACTTACCAAGTAGGTTGCGTGAGTGGGGGGGTGGGGGGTGCATCGGGAATATCGGCCAAGGCTGTTGCAGCCACGCCTCATTTCTTTGTCATAGAGATTTTCGTCGTGTTGCTATCTGGCCGCGTGGTGTATTGGTTAACGTTACGGTCTGTGAAAACCAGAGGTTCATGGTTCTAATCCAGGTTTTTTCATAGATAAAGATAAAGATAAAAAATGTATTTATTGTACGGAAAAAAATACCACTGAGGATTAAAACATTATTCCACAAACATTGAACAGGAGTCTCCAAACTAGGAAATGCCTGTATCTTGGACGGCCAAAAATTATTTAATATATTATGTACAATCAATTTGTGTAACTTTGAATTACCTTGCAATTTAGAATAAAACTTGTTCAAAGATTTTTTATTTCATTCCTCGGAATTCCAATACAATTTAAAACGGTATCTACGTTGAATGGATCGACCTCTAGATACCGTTTTAAATTGTATAGGATTTTTTTTTATATAGAAAGGCCAATCTGGATGACCTCACTCCGCCTGATGGTAAGCGGCCGTGAAATCCAAATATGAGGTTGACAGGCACAAAAGAACTAACAAAGTACCCATTGTACTTTGCCATCCTCACCCTAATAATGGAATAAAATAAAAATCTGTAAACCAGTTTAAGTTACAAGGTAATTCAAAGTTACCCAAATTGACTGTAGTGTTAGTAAAAGAAAAAAAAAAATTAACATCTAGACTGCCATGTCAGTCACCGAGGACTGACAGGTATACCATCTGTTCGAGCCATGTCAGTCACTGGTGCCTGACATCGTAGAGTCAACTTTGAATGAAGGCAGTGAGCCGAGTGGTTTCTACAGATTGTTTAAATTAATAGAAATAGAAAATAATTATTTCATATAATACACAGAAGAGTATTTAACCACCTGAGGTATAATATATAATACACAGAAGAGTATTTAACCACCTGAGGTATAATATTTTTATTTCATCTTATCAGAATTAATAAGGCACTTACTTATAATTCATCATCATCATCAGCAACCCACACTCGTCCACTGCTAGACATAGGTCTCCCCTAATGCACGCCACTGCTCCCGATTTTCGGTCACTTTCATCCAGCCCACACCAGCCAGCCTTCGAATGTCATCACCCCATCTTGTTACATGGCGTCCTACACTACGCTTACCGAGTCGCGGTCTCCACTCAAGGACTTTACGGCTCCAACGGCTGTCAGTTCTGCGGCTAATATGACCAGCCCACTGCCACTTCAGTTTGCTAATTCGGTGGGCTATGTCGGTGACTCTGGTTCTCTTTCGGATTACATCATTTCTGATGCGGTTCTTCAGAGTACTAGAGAAATAAATAACCTATGCCTTTTTGTTTACATTTTTGATGTATTATTAATCAAGAGCTTATTAACAAAGGCATGATTATAAAGTGACGAATTGAAGAGCTATGATAGCTCAGTGGCTCGTAAGGCGCCTTTCCTCCATACGGGGGAGCTCGTAGGTTCGAATCCGAGCATGCACTTCTAGATTTTCCAAATCAATGTGCATATTTCTACCATTAGCTCGGCGGTGAGGGAAAAACATCGTGAGGAAACCTGCACGTTTCGGATAGTTTCTGAAACGTGTAACCATGATTCTGTTGGTATGGTTCCCCTGTTAAAGGGTTGCGAAGGTCAGACGGCAGTCGCTTCATTGTTTATTACCAGACCCCCCAAATCCTGCTCCAGAGCGACAGCCTTGGACGCAACCGGGAAATACAAGCTAGGATGAGATGATCAATATTTTATTATTTTTAAAAATTAAAAGCACACGGGCGGCGGCAATGGCTTACCATCAGGTAATTCGTCTGCTCGTCTGCTACCTATCACATAAAAAATACGATCATAGTGTCTGAATACTAAATTATGTCAGTTATGTAGGTTACTGGGCGGGGTGCACTGTAAAAATTGGGCCAAGGCTGATGCACGCGCCCCGCCCTGTTTTGTAGTCGGGTCAAATTTTCTTTGTTCCCTCCCACACAAAGGGTTTGCTTCATATCCCATAACTTTTAGGGTAGTTAATACAACATTGTGTACTCACATATTTTACTCGACGTCACGAAAGGAGTCACATATGTGAGTACACAATGTTGTATCACATAATAAATATCGTGTTAATTTCCGTCTTGATTAATTATAATTATAATGCAACGCGAAAATTTAAAAAACTAGTTAATACAAGTAAGTACTTATTAGGGTATTTGACTCAGCTCGAGATTTTACAAAATATTAATATTTAATAAAAAATCGATGGGAACAATGGGAATTGACCAAGTAGGTAATAGCAGGGCGGGGCGCTTGCATTAGCCTTGACCTATATAACAATGCACCCTCCCCCACCCCCCACCCCCCTGCGACCTGTAAAGAGGGTCAATGCGGGGGTGTCATCTACTGTTTAGTGTCAGACATTACTGAATTCTGTCGTTCACAAAATACATACATATAATTTTTGTTCAACAAGGAATAAATGAGCCTTTCTCATAAAAAAAAAACCGGCCAAGTGCGAGTCGGACTCGCCCATGAAGGTTTCCGTAGCAACAAGTAAGATGTATGGAAGGTAAATTGCGGTTTACGGTTTATAACGCATTAAAAAAAACTACTTACTACATCTGTAGCCGTGTGGTCCCCGGCAGAGTAGAATAGGCCACCCTCACTCTTACCAAGGTGTCGTAAAAGGCGACTAAGGTAAAGCTGCTGGCATGATCATCAGCACCCGAGAAGGAAAACTCTGCATTTATGTCAAAACCCTCGCCAACCCGTCTGCCAAGCGTGGTTAGTATGGCAACTACCCCTCATGTGATTGAGGGAGGCCCGTGCCCGAGCAGTGGGGACTTAAATGGGCTGATGATGACGATGTCGATGACTTACTAGATCTAGTCCAAAACAATTTCGTTGTTGTTTTTCATGACATTTAAGAACCGTGGGAGAGCCACGCTTCTTCATGAATGGGCCGGCTCGACTGGAGTGGTACCACGGCTTCACAGAAAAGCAGCGTGAAGCAGCATAGTGCTGTGTTTCGCTGCGTGAGTGAGGGTGCTGGAGGCCCAATCCTGGGGAAAGGGGGTTAAAGGTTGTCAGCGCTCTTGTGACTCCACTGGTGTCGCGGGTGTCCGTGGGCGGCGGCAATAGCTTACCATCAGGTGATCCGTCTGCTCGTCTGCAAAAAAATGAATTTTATTAAAGAGTCTGTTGTATTGTTTCCAGATGCACAGTTGTGAGACCCTCCCGCCTCCCCCTCCGCCCGCTACGGGCCCCGGGCTGTTGCTGCAGCTGGGCCGGCTCATCGTGCGCGCGCGCAGCCCCGCGCGTTCTCCCACCCCCCACCTCGCGCATGCCAAGCTGCTACAGCACAAGGCGACCACCAGCCAGGTATGTGGCTACAGTTACAGGCACCCATGTAGTGCCCGCGTAAAAGCTATGTGGCTACAAGCGTAATTCATATTGCCAGAATAATGCGCCACGTAAGGCGCAGCCAGTAGGAGCCATTGAAAGTCATGTTGCCAGAATAATGCGCAGCGCCGCGTAGGGCGCAGCCTGTAGCAGCCATTGAAAGTCATATTGCCAGAATAAAGCGGAGCGCCGCGTAGGGCGCAGCCTGCAGGGCGCATTGAAAGTCATATTGCCAGAATAATGCGGAGCGCCGCGTAGGGCGCAGCCTGTAGGGGCCATTGAAAGTCATGTTGCCAGATTAATGTGGAGCACCGTGTAGGGCGCAGCAATGGCCATTGAAAGTCGTGTTGCCAGAACATAGCGGAGCGCCGCGTAGGGCGCAGCCTGTAGGGGACATTGAAAGTCATGTTGCCAGAATAATGCGGAGCGCCGCGTAGGGCGCAGCCTGTAGGGGCCATTGAAAGTCATATTACCAGAATAACTCGAACATAATTAGTTTGTCTGCAACGTATTCATTTTGTACATTTTTGGCGATTAAAAAGAGTAACGTTCTCGTCAGAATCAACTTTCCGATTCCGGTAGTAGAGTCACATTAAATACGTTTATTAATTTCTTAGTATATTTTATGTATCGACATATAATACGTACACGTAATTACACGTATATTATACTTACAAATCCTTGATCGCTATGACATGTCCTTTTTTAAACGAGGTTTGAAAAGAGTTCTTCTCTCACGGTAGGCAGCGGCATGACTGTGCTCCGGCATTGTTGATGTCTATGAGCGGCGGTTACCGTTTGCCATCAGATGAGCCGCAAGCTCGTCTACCTACTATAAGCAATAAAAAAAAATCCTAAATAGTTATAATTTCTAATATATGACGATTTGAAAGTCCTGTATGTATACAAGCCTATGCAAATAAAGATATTTTGAATTGAATTGAATTGTATAATGGAGTATTTTATGTGCAGGTGGTGACACAGCCGAAGGCGGAGAGCGAAGAGGTGAAGTCGGGTGTGGAGGCACAGCTCAGCAATCACGTACAGGCGCTATGGAATGACCAGATACCCATCTGTATTGAGGTTAGTCATCAACATTATCAAAATTGATCATATCATTTTTTAATTCTTTTACTTTCCATCTTACAGTCCATTTTCCATCATCCATAGATATGTTGTTGACTTTATATTGTTTTAAACTTTCATGGTCACTAACATTAGAATAGTTATTTACGGGATTGGAAAAATAAGGTACGACATGGTAGCAATCCCGTAAATAACTATTCTAATGTTGTTGACTTGTCCCTTATTTGCATTCACTTCTACATTTTTTATGGGTTAGGTGGCAGACGAGCAGTCGGTAACCGGTATAACCTGATGGTAAGACACTAGCGTCACCAGTGGAGTCACAAGTGCCCTGCCAACCTTTAAACCCCCTTTCGCCACGCAGCAAATCACAGCACAGTGCAGCTTCACGCTGGTTTTTTGTGAGGCCGTGTATATCACACTGGTCGAGCCGGCCCATTCTAGGCCGAAGCGTGGTTCTCCCACACTCAAACTTACGGTCGGTCTTGATTTACGGTCTTGGCTTACCCCTTATTAGCACAATTCACTTCTACATTTATAATGCTAGACAGCTAAGGAATGGAACTACTTGTCCAAGTCTATTATCCCTTGTCACTAAAATCTAGGACATCTTCAAGGCTAGCGTAAACAGGCATCTTCTAGGCAAATGCGTAACACCCTAGAACTCATCGTTGCCTACCATTAGGTGCGATTGTAGTCAAGCGATAGCGTAAGTTTAAAAAAATACTATTGAACGTTCGGTTCCTTTTCCAAGCATCATACAGTCTGTCATCATCTGATCGTGTCACCGGTTTCGTCCAAAGTCGCTTCGGGAACATGATACATGGTTCTTACCAGCCGAGCTACCCTCACTTCAAATTAATATGTGTGTAATGTTTTTCATCAGGTATTGTTAGCCCCAGACTGTGAAGACTGCCACGCCAGCATCACCAAGAATGATGGCGAGGCGACGTTCGACAAGCAGCACTCCCAACAGAGGGCGCTGTTGCTCGAGCGGTGGACTATACAGACATTGCCTAACAAGTAAGTTTCGGGATCTATGAATCAAAATTGCATGGGACCTAATATTGTGCCTTGGCGCACTCCTATATATTGTATGTCAAAAAAGGGCCGCAGGATTCTACCCTGGGGGACTCCCATCTAGTGTAATTTTATGGGCATCAAAAAGAGCAAAGACGCAAATATTGTGCCCCGGGGAACTACTAGTATATTGTCTTGTTCATTGAGGTTCTCGGATCTAATATAATTTTTATAACACATTAAAGATCGCATTGTGTTTGTTACTATGCTAGAGGCGATAAACGAGCCAGCGGATCTTCTTAATCTTCGGATGTTCTTAATGTGTCCATGGTCTAAGAATAAACCGATCTACCACAAATGCATTTAAGAAACTTGTAATGATAGTTGTAACCTTGTTTGCAGACCTCACGACGGGTCAACGTTCATAACGTCCCAGTGGTTGCTGAATGCGGTGCGGTCCCAGCTTCACTTCTCACAGCTGTCGGCGTGGTTGGCCAGGCTGAAGAGGCTCAACGAGAATCCACCAGAGCGCAGGTTTATTCATTAAGTAGCATCAAATATACAGTTCATACAAAATAAAATATCAAATAATATAAAAAAAATAGAAAAATTTGATTTATTGAGTTAGGTCCATACGGGATATGAATATCAAAATTAAACATTATAATCTACCGCTCTGGTTTGGAATGTCGATTTCTACTGACAACACATCATATAACGGACACAAGGTAAGGGTGCTTCAGGTTAAGCTCGCGCCGTCGTAGGCTTCTTCTCAACTCTAGGGTTAAGTGGGAATCTAAAAGCATTGTCATTAAAAAGTCATCCAATACTCTGCCCTGGGGTACTCCCACGAAGTATATTTTTTATTCAATTTTAACAATTGTATTTCAAATCAACTGTGAATTAAGAACAAACTTGTAATGTTGTAAAATAAATAAATAAATTAAATATGAATCAAAAAAGTAATAGACCCAATACGGTCTCCTGGGTAGCTCTAATTTTGTATATTATTATCTTGTTCCGAGAGAGATCCCAGCTATCGTCAGCTATCGTGCTCACAGTTCACAGTACCGAAAATGCCCTAGTTTGAGACAAGGTGATCGTGTCAGTTTTCTGGTTTATTTATCAAAATCTTTACTTAAATTTGTTTTTAACTTTTTTCAGACGTAAGCTGAGCCGGGAGTCGTGCAACTACAAGAAAGCCCCGCGGAGCGCCTCGCCGCCCCCTGAGAACCGGTCGCTAAATATTGTGTACTGCATCCGGTTACCAGGCGAGACGTACAAGCAGGGAGAGTTTCGCCGTCCCCCCGCGCCGCACTTGCTTTCCCGCCACGCGCCTAGATGACAACCTCTACCTCAAGGTTGGTAGAATTATTTTTTAAGTAATGTATATAATAAAGATAATGGGCCCCAATATTCCTCCCCGGGGTACTCCCATTTCTATTGGTACGAAAATTGAAAAGAGAATAGACCCTAATATGCCCTTAGGGTACTCCCATCTAGCATATTATAATCGAATTAAAAAGAGCATGGGTCCCAATATTGAACCCTGGTGTACTCTCATTTACACTCACGAATAAAAACTCAATCAATTAAATATGACCCAATCAATTTGTCATTTATATTCAATCAATAATAATTTTAATTTGTATGTACTAAATTCACTGTATTTTTTGACAGGTGGTACTAGAGAGTCTCCCGCGCATTGACGAAATACCCACAGTCACGTGTACCTGCCGAGACCCGGTCGCACCAGACGATCTCACCGGGAAACTCAATGATCTCACCATAGACCCCAGGTTATTGTAATTTATAGTTTTACTTTGGTTACTCTGTCCAAAGCGTTGCGGAAGTCAGAGAACGATCGCTTCATTGTAATTCCAGACGATCTCACTAGAAACTCCAATGATCACACCATAGCCTGGTGCCTATAATTAGTCAATTTATAGATAGATAGATTCACATTGGTTACCCAGTCTAAAGCTTTGCTGAAGTCAGAGTTGTGTATTGTTATAGTAACTAGTACAATGTTTAGTAAACATTATATACATGTGACATTCAAAATAAATAAATAAACGAATTTATATTATCTGCAGTCTATGTAAAACTGATCTTCACTGTAGCATGGGGTGTGTGATGATAGTTCTATGATTTGATAAATAAATGTATTTTGATCTAATTAATGGTTTAAATTTCATTTTTCAGGTGTTCAAAATATCCGTCAGATTCGATAAACTCAAACATTGGCACGTCCACCCGGCGTCTCTCCATCGTGTCAAACCCTGGGTCTACTGAGTATCTTTTCACGTCTACTGAAAAGACCGAAAAGACCGACCCGGAAAAGTTGCTAGACGACAGAATGCATACACCCTGCAGCGAGAACGGGAAACATAAGTGCAATTGCGACGACGAGTCTGACGGGAATCACAGATCTTCCAGTAGTATAAGTGAAACGAACAAGTTAGACGAAAGGTAAACCAATTTTATATACTTACTCCACTGGCTCAGTGACTCGAAACGAGTCTTGGCCTCTGAAACAAGAGAACACCACTTTGGTCGATCCTGCATTACTTGTCGCTAGTCACCGGCCTGAAGTTCTCGCAGATCATTTTCGACTACGTCTTTCCAGCGATACCTAGGCCGGCCTACCGGGCGTCAGCCCATTGGTCGGCTCTGGTATGCTTTCTTCACGAGACTGCTCGTCTAGTCTCTCGAGGTGGCCAAGCCAGCGAAGACGATGCGCCTTGGTCTCGCCGATGATGTTAGGCGTGTCTACAATCTTCTCTATTTCGACATTAAAACTTAAAAGTGACTTTTAAAGAAGAGCAAAAACTACTCCTTGCGGAAAGAAAGGCCCAGTAAAATTACAAGACGATGGCTGGAGGATACGCACAAATGTCGAATTTTATATAGTCTCCATTATTTTTGCTCTGAAATTTTAATGTCTACGCTTTGCAATATGCTATTTCACTGATGTGTTGACCAAAATCAATATGCATAACATAAGTAGTTAAGCTACTTTGTGAGAATTCAGGGGTCTTAAATGACGCTCGAAAAACGCACGCATTATGGAGTTGTTTGCAAACCCATGACGTAATTATATGCCAAATAGAAGATGTTTCGTATGCTTGACAGCTTGCATATACAAACGTCTTTTTAGCATTGACCAGTGCGATGCGAAATGTCTTCTATTACATAGCGCTGTATACTCTTGGAATTGTCATGATTTTTTTACTTGAATAAGTGAAATAACACGACGATATTACAAATAATTAGATGTTAATAATATTTCCAATATTTTACAGGCGACTGAAAGAGATAGCAAAATACAAGAGGCGTTTGCGGAAAGAGAGCAAGCTAAAGAAGTTGTGTGACAGCACGTCTTCGGAGGGCGATGGGCAGCAGAAAGCGACCACACACACCTCGATACCGATATTGCAGGCAGCTAGGTGAGAGTTAAGATTAAACTCTGATTTGTATATATGTGGACCAAAAATGTGGCATGCAATAAATTATGACTATGAACCTAACATTTGCATCTGTCAGTTAAAAATCCGAATAAACTTTACTTGGCTTCTGACTTGTAACAAGTTTTTTCTTACCTCCTTGCCTTCATGTTAGCGCGTGATTCCCGATTGCGCTTAGACCATGATTCAGGATTTGGGGAGTCTGGTAATTACAAATTTAAACAAAGTGTCTTCTTACCTCAGGGTACAATATTGTTGCCCATGCTCTTTTTGATTAACATTCTTATAATATACTAGATGGGAGTACCCCAGGGCACAATATTGGGGCCTATGCTCTTTTTGATTAACATTATTATAATATACTCGGCCGCTTCTCCCTGTGTTAAGAGCCCTTTTACAGATCAAAACGGACAATTTAAATTTTATTTCCCCTACAGGTTCGACAGACTCCGAGCCATAGGGTGCTATAGAAACCAAACATACCTGACGCTCCCAGCCAGTCGGATAGAGACAAGGTCCCCCTTCGTAGATGTTGGAGCGGCGCCCGAGTTCAAGAGGACGGCCTCAGTGGGGACGCAGACGGAGCCCGAGTGCGCCTGTGGAGCTCCGCTAGTGATGAAGTGTGATGGGTGTGCGCTAAATCGGTTGGTTAGGTGAGTTAAACAAAAAAAAAAGGTAAAAAGACCTTTTTTTGGCAACTGTCTTCATCATCATCATTTGAGCCAATAGACGTCCACTGCCGGACATAGGCCTTCCCCAATTATCTCCACACAGATCGGTCCTGTGGCGCCCGCATGCAATGGATTCCCGCGATCTTCACCAAATCGTCAGTCCACCTTGTGGGGGTCCTGCAACTGTCTTAATTGTTTCAAAATAGATAATATTTGGCCGTGTGGTCCCCGGCAGAGTAGAATAGGCCACCCTCACTCTTACCGAGGTGTCGTAAAAGGCGACTAAGGTAAAGCTGCTGACATGATCATCAGCACCCAGAGAAGGAAAACTGCATTTATATCAAAACCCTCGCCAACCCGTCTGCCAAGCGTGGTGAGTATGGCAATTACCCCTCATGTGTTTGAGGGAGGCCCGTGCCCCAGCAGTGGGGACTTAAATGGGCTGACGATGATGATGATGATAGTGAGAAAACTCGGAGCTCTAAACCAAAATGTAATTAATACACAATAATAAACAAGAAAAGGCACGGACCAAGAGTCTGTGGACGAATCTTTTATTAGACAAAAAAATTAAATCCACCATAGACTAATTAAATTTTTTATTTCTTTCCAGGTCAGACGCAAATTACGACTTGGCGTCCATAGACAGCGATAACTCAGAACATAATGGCGCCCGCCGGAAATGCGAAGACGAGGGGAAAGCTATGAAAAAGCACAAATGTGATAACTATAGAAATAATAATACGTGTGATATAATAGATAGTTCTAGTATTAGTGACGAAGTCAACGAGGTCATAAAAAGACCGAAGTTGAGGAGATTCTTTCCGATAGTAGACCGCTTAGAAAAGATAGTCTCTGACAGGTTTTCGCAGAATACCGAAAAGGATATCGAAGAGTTGCACCTTAAAACTGACGATACGGTCTTCTCGCAGCCGTCTTTTCAGAAGACCAAAGAGACGAAAAGGCAGAAGACCTTTTCAATTTCCGAGGATGATTATGTGTTGTATGAGAAATGTGACTATGGGACGATTGATAAGTGTGATGTGGAGTCCCCCAAGGAACAAGAGGATGGGTTTAAGTTTCCAGAGCTGAAGAAGGGACAGGATGCTTTGGTGCCGTCTCCTACTGAAATGGACAGGTAATCATATGAATCCAACAATACAACAATAAATAGTTTGTTAGATTTTCGCTATGCATTATTAAACTATAAATTAATCAGGACGGGAATTAACATGATAGATAGATAGATAGATATATGATAGATAGATAAATAAATAAATATTTCACAACATCACATACATTGATCTAACTCCGAGATAGGTAGCTCAAGCACCTGTGTTACGGATATCAGAATCAACAGTGGGATTACAAATATATACATATAATACTTTTTCTTTTATATTTTAGATATAGATAGATAGATGATATTTATTATTAGATACAACATTGTGTACTCACATATTTTACTCGAAGTTTCGGCTACGTTACAGCAGCCGTGGTCACGAGCGGATTACTACAATATTCCATTTATGCTTGGAACACAAGTTGCATACAATGTAGGTACAGTCTCGCTGCTATGGCGCAAAGAAACTCTGATATAAGTTTATTTCAAGGAAATCTGCAATAAATGGTTACAGCATCATAAAGGCACTCGCGCGAGTTATACCGCGGACGCGACTCCTCCGAGAGTGACTGCTATTCGATAAGCGCCCTTCGGTGGTCAGGCGAGTTGTACCCTCTAACCTAAACGAGTTAAATTGCATGAGTGAACCAGCACCAGCTCTGTTGGCAATCACATAGACAACCTTCACTCTTCAAAAAATAAAAATCTTCTTTCTTTTAAATAATTGGCTCCTTTTTTCTTTTAAATAATATAATATCCTCCAACCGATTACGGCTACGGCGGCCAATCTCAACGATCAGCCACTTACGCAGGATATATTATAGTGCACTCTCTATTCCCTTACCCTCATATTCCGATGGGACACTACTGTGACACGACCAGAGAGGGATTGGGTGCAGGACCAACGGCTTAACGTGCTCTCCGAGGCACGGGGGTACAAGACCGCCAACTTCCAGACTCCGGGCTGCCACTAAGAATTTCTTACCGAAAACTTAGGTACAAATTTTTGACCCGACCCGGGGATCGAACCCGGGACCTCTTGCACAGCCGTCGCTTTAAAGTGCGACCCACTAACCACTGCGCCACCGAGGCAGTAAATAATATAGTGTTAATTCGGTCCGCAACGAAGGAGTTCGTCATCGTTATAGTAAAGTATCAGCCTATAAACTGTCCCACTGCAGGGAAAAGGCCACCATCCATAGAAATCAAGTCAAGTTTTGGCGTGAATCAATTTTTCGCGTACGCGTTGGACCCAACATTTGTGCATGATTATTTAATAAATAGTTTAAGTGTTTGCCGAGAGGTTGTATCCCCGAAATTGTTTAAAATAGATCCGGTTTAGTAGCTAAAAATTAAAATCGATTTGCGTCGCTAGTGTGCCCTACCCGTCACCTTAAAGGAACCTCCTTTTTAAGTTTCAAGTTTCTATGGTCGGTAGTTTGGGCTGTGGGTGCATTTCTAGTCGCTAATACATTAGTCACTCAGGTTCTCATTTTATAAAGATAATAAGTACCATATATTTATATTTTATCCTTGCAAAAAGCAGTGTTACATTTGCAAATGATTACAAAATTTTCTGGGTGACTTTGAGCCTCCTTAATCGGCCCATTGTAAGCGGCCACGATTCGGTTCCGTATGTCATCATAAGTCATATTCTCAATAATGGATCAAATGTGACGACCCGATTGCAACAGTGGTAGTGCACGCTGCCTCTGATACAAGGGTTGCGGGTTCGATCCCCGCACAGTACAAACATTTGTGTGCATGAATATGTTTGTTTGTATTGGTCTGGGTGTTTGCTATGTATTATAAGTATTTACAAAAGAAAAGTATTATATGTATATATTTGTAATCCCACTGTTGATTCTGATATCCGTAACACAGGTGCTTGAGCTACCTATCTCGGAGTCAGATCAATGTATGTGATGTTGTGAAATATTTATTTATTTAATGTAATCTTTAAATTGAAATAAATTATTATTATTAGTAACAAAATGTAAATATGTCAGATTCCGCTGGCGCTTCGATTCGGCTGCATCCATGGTGTTCCACACGAAGACCGGCCTCCCGCTGACGTCCAGCCCCGCTCCCCTGCGGAGGGGGAATAACTGCTTCGATTTCGACGACTCTATTAATGGCATATCTGGTATTAAGAGGTAAGTTAATAATATCCTCCAACCGATTACGGCTACGGCGGCCAATCTCAACGATCAGCCACTTACGCAGGATATATTATAGTGCACTCTCTATTCCCTTACCCTCATATTCCGATGGGACACTACTGTGACACGACCAGAGAGGGATTGGGTGCAGGACCAACGGCTTAACGTGCTCTCCGAGGCACGGGGGTACAAGACCGCCAACTTCCAGACTCCGGGCTGCCACTAAGAATTTCTTACCGAAAACTTAGGTACAAATTTTTGACCCGACCCGGGGATCGAACCCGGGACCTCTTGCACAGCCGTCGCTTTAAAGTGCGACCCACTAACCACTGCGCCACCGAAGCAGTCGGTAAGTTAATAGACAAGAGCCCATGATGGCCAGATTTTCGATTTTTTTTTATTATTGGATATGGGAATAGTTATTTACGGGATTTAAATAAATAAATAAATAAAAATTGGTGTATTAGATTTAGACGGATGAAAGACGATTGCATGTGACAGAGATGAAAATGTTAAGATGGGTGTGTGGAGTGACGAGAGTGGACAAGATAAGGAATGAGTATATTAGAGGAAGTATGAAAGTGGCCCCCATCATTGATAAATTGAAGGCAAATCGTCCCCTTATTCCCGCTGTCCACCCTCTGCTTGTCCACCCCGGGTGGACAGTGAAACAATTGTTAAAAAACTCCCGCTGTCCACCCCTTCTTGGTTGAAAGAGGGGGTGGACAGCGGGATTTTTTTTAAATTGTTTCACCGTCCACCCGGGGTGGACAAGCAGAGGGTGGACAGCGGGAATAAACCAAATCGTCTTTCTTAATATGGCAATGTAATGAGCAGAGTGGAAGAACATGTAACTAAAAAAAGTGTAAGTGGGAGGAGGAACAGAGGACGGCCGACAAAGAGATGGATGGATTGTGTGAAGAATGACATGATGGGAAAAGGGGTGGATGATTCGATGACGAATGACAGGGTCGTATGGAAAAGGAAGACGTACTGTGCCGACCCCAGATAACCTGGGAAAAGGGCAGGAGGATGATGATGATGAAATGTTTCCCTTGAAAAAAAAAAACAAATGTATATGATGTAGGTATTAGCCGTGTGGTCCCCGGCAGAGTAGAATAGGCCACCCTCACTCTTACCGAGGTGTCGTAAAAGGCGACTAAGGTAAAGCTGCTGGCATGATCATCAGCACCCAGAGAAGGAAAACTCTGTATTTATATCAAAAGGCTACGTTACAGCAGCCGTGGTCACGAGCGGACTGAGTGAGTGAGCGGTGAGTCCGCTCGTGACCACGGCTGCTGTAACGTAGCCGAAACGTCGAGCCAAATATGTGAGTACACAATGTTGTTTCACATAATAAATATCGTGTTAATCCCCGTATTGATACATTATAGTTATAATCATCATCATCATCATCAGCCCATTTAAGTCCCCACTGCTGGGGCACGGGCCTCCCTCAATCACGTGAGGGGTAATTGCCATACTCACCACGCTTGTCAGACGGGTTGGCGAGGGTTTTGATATAAATACAGAGTTTTCCTTCTCTGGGTGCTGATGATCATGCCAGCAGCTTTACCTTAGTCGCCTTTTACGACACCTCGGTAAGAGTGAGGGTGGCCTATTCTACTCTGCCGGGGACCACACGGCTACCAATAGTTATAATGCATGCAACGGGTAGTTATAATGCAACGCGAAAATCTAAAAAACGATTGATTTATTTGTTCTTAAGTAAAAACACACTTAAAAATTTCATCTCGTGTTCAGGCGGGACTCGAACCCACACCTTCCACAATCCGGGTGAATGTACTACCAATTATACCACTGAACGCGTTACTAAGTCGACGAAATTTGTAAGTGCTTGATTCGACATGAGCTGTCGATAGTCTCATCAATATTGTAGGTATATTTACAATATCCAGTGGAAATATTATTACAAATATTTGACCACCAGTTAAGATGAGACTGCTTAATCAATAGTTGATATTTTATAGCAATCTTATCCGATTTATTCTTAAGTAAATAACACACTTAAAAATTTTTAGACTATCGACAGCTCATGTCGAATCAAGCACTTACAAATTTCGTCGACTTAGTAACGCGTTCAGTGGTATAATTGGTAGTACATTCACCCGGATTATGGAAGGTGTGGATTCGAGTCCCGCCTGAACACGAGATGAAATTTTTAAGTGTGTTTTTACTTAAGAACAAATAAATCAATCGTTTTTTAGATTTTCGCGTTGCATTATAACTACCCGTTGCATGCATTATAACTATTGGTAGCCGTGTGGTCCCCGGCAGAGTAGAATAGGCCACCCTCACTCTTACCGAGGTGTCGTAAAAGGCGACTAAGGTAAAGCTGCTGGCATGATCATCAGCACCCAGAGAAGGAAAACTCTGCATTTATATCAAAACCCTCGCCAACCCGTCTGCCAAGCGTGGTGAGTATGGCAATTACCCCTCATGTGATTGAGGGAGGCCCGTGCCCCAGCAGTGGGGACTTAAATGGGCTGATGATGATGATGATTTGTTCGCCCCCAGCGCCCTATTCCACCCGATCTCGCCCCCGTCCCCGGCGCCCCCGGCGTCGCCCGCGTCGCCGGCGCAGTCGCCTGCGCCGCGCGAGCCGCCGCCCGGCCCGCGGGGGCGGAGCCCCGAGGTGAGAGCGAAGAAGGAAGACACGCCTAAGCTGAGGATTGGGCCTAGTACTGGACTTTTGGGTAAGTTTTTTTTTTTTAATTATTCAGTCTCACTAAAAACAATACATATTAAAACTTATGCTAGGTTATGCAGGGTTCGCGCTAGTCCCAACAGCATCCTCAGACTGTTTGCGAGTCGATTTGACTGTTACTACATGAACCATGCCTCGATGAAACATGTAGTGACTGCTTAATTTTATTTCAATTTTATTTATTTTATTTCAATTTAATGTATGAAAATTTCAATTGTAATTTAGTAAAATCTATGTTATGTAATGTGATTAATGTAAATTGTTGTAATTATGATCTCAGTTAGTCGAAATAAAATTATTTTATTTTATTTATTTTATTTTATAGTTAAGTTGTACTGCGTCTGATATGTATGTCACTTAGAAGTGAGCACAACACTAATAATATAAAATGTAGGTACATAATTTCTACTATTTCTAACAATATATAATTTATTTAAGTAAGTAGTATATAGGGATTACTCATTCAGCAAACAATCCAGTATTTTAATTTTGAATTTCCTGTGAGAGTTATTGAAAATGTCCAAATCCTGAATCCTACCTTGTAGTTCATTGTAGGAGTTTTGTTTTTTTTATGTTATAGATGGCAGATGAGCAGATGGATCACTTAATGGTAAGCATTGCCGCCGCCCATAGACGTCCGCGACATCAGTGGAGTCAGAATTGCGCTGCCAACCTTTATACCCCCTTTCCTCAGGATTGGGCCTCCGGTACCCTCATTCATGCAGCGACAGAGCACAATTAAAACCGCTGTTGCTTCTGATATCCGTAACACAACTGATTGAGCTACCCTATCTCGGAGTCAAATCAATATTGTGTTGTGTTGTGTTAATATAATTTAATAAATAGTATAAGTGTTTGCCGAAAGGTTGTAACCCCGAAATTATTTAAAATAGATCCGGTTTAGTAGCAAACAATTAAAAACGAATGGTGTCGCTAGTTAGGTTACACGTCACCTTAAGAATAAATTGCAAAAGATTGATATAAAAATAACAACTATTTATTTATTTATTGTGCCGTGTGGTCCCCGGCAGAATAGAATAGGCCACCCTCACTCTTACCGAGGTGTCGTAAAAGGCGACTAAGGTAAAGCTGCTGGCATGATCATCAGCACCCAGAGAAGGAAAACTCTGCATTTATATCAAAACCCTCGCCAACCCGTCTGCCAAGCGTGGTGAGTATGGCAATTACCCCTCATGTGATTGAGGGAGGACCGTGCCCCAGCAGTGGGGACTTAAATGAGCTGATGATGATGATGATGATGATGATTTATTTATTTATTTACACAGGCAGTTTCGAAGAGTCGGCCCTAAAAGGTCGTTTAGAGCCAGTGGCCACAGTCCACGGGTTCGCGGCCGAGCTGGGCGCATCCGGAGCGTTCTGCCCCCCGCACCGGCGGCTGCCGGTTACCGTTTTCTTCTACGCGCCGGGGGGGACCAATGCACCTTACATGGTGAGTTGGGTAACAATCATTTGTCATAAATAACAATAAAATGCATATTCACAATATGAAAACTATATTTATTTATAAAGCGCCATCTAGCGTCGTTGCGTGGGACTGGTTAGTAGTACTGTCCATTCCGTATCTGAAGGTGATTAGGACAGTTCTTATTTTGAAATTAAAAGTGAGACGCTCCTTTCAAACCTAACCGATATTTTTAAGAATCGAGAATATTTTCTTTAGAAATCTAATCGACTTTTTATTTGTTCGATTTTTAATTTGAATCAACATTTCAATCACAAATAATTTAATGTATGCATCTTATTCATCTGAAAAATAACAAGACTCCCTTGACGTGTCGAAACCACCTTCGTCACCAAAAGAAATTACTAGTTCTTGGTCCCTAATGCAATCTATGCGGACATATTTTGCACGAGACAATAATCGTGATTCGATGGTAAGATGGCCGCCATACCGATTACTGATTTATTGTGATTGTTTGTGTCAATCTCTATGAGCAAAAATTCCGATTAGCGCAATTCATAAGATATTTTTTACAAAACTTATTGATGATTACTTCTCTAATTTCTTGTTTAGATTAATTGAATAAAGTTTAAAAACTAAAACCTAACCACCAAAAAAACACGCTCTAAAAAGTACGAAACAAGAAAATTGTCTCTGCTGAAATTATTATGCCGTATCGCCGTGGTCGTATGCCACATTAATTTTATTTTATTATTATAATGAATCTGTTTTGCTACAGTGGGAAGGCCCAACGCCTTGTTGACTACAAATTTGTTCTATTTGTGTATTTATGTCCCTCGTGTTTAAATTTGTGTTCTGTGGTCAATAAAGAAATCTTTATCTAATTGTACATTATCCCTCTTTATGGTAATTAGAACTGCATGAAAAGACATATATTCAGTTACAAAAGCATGTATTTTAAACACCTGCAGGTTGACAAAAAGTTTTTGCAGTCTGCCGATATCTTTGAATAAATATCACCCCATAAATAATCAATTAAGGTGACGGGTAGGCCACACTAGCGACGGCAATCGATTCGATCGATGTTAGGTCCATTTTTGTACGCGAAAAATTTATTACCGCCAAAAGCGGCCACTTTTGGCGTGAATCAATTTTTCGCGTACAAAAACTTGTTCTCTTTTGTATATTTATGTCCCTCGTGTTAAAATTAGTGTTCTGTGGCCAATAAAGAAATCTTTATCTAATTGTACATCAAAATCATAGTTTTATGTGCAATTAATCATGATAATAATAATTGGTCTCCCCGAAAATACTTACATTACTATGCAGAAGGCGGCCATCCTCAACACATGGCGCATAGTCCGCCGATTCCTACAAGACGACTGCAATCTTAACTTAAATTCGGCGTAAAAAAGGACTAGTCACTTGGCCTTGATGCCCGTGGCTAGTCTATAATACTAGCTACAAGCTGACAACAGAAATAAAAAGATAATAATAATAATTCTCTCTCACACACACACACACACACACTTTTCATTTTTAGATATTTTTTTTTGATTGCCGATAAATAAAATATAACATACAAAATGTAAAACCATTATTGGCTGTAGGTTAAATTTAATTATGTTCATATAACTTGTAAATAGCACTAAGAGCTGTGGTTTTTGTAATAAAAAAAAAATCAACAATTTTCTGCTTCGCCCAACAGTTGACTGGTAGAGAATGCTGTAAGGCATTAAGTCCGCCAATTGTACTTTTTTTACTTCGTGCAATAAAGAATAAATAAATAACATCTCATACATTGATCTGATTCCGTACCAAGTAGCTTAAGCACTTGTGTTACAGATATCAGAACAGAGGAACACAAATATATACTTAAATACATATATTACACCCAGACACTGAACAAACACAAGTGTTCATCGCACAAATGTTTGTCCAGTTAGTTAATTAGTATTTTTTTTTTATATGAGTGGTGGCAGACGAGCAGACGGATCACCTGATGGTAAGCAATTCCGCCGCCCATGGACACCCGCAACACCAGTGGAGTCACAAATGCGCTGCCAACCTTTTCCCCTTCCCCCCCATTGGGCCTCCGGTAACCTCACTCACACGGCGAAACACAGCGCAGGCGTTGCTTCAAGCCGGTGTTCTGTGAGGCAGTGGTATCACTCCGGCCGAGCCGGCCCATTCATGCCTAAGCGTTGCTCTCACACATTTTTGTTGTGCAAATAGGTAATTTTTAGAGTGTTAGTTTAAATACAAAATATTAACTCTGCCCTGCATATACAGAGATAGATAGATAGATATTCTTTATTGCACAAAAATAAAATACAAGCATGATACAACAGCAACAGACAGTACAATAAGGCGGTCTTATCGCTTGTAGCGATTTCTCCCAGACAACCTTTGGGTAGAGGAAAGAAATATCGTATTCGTAATAAGGGAAGGCAGTGCAAAGTAATTTAACAAATGAAATTGACACATTTTCGAAATGTGCAAATTTGTTCGTAAATTTAAAGAATTTTATTCAAAACGCGAATATGTACAATGTAAATACACAATTTAGAAATAAAAGTTAATTAGCTCTACCAAATTCCCGCCTTAAATTAAATTCCACAAGCACCTTCAGTTCCTCTGTAAAAATATATAACAAATTACCAGACATACTCCAGAATGAAAAAAATGATAAAATATTTATTAAAAAATTAAAGAACTACGTAATTGATAAAAGTTACTACAACACTAATGAATATTTTGCTGATCATACATATACACGGAGACTTTTAATCGGTGATCAGGACCTACTGATTCCGACTAGGTGGATGATATAGTACTATAGTAATAGTAGTTACATGTCAGAGTTCCATTTTTTTTTCTTGTCTGGAACTTTAAGTTAATAACTATGAATATGGTCATCCTACTCCTCCTTGTTACAAATAAAACCTCTTCATAAGTACAGGTACAGTGATGATAACAAACCTCATTAGAGATTAAAGTTTTTCATGTCATTGGTAGAAAACTGTCAAATGGCAGTCAACGTCAAATAAAACAAATTAAAGAAAATTAAAATAGCTTTCTACACTTCATAAAAATGTAGGAAGACCATACATTCCAATTAAATTTAGATATCTAATAAAATTTAAAATAAAACCTAAACAAAAAGAAAACATGTAACTACTATTACTATAGCAATGGCCATCATCCATCTAGTCGGAATCAGTAGGTCCTGATCACCGATTAAAAGTCTTCGTGTATAGGTTTCTCCAAATGATTTAATTCAAATTAAAGTTTATTATAAAAGTTTTTCCTCTCTCCTAAACCTAATTTTGCGTGCCCGACTGGGTCCATAACATTGTTCCATTACTATTGTAACATCTTATTGTACATTATGGTTTTGCAATAAATGATTGAGTATTTAGTTATTTACAAAATATGTCTTGTTGAATGGCTGCATTAGACGGCTCATATCTCCGCCGTAAGAAGAGATATCGAAATGGCTGTCTTTGCAAAAAATCCGGCATGTCGAATTTAGTATGGCTGTGTTAATAACTCGATTTTCGAAAAAGTGCCACTTGGCTGCTTTCTGCAGAACTAGGTCCAATGGACAACATATCAAAATTGCTAAGCTCTGAAACAAAAAATACCATTTCTTTATTTACTTTTCCGCTGCGCGAATATATATTTATTAATTTTTTATATTGCTTATTTACTAAGAAAAAAATTAAAAACTAAAAAACGTAAGATGACCTCATCGGACGGCAGAATGTAAAATATTTCTTTGCCTAGCACATTATAGTTTTAAATTTACGAAATGCCAAACCCATGACATACAACTGTCAAAAAAAAGACAACTTGTGAACGTTGAATGAATGAATGACGTTGACAATGTTGACACTAGTATTATTTACCTTTGACAGTAGTACCTTTTTTTTATTAAAACAATGATAAGCAAAGGAATATCGCTGTATTCAGCCGTCCGATGACGTCATTTGGCGCTTACGTCTATTTAGAATATAAAGAATTTTAACAATTATTTTATGCATGAAAATGGACAAATTTTGAAAAAAGAAAAAATATGGGTCCGTTCATTTTATGTCTATTTTCATATAAAAAAACAATTTGGACATGTTAAAAATATGAAATGTTGTCCATTGTACATCAAAATCATAGTTTTATGTGCAATTAATAATAATAATAATTTTTTTTTTTTTTTTTTAAATATTTCACAACATCACATACATTGATCTGACTCCGAGATAGGTAGCTCAAGCACCTGTGTTACGGATATCAGAATCAACAGTGGGATGACAAATATATACATATACTACTTTTCTTTTGTAAATACATACTTATAATACATAGCTAACACCCAGACCAATACAAACAAACATGTTCATGCACACAAATATTTGTACTGTGCGGGGATCGAACCCGCAACCCTTGTATCAGAGGCAGCGTTCACTACCACTGTTCCAATTGGGTCGTCATAATTAATTGGTCTCCCCGAAAATACTTATATTACTATGCAGAAGGCGGCCATCCTCAACACATGCCGCATAGTCCGCCGATTCCTACAGGACCACTGCAATCTTAACTTAAATTCGGCGTAAAAAGGACTAGTCACTTGGCCTTGATGCCCGTGGCTAGTCTATAATACTAGCTCATCATCATCATCATCAGCCTATCGCAGTCCACTGCTGGACGTAGGCCTCTCCAATTGTTTGCCACTGTGATCTATCCATGGCTTCTCGCATCCAGCTCTTGCCAGCCATCCTGCGCAGATCGTCCTCCCACCTAGCCAGAGGGCGCCCTACATTACGTTTGCCAAGACGCGGTCTCCACTCCAGAACTCGTTTACCCCATCGGTTGTCGGTTCTGCGGCTAATATGGCCAGCCCACTGCCACTTAAGCTTGCTAATCCGGTGAGCAATGTCGATAACTTTGGTTCTCTGCCGGATCACCTCATTTCGGATTCGATCTCGGAGAGAGACGCCGAGCATTGCTCGTTCCATAGCCCGCTGAGCGACCTTTAACTTGTGGACCAGCCGTACCGTAAGTGTCCACGTTTCGGCTCCGTATGTCATGACGGGTAGGACGCACTGATTGAAGACTTTCGTCTTTAGGCACTGTGGTATCGACGATACGAAGACACGACGTAGTTTTCCAAATGCTGCCCAACCTAACTGGATTCTCCTATTCACCTCATCCTCGAGGTTGTTTTTACCCAATTGCAAAGTCTGCCCGAGGTAAACGTATTTTTGAACAACTTCGAGGACGGCACCGTGAATTGCAATCGGTTCCGGTAGAACATGTTCATTGAACATGACCTTGGTTTTGTCCAAGTTCATCCGTAGGCCGATGCATTTAGAAGAGTCAGCCAGGTCATTCAGCATCTGTTGTAGGTCCTGCAGCGTTTCTGCCATTATGACGATGTCGTCAGCAAATCGCAGGTGAGAGATGTATTCGCCATTGATGTTGATGCCACGTCTCTTCCAGTTCAGCGTCTTGAACATATCCTCCATTGCATTTGTGAACAATTTCGGGGAGATGACGTCCCCTTGTCTCACTCCTCGATGCAATGGTATAGGACTTGTTTGCTGATTCTGTACTTGGACGGACATAGTAGCGGCATCATAGAGGCATCTCATCACCTGGATATATCGCCAATCGGCTTGGCATCGCTGCAGGGACTCCAGAACAGACCAGATTTCAACCGAATCAAAGGCTTTCTCATAGTCCACAAATGCTAGACACAGGGGCTGATTATACTCTTCTGTCTTCTGTATAATCTGCCGCACTGTGTGGATGTGATCTATGGTGCCGTATCCGCTCCGAAACCCAGCCTGTTCCGGTGGTTGGAATTCGTCGAGTCTCCGCGCAAGACGGTTCGTGATCACTCTTGAGAACAGCTTATAGACGTGGCTTAAAAGGGAAATGGGTCGATAGTTCTTCAAAAGGGTTTTGTCCCCTTTTTTGAAAAACAAGACGACCAAACTCTTACTCCACGCCTCCGGAGTTCTCCCTTCGAAGAGGACATCGTTAAAGAGCTTTTGGAGTTCCCTCAGTACGGGTAATCCTCCAGCTTTCAACAACTCTGTTGTAACGCCATCCTCTCCAGGGGCTTTTCCATTTTTCAGCTGTCCAAGAGCAATCTCGATTTCGCCAATGCTGACTTCTGGCAAGTCTTCGGTGAAATGGCGTGTTAATGTGGCCCTAGAGTCCTCATTTTCGGGATCAGGTCGAGATGCATGCGAAGCGTATAATCGGCCATAGAAGTCTTCCACTTCTCGAAGGACCGCCGGCTTTGAAGCAACAACTTCTCCACGTGATGTGGTCAGCTTGGTCAGGTGGCTTCTTCCGAGAGATTGTACGAAAACCTTCGACCCCCGATTCTGCTCGATAGCTCTTTCAATCGAGAGAGTATTGGAGCACCGGAGGTCGCGTCGCATAAGTTTACTGATCTCCCGGTTTAGAGTCCGTTTTCCTGACGAAGTGGACGGTGGTTGCTCACGTCGTTGTCTCATTAGCCCCAAGGTCTCATCAGAGAGTTTCGACTTCCTACCTTTGCGCTGCATGTTACAAAATCTCGTGCCTTCTTCCCTGAGGACTCGAACCACATTTTCGAGGTTCTGGTCAACGTCCGTTGCGGTTTCCACGGCATTGAATCGGTTTTCCAGGTTTAACTGAAACTTTTCAGATCCTTTCATGGATTGCAGTAGAGTAGGCCGGAGTCTTGACCTCATCAAGCGGACTCGTTCGGCTTTAAAGTCGATATTCAGAGTGCCTCGGACAAGTCTGTGATCGCTACCGGTATTGAACCTGTTGATCACGGAGACATCTCTGAATATATGCCGCCTGTCCGCCATGATGAAGTCGATCTCGTTTTAAGTCATAGTGTCGGGGCTCTGCCACGTCCACTTTCTTTGGGGCTGCTTCTTGAAGAAAGAGTTCATCAAAAAGAGTCCCTCTCGTTCGAGAAAGTTGACAAGCATCCGCCCCCTATGATTCCTAACTCCAAATCCATGGGATCCTACTACCGATTCGTTGCAATTCTGTACTCCCACTTTTGCGTTGAAGTCCCCCATGACAACATTGTAGTGGGTTTTGGTGGTGAAGTGGAGGGCCCTCGATATGTCATCGAACATTTCCTCCACTTCATCGTCTGAGTGTGTCGAAGTCGGTGCGTACACTTGCACCACCTTGAGGCTGTACCTCTCGGTGAGCTTGATAATGAGGTACGCTACCCTGTTCGACACGCTAGACATTTCCACTACGTTGTCAGAAAGGGACTTATTGACCAGAAACCCGACGCCGCCTTGAGAATGTTGGTCTCCCTCGCGGAAGTACATTAGGTGGCCCGACTCCAAGGTTACGGTGTCCTCGCCCTCTCTTCGGACTTCGCTTAAACCAAGGATGTGCCACCTTATTTTCCCAAGTTCCACCTCGAGTTGTGCCAGATGCGAATCAAGCCGCAAAGTGCGTCCGTTGTACGTCGCCAGGGTCAGTTTGTTGTGGTGGCCTCCCGTAGCCCGGAGATTCTTCGCACCCCCCGTCCCGCCGTTACCATGGTCGCCACCATGACCAGGAATAGCGGGACTGCCGGGAACTGGGGGCCGTGGCTGTAGTTTCACTCGCATTGGAGGGTTTGCCCATAATCGCCACGCTGGGCAGGCGGGTTGGCGATCGCAGGACGTGGATTTTTGCGCCAGTGACGCTGCTGCCCGTCACTGGCCTGGCGTATTTGGCCACGTCATAGCTGTGGTTATACCGCCATCGGTCGGTCGCCAGAGCCTCGTTGGTAATTTAGCAGGATGCACCACGGGCAGGTGAGGTTGGCTTGGGGCAGGAAGGTGGTAGATTGCCCCCTTACACCCCCAATACTAGCTACAAGCGGACAACAGAAATAAAAAGACAAGAATAATAATTATCTCTCACACACACCCCCTTCCCCCCATTGGGCCTCCGGTAACCTCACTCACACGGCGAAACACAGCGCAGGCGCTGCTTCACGCCGGTCTCCTGTGAGGCAGTGGTATCACTCCGGTCGAGCCGGCCCATTCATGCCTAAGCGTGGCTCTCCCACATTTTTGTTGTGCAAATAGGTAATTTTTAGTGTTAGTTTTTTTTTTTATGATATAGGTGGCAGACGAGCAGACGGATCACCTGATGGTAAGCGATTACCGCCGCCCATGGACGCCTGCAACACCAGTGGTGTCACAAGTGCGTTGCTTACCTTTTAACCCCCCTTCCCCTGGATTGGGCCTCCGGTACCCTCACTCACGCACTGCCGCGCTAACAGTACCTTAGAGAGAGATGCGGTTAAAGTTTTTGATTAAACTTTTGTTTACCACTTTCTTAGCTTAAGAGTTTTAAAAGCAAAGCTCAAAAATGGTTGTAAGACGGGAGTATAGAGAAATACACGGCGATCCAGGATATGTATCAGCCTATAAACTGTCCCATTACAGGGCAAAGGCCTCCATCATAGAAATCAAGTCATCGCTACTATGATGGGATTAGGCTTAATCACCACGTTAGTAATATTGATGTTTAAGCGTGGCTCTCCCACATTTTTGTTGTGCAAATAGGTAATTTTTAGAGTTTTAGTTTAATATATTTCTTATTTGTTGCCTCCCAGGGCCACATCAACCTGGGCCCCAGCGGCTACCGGGTCGCCCGCTCCGGCACCGTCCAGGTGTCCCTGTTCAACCCTCACGGCACGCTGGTGAAGATGTTCGTGGTGCTGTACGACCTGACCTGCATGCCGCCCATGGCGCGCACCTTCCTGCGCCAGCGCACGCTGTACATGCCCGCCGGCGCCGAGCCGCCCAGCGGCCACTTGCACAAGTGGCTTAGATACCTTATCCATTTGAGGTGAGCCGTTTGAATAACCGAATAGATAAATAATAATAATGTATTCTATCGAGCCGTGTGGTCCCCGGCAGAGTAGAATAGGCCACCCTCACTCTTACCGAGGTGTCGTAAAAGGCGACTAAGGTAAAGCTGCTGGCATGATCATCAGCACCCAGAGAAGGAAAACTCTGCATTTATATCAAAACCCTCGCCAACCCGTCTGCCAAGCGTGGTGAGTGTGGCAATTACCGCTCATGTGATTGAGGGAGGCCCGTGCCCCAGCAGTGGGGACTTAAATGGGCTGATGATGATGATGATTCTATCTAAGACAAACGCTCCAATCAGGCAGAAACAACTTCGAGAGAGAAGCCAATAGAAGAATTCAGCTAGGCTGGGCAGCATTTGGTAAACTTCGTCAAGTCTTCTCGTCACCCATCCCTCAAAGTCTTAAGTCGAAAGTCTTCGACCAGTGCGTCCTTCCGGTCATGACTTACGGTGCCGAGACATGGACAGTCACAATAAATGAACACGGATGTTTGTTCGTCTACTTTGGCAGAGGGAAACGCGTCCACATGCCACGTCCCGTGTAGAGAGATCCTAATCCGATGCTAAATCTATGCTATAGCGGTGTAATTCTATAAAAAAATAAGACGTTATACCGTAGATTTAACCACGGATAAAAATTTGTCTATTTACTTATATTTTTTTATCTTTTCACAGATTTATGACTTCAAAATCCGGTAAGCTGTACCTACACACAGACATACGGATCATTGTATCCAGAAAAGCAGACCTGGACACAGCCACCGCTCACTCCCTATTCCGACCCATAACGAAAACCGAAGAAAAGGAGGAGAGTGAAAAGAGTGTAAATCGTACGCCGAACCGAGTGTTCGGAGGATCCAGCGAGTTCGATTCTGAGAAGGGGACGAGGGAGCTAGGGTACGAGAATAGAAATGGGGTGTCGTATGAGCTGAGAAGCTTTACGTATGCTCCGGAAAACCCGAAGTATTCGCCGCGATAGTGTATCCAAGACAAATATATTTTTTGGTTTTTTATATTCGAGCGTTTTATTCACTCACTCCTAGAGACCTATTTTTGATTTACTCGTATGACTTAGCATCGTGGCGAGCGCACGATTTCTACTGATTTTCCTTCGACATACGAAATTCCGCATTTTTGAATCATTCGTCTGCAACGAGTGACCCCATCCACTCGTTGGTCGAGTGACTTAAAGCGAGCAGTAGAAGCAACGTCAAAATAGTTGTCAATAGCAACAAGCATTAACAAAATATTATAAATGTCAAAACTTCTTCTTCTTCTTATTTTATTTGTGGCAATCAACGTCTCGACTGAGAATTACTCCTGCCATTATCATGTTTTAGATTTTAGGTATTATTAAGCGGGACAACCGAAGAGAATTCGCCAATGTCAAGTAACTTATTGAGAACAAGTAGGTAGTCAACAGTCGAAGTCAGTCAAAGTCACAGTCACTCAATAAAACGCCGGTGTTTTGCGTTTTATCGACCTACGGATTCAGCGGATATCACTCTAAAAGCAATCGCGGGTTTTAAGACTCTATTAGGTCCAAGCAAGTTGTCACGAGACAACGCACTCGACACACAATAGGAGTGTTAAATACGATACAATCCAACGATTCTTATTATAACTTGCACACTAAAAACCACTAGACACTAATTTAAAACCTTTGAATTGCATCAGCCCACGCGGCTTCTTTTAGTCCTACCCGCCGAATCCCAAAATTGCAAAACTTTGATTAGACTGATTTTGACAGTTGACATTTATAGTTTTTTGTGGCAAAAAAGCAAAGATTTTCATATTCAGCCTATAATCTATGGTTTTTGCGTTCCGTTTGGAATGCGGAAGTTACCGGTTTTTATAAACATCTGCATGGAAGGATTAGAATGTCAATTGACTGTATTATATTGGCTACATCGAAATCGAATGATTAAAAATAGGGAAAATCGGCTTCATGCGACTTAGAAGGCGAATGTGACATATGTCGCATGCGACGACGCTAAGTCATACGAGTGAATCAAAAATAAAGCTCCTAACCTAAGAATCTTTTGTTATAGGATGTTCAAAAAGACGAGATAAAAATATATAGGTAATAAAATTTTTTGATTCCCGATAGCGAATGGCACGCTCTTTTAGTCTAGTGGTTTAAGTACCGGAGTGTGATCTCAGGGTCCTGGGTTCGATTTCCAGGTCGAGCAAAAAGGATGTTTCTAAGTTCCCGAACATAGCTCGGGTTTATGATCACCAATCCGCATTTGGCAAGCGTGGTGATTAAGCCTAATCCCATCGTATTAGCGATAACTAGATTTCTATGATGGAGGCCTTTGCCCTCCAGTGGGACAGTATGTAGGCTGATACTTTTATAGCGAATGACAGCACCGCCTAAGGCATACACACAGTTAACTGGTGCCATCAATTGAAACTAAATTAGTCCAGTTGTGGGTGTCCATGCGCACGTTCCTGTTTTTAGGGTTCCGTAGCCAAATGGAAAAAATGGAACCCATATATATTCGTCATGTCTGTCCGTCTGTCCGTATGTCATAGCCACTCTTCCCCAAAACTATAAGAACTATACTATTGAAACTTGGTAAATAGTAGATTTTGTTAACAGCATTACGATTCATACACAAAAATTGGAAAAAAAAAATGGGGCGGTCTCCATACTTAAACTGAAACTCAATTTTTTCTTTTTCATCAAACCTATACGTGTGGGGTATCTATTTCAACCCGTCTGCCAAGCGTGGTGAGTATGGCGATTCCCCTCATGTGATTGAGGGAGGCCCGTGCCCCAGCAGTGGGGACTTAAATGGGCTGACGATGATGACGATAATTAATCATAATAGTAATTTAAAATCACTGTGTGCCTTCCAGGAGTTGAAGGATGCCTCTTTTGAAGGCAACCTTACCACTGTGAAATATGTCAAAAGCAGAAAAGGAGGATCAGAAAAACTTGTTATAGATCCAAAGTAAACGGTTGTCTATGGAGTTTTTTATGTTTCCAAAAATAGGCAGACGAGCATGCGGCCCATCTGATGGTAAATGGTAACCGCCGCTCGTAGACATCAACAATGCTAACCGGGAAAGAAGTACTTTCAAACCTCGTAACCCTTGCCTTCTCCGGTCCTCCAGTACCCTTACTCACGCAGCGAAACACAGTACAGACACTACCGGTTTTCTGTGAGGCTGTGGTATCACTCCGGTCAAGCCGGCCCTTTCATGCCGAAGCGTGGCTCTCTGATGGTAGTGGTAATTGTATTTTGCCAAGGTTTATGTTTTTCGACCCGTTTGGAACAGTGGTAGTGAACGCTGCCTCTGGTTCAAGGGTTTCGGGTTCGATCCCCGCACAGTGCAAACATTTGTGTGCATGAACATATATCTATTTGGATTGGTCTAGGTGTTATCTATGTATTACAACTATGTATTTACGAAAGAAAAGTATTATATGTATATATTTGTAATCCCACTGTTGATTCTGATATCCGTAACACAGGTGCTTGAGCTACCTATCTCGGAGTCAGATCAATGTATGTGATGTAGTGAAATATTTATTTATTAATGTTACACTGATTATGGCATAAGAATTATGTGTAAATTTAATATGTAACTCGTTTTAAATAAATAAAATAAAACATTTTTAATACATTTTATTCAAATAAATTAGGCATAGTTTAAATTCACAATCATACATAACAAATAAATACACACACTATGGCCTCAACTTACACTACAACAACTGTCTTAATTATTTTAAAATAATATAATATTTAAATACAATTTCAGACATTTCCATTCCTGAAGATATTAAAATGTTTTTTCAGGAACGAAAATATCTTTAAAAATATAAAGTATCTAGTTAATTCTAAACCAGCTTTTTGTACATGAAATCAAATTTCTAAATGCAATTTGTTAATTCATTCTGATTATAAATTGATTAAAAAGAACTGGTAATGATTCATTTTTATGAAAACAGCTAGAATATGTGTCCGCCATTTTTTTTTTTATTTTATCGTTTATTATTTCAATATCGGCGTCTCTCTTCGAGATCGAATCCGAAATGGGGTGAGCCGCAGAGAACCAAAGTCATCGACATTGCTCACCGGATTAGCAAGCTTAAGTGGCAGTGGGCTGGCCATATTAGCCGCAGAACCGACAACTGATGGGGTAAACGAGTTCTAGAGTGGAGACCGCGTCTTGGCAAACGTAATGTAGGGCGCCCTCTGGCTAGGTGGGGGGACGATCTACGCAGTATGGCTCGGAAGAGCTGGATGCGAGAAGCCATGGATAGATCACAGTGGCGAACAATTGGAGAGGCCTACGTCCAGCAGTGGACTGCGATAGGCTGATGATGATGATGATTTCAATATTAAAACTTTGGTAGCAGATAATTTTGAAACATGCCACTTTACTGGTTTTTGTAAGATTTATTTAATTTTAAACGCAATTGAAAATAAAAAAATAAAATAGCGAAAGTGTTGATAAGCCAATTTGAATTAATCATCTTCATCATCATTACAGCCAATAGACGTCCACTGCTGGACATAGGCCTCCACCAATGTTCTCCACACAGATCGGTCCTGTGCCGCCCGCATCCAATGGATTCCCGCGATCTTCACCAGATCGTCGGTCCACCTTTTGGGGGGCGCAACGGCTGCGACTTCCTGAATTGAATTAATAAAATAATAATATTGACAAATGTCAGATATTATTTTTCCAGTTTATTTTACAACATCTTCCCTTTGCCCATTTATTAAATAATTAAGACTTAAAATAAATAGACTTAATTTTAGCTAATAAATTAATAAATAATTAAAACTAAGTGACTGGCTCATTCTAGCCTAAAGTTCAGAAATTGGGAAAGTCTTATAATTTTTTAACATGTTTGATGAAAAAAGTATCAGCCTATATACTGTCCCACTGCAGGGCAAAGGCCTCCATCTTAGAAATCAAGTCATCGCTACTATGATTGGATTAGGCTTAATCACTACGCTTGGCCAAATGCGGATTGGTGACCACAAACCCGGGCTATGTTCGAAAAATTCAAAACATACTTTTTGCTCGACTCGGGAATCGAATACAGGACGCCGAGATCACAGCCCGGTACTTAAACCACTAGACCAACAGGGTGTCGTTTGATAATAATTTAACATTAAATATAATGGATTACCAAAGTATAAAACCCGGATTGTAATACTTCGGTGATCCACTCTCAATGGTTCGATGCCCACACTAACACAAAACATTTGTAGATGTGTTGGGTCTGGGTGTTTGTGGTACCTTCGTTGTTCTTTTCTTCCTTCTATTGTATCCGTATAAATATTTTTTTCAATTTTTCTCTCTATTACAAAAAAATGCCTTTTTAGTACTGAATTTTGAAAATATTTATCAGACTTTCCCAAGATCTGGTCTATTGCAGATCTACTACTATCAGATTTTCCCAAGGTCTACTTCTGGTCTGCTGGTCTACTCCAGGTCTTCTGGTCTACTAAAGGTCTACTCTAGTCTTTAGTGAGCAGAGGTCGATACTGCACGTCTTGCCTCTCCTGGCCGTGGTAGGGGGACTGGGGTAGGTCTAAGTCTAGTTCTGCTGTTTCCTGCAAAAAAAGTTATTGTTAATTTATTTGGTCCTGTGACGATATTTTCTGAGTTATCAATTTGATTGACTTGAATTTCGTTTAAGTATCAGCAAGGATGAAAACTTAGTCCACTTTATTGATTTTGAGTTTTTATCCATAGTGGTTACGATTTCAATCTCATAGTCCCCATTCATCATCATCATCATCAGCCCATTTAAGTCCCCACAGCTGGGGCACGGGCCTCCCTCAATCACATGAGGGGTAATTGCCATACTCACCACGCTTGGCAGACGGGTTAGCGAGGGTTTTGATATAAATGCAGAGTTTTCCTTCTCTGGGTGCTGATGATCATGCCAGCAGCTTTACCTTAGTCGCCTTTTACGACACCACGGTAAGAGTGAGGGTGGCCTATTCTACTCTGCCGGGACCACACGGCGTTCCCCATTAGCGTGTGAAAAATCTACTAGATGATCTGCCCTCCTAGAAGCGACTGCCGAAGGCGCTTCTTGGGTGAGGCCTACTTAGGTACAGCAGTGGAAGTCGATAGGATAGAGTATGCGTTAATCTTACCTCAGGGTCTATGCTCTTGGACCAGGGTCATGGGAGCTTTCTAACTGGGACACCAGTGTCGAACAAATCCTGCCAACCTCCTAGCAGCGCCACTGCCGAAGGCGCTTCTTGGGTGAGGCCTACGTAGGTACAGCAGTGGAAGTCGATAGGATAGAGTATGCGGTAATCTTACCTCAGGGTCTATGCTCTTGGACCTGGGCCATGGGAGCTTTCTTAGTGGGACACCAGGGTCGAACAAATCCTGGCAACCTCCTAGCAGCGCCACTGCCGAAGGCGCTTCTTGGGTGAGGCCCTACGTAGGCACAGCAGTGGAAGTCGATAGGATAGAGTATGCGTAATCTTACCTCATGGTCTATGCTCTTGAACCTGGGCCATGGGAGCTTTCTAAGTGGGACACCAGGGTCGAACAAATCCTGACAACCTCCTAGCAGTGCCACTGCCGAAGGCGTTTCTTGGGTGAGGCCCTACGTAGGCACAGCAGTGGAAGTCGATAGGATAGAGTATGCGTAATCTTACCTCATGGTCTATGCTCTTGAACCTGGGCCATGGGAGCTTTCTAACTGGGACACCAGGGTCGAACAAATCCTGCCAACCTCCTAGCAGCGCCACTGCCGATGGCGCTTCTTGGGTGAGCCCTACGTAGGTACAGCAGTGGAAGTCGATAGGATAGAGTATGCGTTCGTCTTACCTCAGGGTCTATGCTCTTGGACCAGGGTCATGGGAGCTTTCTAAGTGGGACACCAGGGTCGAACAAATCCTGCCAACCTCTTAGCAGCGCCACTGCCGATGGCGCTTCTTGGGTGAGCCCTACGTAGGTACAGCAGTGGAAGTCGATAGGATAGAGTATGCGTTAATCTTACCTCAGGGTCTATGCTCTTGGACCTGGGCCATGGGAGCTTTCTAAGTGGGACACCAGGGTCGAACAAATCCTGCCAACATCCTAGCAGCGCCACTGCCGATGGCGCTTCTTGGGTGAGCCCTACGTAGGTACAGCAGTGGAAGGCGATAGCATAGAGTATGCGTTCGTCTTACCTCAGGGTCTATGCTTCTGGACCAGGGTCCCCAGCCGTGGGAGTCTTCCTCGTGGTCGTAGTGGTGCTGATGCTGCGCGTGTTCATAGTAGATCACCTGTAACAACAGAAATAGTTTAATTAATAAACGCTCTAAAACATTTATCATCAATTGACTGACCGGATGGCGCAATTGGTAGTGACCCTGCCTCTTACGCCAAAGGTCGTGGGTTCGATCCCCACCCTGGACAAACATACGTGCGATGAACACTTGTGTTTGTTCGGTGTCTGGGTGTAATATATGTATTTAAGTATATATTTGTGTTCCTCTGTTGTCTGATATCTGTAACACAAGTGCTTAAGCTACTTAGTACGGAATCAGGTCAACGTATGAGATGTTGTGAGAATTATTATTATTATTATTAATTATTATAATTCACCATGTAGGTAATGAGTAAATAATTAAATAAATAAAAAATAAAAACATATTACAAAAAAACGAAGAATTAAAATAATTTAAACAGAACCGAAAAATAATTACTTAAACAAAGCGCAAATCAATTAAATAAGTGAATATTTCAATTAAAAAGATCATTACCATCATGTAGTAGATAATAAGTAAATAATTAAATAGTCAAATAATAATATAATAAACCCTATATTACAAAAAAAGAAATACCGCCCAAAACTAATTATTTAAACAATTTAAGCATTAATCCAAAGAAGTTAATTAGGTAAATATAAATTAGATGCGCTTATAATACATATTTGTGAATGCGTGAAGTGCGATTGCCGCCGAGATAATATTTATCAAGTATAGGTAGGTACTTAAATTTATTTATGTTTAATAAATAAGACTTATTAATTTTTAACGCGTAACCTTTGTTCAATTTTCTGTTTTTTTATCAATAAGTCAATTTTCATGACTACAATAACCTCTCTCGACTCTCTCTCGAAGTCAACCTGTTTGGATCAGTGGTAGTGAACGCTGCCTTTGGTCCAAGGGTTGCGAGTTCGATCCCCGCACAGTACAAACATTTGTGTGCATGAACATGTCTGTTTGTATTGGTCTGGGTGCTTTCTATATATTATAAGTATGTATTTACAAAAGAAAAGTATTTAATATATATATTTGCAATCCCACTGTTGATTCTGATATCCGTAACACAGGTGCTTGAGCTACCTATCTCGGAGTCAGATCAATGTATGTGATGAGAAATATTTATATTATCTTTTGTTTGGACGCTACAGGTATATTCGTTCGTCAGACGGTTTCGTTGTAGGACCTGGCCTCTAGAAACGGGGCAGGAGAATGAAAGCGAAGAGATTTCTCCCACACGCATGACCTCATATCATCGATCGGGTTCCGAGTGAATCACCTCCAGCGCACGATCAGGTGTACCAACTTTCACCTCGTCGGGTCAGCGGTAGGGCTGCCGAGTGTACTAGGGGTCAATTAGCTATATCGTTGCTTTTACTGAAAGGGCGTGGTAGCTCCGTGATTCACGCGCTTTCAGAACGCCGAATGATCTGAGTGAGCCGAATGATCCGAATGAGTTTATTCTTATTCTTATTCAATAGGCAAATAAAATAGTAGGTTTTTGGCATTGCGAGTTTATTTTCTAATAATATCCTCCAACCGATTACGGCTACGGCGGCCAGTCTCAACGATCAGCCACGTACGAAGGCTATATTATAGTGCTCAAGTATGTGCGTAAACACAAGTGCACTCTCTATTCCCTTTCCCTCATATTCCGATGGGACACCAGCGTGACACGACTGGAGAGGGAGTGGGCGCAGGACCGACGGCTTTTAACGTGCTTTCCGAGGCACTGGAAGTCTGGAAGAGTCTGGCAGTCTTGTCCCCCGGGTACAAGACCACCAACTTCCAGACTTCGGGCTCCTCCTCATCATAGCGTGTGATTCCCAATGGTACCCTTGGACCATGATTCTTGATTTGGTGAGTCTGGTAATTACAATGAATGAAGCGACTGCCGTCTGACCTTCGCAACCCTTTAACAGCTGAACCAGACCAACTGAATCATGGTTACACGTTTCAGAAGCTATACGAAACGTACAGCTTTCCTTACGATGTTGACTCCAGGCTGACACTAAGAATTTCTTACCGAAAACTTAGGTTCAAATTTTTGGCCCGACCCGGGGATCGAACCCGGGACCTCTTGCGCAGCCGTCGCTTTATAGTGCGACCCACTACCGCTACGCCACCGAGACAGTCAGGCGGTTGGTTAAAATACGAATGAGTATTCTCAAATATTCTGTGCATTACAATGCACTTCCATTAGAGGCCATGTTTAAGTTACGTCAAATGAATTTCATGTTTCTTTTTTCACGCGTCTTTGAAACATCACGAACTTTAATGGGTCTAATGATGACCAACAAAATCACTAAATAGTATAAAACAAATAATGTGCATATACGTGCGAAGCCGGGGCAGGTCGCTAGTTGAAAATATAATGTGTATGATGATCATAGTAAGTATCATCCTATAGCTGTCCCGCTGCAGGGCAATGGCCTATATCATAGAAATCAAGTCATCGCTACTATGATGGATTAAGCTTAATCATCACGCTTGCCTCTTGAGTTCTAGAGTGGAGACCGCGTCTTGGCAAACGTAATGTAGGGCGCCCTCTGGCTAGGTGGGGGGACGATGCGCAGGATGGCTGGCAAGAGCTGGATGCGAGAAGCCATGGATAGATCACAGTGGCGAACAATTCGAGAGGTCTACGTCCAGCAGTGGACTGAGATAGGCTGATGATGATGATGATGACCACGCTTGCCTAATGCGGATTGGTAAACACAAACCCGAGCTATGTTCGAAAAATTCGAAACATACTTTTCGCTCGATCGAATCGAACCCAGGACCCCGAGATCACGGCCCGGTACTTAAACTACTAGACCAACGGGAAGTATGATTACAGTATTATGATAATTTAAGATCTTCTTCTTCATCTTAGCGTGTATCCAGGTAATCCAGGTTGCGTGCAAAGCTGTCGCTTTAGAGCCCAGGGTACGCTTAGACCATGATTCAGGATTGGGGTATCTGGTAATTGCAATGAAGCGACTGCCGTCTGACCTTCGCAACCCTTTAACAGGGAAACCAGACCAACTGAATCATGGTTACACGTTTCAGAACCTTTTTCCGAAACGTGCAGGTTTCCTCACGATGTTTTCCCTCACCGCCGAGCAGATGGTAATGGTAGAAATCATCATCAGCCCATTTAAGTCCCCACTGCTGGAGCACGGGCCTCCCTCAATCACATGAGGGGTGATTGCCATACTCACCACGCTTGGCAGACGGGTTGGCGAGGGTTTCGATACAAATGCAGAGTTATCCTTCTCTGGGTGCTGATGATCATGCCAGCAGCTTTACCTTAGTCACCTTTTACGACACCTCGGTAAGAGTTAGGGTGGCCTATTCTACTCTGCCGGGGACCACACGGCGTAATGGTAGAAATACGCACATAGGTTTGAAAAAACCATTGGTGCATGCTCGGATTCGAACCTTCGACCACCTGCGTGGATGGCGCGTTCGCATCCATTGAGCTACCATCGCTCATGATGTCATATGATAATTTATGATCATTGTTAAGGTGACGGATAGGGTACACTAGCGACGCCAATAGATTTTAATTTTTAGCTACTAAACCGGATCTATTTTAAACAATTTCAAGGTAACAACCTCTCGGCAAGCACTTATACTATTTATTAAATAACCATGCGAACCCAACATTTGTACGGGAAAAATTAATTCACGCTAAAAGTGGCCGCTTTTGGCGGTAATCAATTTTTCGCGTACAAAAACGGACCCAAAATTTGGGCATGGTTATTTAATAAATAGTATAAGTGTTTGCCGAGAGGTTGTAACCCCGAAATTGTTTAAAATAGCTATATAATAGTGTCGCTAGTTAGGGCTACCCGTCGCCTTAATTCATTTTCCTTGGTAATATTTTCTTGAGCCTTAAAGAGAGTTTGAAAACTTGTCAATATGTATTCATATACTACTGTCCTGCTTTCCTGATTGCATCGCATTAGCTGTCTCTACTGACTTTGAATAATAAACCGGCCCATGGAGTGCAGACCTAGATTTTGTCTCGCTCACTCGCATAGTAATTAACCAACTAGAAAATGTGGTTTAAATTGGCCCACTGGTAGTGACCCTGGCTCAATATAGGTACAAGTATGCTCCTCATATGAGAGCGAGGTGCAAATGTATCATTCCACATGACCGATAATCGGTGACCGAATTTTTAACCACCTACTATTGTACACCTCGTCCTGCAGTTTATTAGTATTGGATTAAGTAACTACTACTCTGTGACCTATGAGGGGAACCTAAGTAGTCATGCTCACTCAAATGTCTCTGAGGTGGTGGCGCTATGTGGCGGGTCATTACATTCCCTCTAATATAGTTGAGTGAAATGATGGCTGACAGATACGTCATACTTGTGAACAGGTGCCACCTTTGGGGACTGGTCCGCTTCGGTTTACCTCATATTTAGCTTTTAATTTGCTTCATTCTATTTTGTGTCGCATTAGACTGTATGACTTGGTATGAGGATAATAAACCATTGTATAAAAAGTTGGCGATTAAAAAGAGTAACTGGCGAGTTTCTTGCCGGATCTTCTCGACCAGAAACAACTTTCCGAGCCGGTGGTAGAATCGCATTATGTTTATTTACCTTTTTTAGTATATTTTATCTATCAACATATATATGTATTAACATGTAAATTATTACATAAGTACTTATAAATAGTCTTAAATCATTCAAATGTATGACGATTTGTAAGTGCTGTGTACAAGCCTATGCAAATAAAGAATTATTGATTTGATTTTGATTTTTTAGGAGCAAAATAGAACGTACTTACTGATATCATAGCGCAACACAATATTGGAAGTCGGTTGTTCTAAGACTTTCGGGAATTGAAAAGGCGTAACACTCACGTGATGTAAACGACACCAAGCGCCATCTTTTGGTCCACCCGAATAATTGTCCCGAAAAGAATTGAGGGCTTGTCACTCGTTCATTATTTGGGCAGAGTTTAGTCGAGGGGTCACTACACTACGTCCATATTTGAACTATTGTCTGCATATTTTGAACATCTAAAAAGATCTTCAAAATATGCAGACTCACCTTTAATAAGGTGTTTCTTGCACGCCTCCCATTGTGTGATTGAACACAAACCCATTCACATATACCTTGAATAAACCATAAGATGATAATGTATAGTGAAAGTAGCTGTTTGAATGTTTGAACAAGCATTCTGTGTGTCCAACCATATTATAATGTAACCAGTCGTCGAAATTATGTTGTTTATTTTTTATATCTCTGAATCTGATGCGATCTCGGTCTTTGTTCTGTAAATACCAGTGATCTAAATTTCTTAGCGAATACGCTGGTATTCGCTAAGACACAGTCCCTCTTATTTAGACAATAGGCTATTTGACAAAATTCTGAAAACTATCTTAGGGTATTCATTTGTTTATAAGGACCCCTAAAAAAATACTTTTCTGTTGTTATTTTAAATATTTTAATAAAAAAACGAAAAAGAAAATGCAATATTCAAATATGCCGCAAAAACGCGTATTTTAGCAATATGGCGGCCAGTGACGTAGATTGTCCATAAATAAACATTGAGCTTGTTGGTGTTTCAGTGTTTCTTTCAAATAGTTTTGATTTTCTCTTGTTTTATTTGAAATGTGCTACGTCATTTCTTCCTATGAAGGAACCATAGGCATTTTTATATGCTTTATGAATAAAGAAAGAAAAAAAAGATGACCTTTTTTTTTTAGTTTTCATTAAAGGTGTGTTTTTATTGAATAAAAAAAAAATATAGATAAAAATGCAGGAAGTGACGTAGTCCTGAGGCTCTACGTGTCTTTGCTATACAATAAAAAAACTTGACTCTCTCTGTCATTATTCACTACTGTCATTGTCAGCCATTTTCTATTTTCTTAAGTCAACGTGATGCATAGTCATGCCGAGCTGTGACGTCACACGGGGATTTTTACATTTTATTTAATTTTGTTCTTAAATATCTTTTGAAAAATTCTAAAACCATTTTTATTATATGGCAAATCTAGAAAACGGTATTTTTCATTTTGGGAAATAAATATTTGTTGTGTTGTCCATTGTCTAAGCCCTCTTACTACAAAAAATACTCTACATGCTTCTAGGTTTGAAAAATTCAAAGGTGCATGCTCCATGCGACCTTCAGATCCCTTTTATTACTTAACACTACTTTGATACCGGTTTTAATCCTAAACTAGCAAGTTCATGATTATTACGGAATAACGTTAGTTCTTAATTTTTTTATCTAACTATAAAAACCCTCGACTAACTATAGATCACTTAGTACCGCAGAATAATGTCAAAATTGATCGAATCAAAAAGGAGGGTTATGATTTTGACCCGTATGTATGTACAACCTGTGCGGATAAAGAATGGGATCAGAAATGGCGGCGAATCTATTCACTTCTCGCTCGCACACTATTTGCGTCTATACTCGCACCCCACGAGTGCGAGTATAGACGCAAATAGTGTGCGAGCGAGAAGTGAATAGATTCGCCGCCATTTCTGATCCCATTCTTTATCCGCACAGGTGGTATGTATGGTTGTTCATCGGTTCCTTCATAACTTCTGAACTAGTTATGATATTTGAACAAACAAGTAAAGTATGTATTTTACTTGTTTACTTTTTATTTCTATTTTCTTTTGGGAAAAATAAATTCAAATATGGCTGGACCGTAAATGTAATGATGATGGCTGGTTTATCAAATATTTCCAATCTATCATAGACAAAAAAGGAACTTTTAATTGATAGTGAGAGTAGCGTCATCAGGTGTTGCTTTTAGAAACCACCCGAAAATACCTACTGTAAAACTGCTCATTGAATGGTAGAAACACGCACATGGATTTTAAAAATCTAGAGATGCCTGCCTCGATTCGAACCACGACCCGTAGGATAGATAGATAGATACTCTTTATTGCACAACATACAAAACTTAAAAGCTAGGTATACAGAGATACAATGTACAATTTAGGCGGTCTTATCGCTGGAAGCGATCTCTACCAGACAACCTTCTGGTAAAGGACATTAGATAGAAGAGGGTACCTTACGTAGGACACCTTTTTTTTGCCAGACTGCTAACCTTTACAAGAATGGAAACTGCGTTCATATCCACTAATCCATCGTTGTTACAACGAAAGTGTGTAAGATAAACCCATAGCTTAACCTTTAAACAATCTAAGGTCACAGTGCTATGCGCTTTCACCGTTGCATCCGCGAGCATCCAGTGAAAATATTGCAAATCTCGATTGCACCTGTAGCGGAGAGAAAACCGACGCCCATATTGCTTATACCCAATTTGTAAGTTGTATATCCATAATCTACAAATTGAAATAAATTATTAATTATTATTATTTGACGACCCGATTGGAACAGTAGTTAACGCTGCCTCTGATACAAGGGTTGCGGGTTCGATCCCCGCACAGTACAAACATTTGTGTGCATGAACATGTTTGTTTGTATTGGTCTGGATGTTTGCTATGTATTATAAGTATGTATTTACAAAAGAAAAGTATTATATGTATATATTTGTAATCCCACTGTTGATTCTGATATTCGTAACACAGGTGCTTGAGCTACCTATCTCGGAGTCAGATCAATGTATGTGATGCTGAGAAATATATTTATGAGAAAATATTATATCCCGTTGGAGAAGGAAGATGCGACTAGATTTTTTTCTTCTAGGCTTAAGGCGACGGGTAGCCCTAACTAGCGACACCAATCGCTTTATAACTATAATGTATCAATAATATTTATTATGTGAAACGACATTGTGTACTCACATATTTGGCTCGACGTTTCGGCTACGTTACAGCAGCCGTGGTCACGAGCGGACTGACTGGTGGCCAAATATGTGAGTACACAATTTTGTTTCACATAATAAATATCGTGTTAATCCCCGTATTGATACATTATAGTTATAATGCAACAGCGAAAATCTAAAAAACTAACCAATCGCTTCAAATTGTTAGCTACTAAACCGGATCTATTATAAACAATTTCCGAGCTCCAGTATCTAAGCAAACATTTATACTATTTACTTAATAATTGTGCTCTACTTTTTGATCTGTTTTTGCTCTCGAAATTTGGATTAACGCCATAAGTGGCCGTTTTGGCGGTAATTCAAATTTCGAGTACCTACAAAAGCAAACAAAAAAGTTAAGTATAAGCACAGATATTAAGGTGACGGGTAGGGCACACTAGCGACGCCAATCGATTTTAATTTATAGCTATTTTTGAGTCCGTTTTTATACGCGAAAAATTAATTCACGCTAAAAATTGCCGCTTTTGGGGTGAGTCAATTTTTCGCGTATACGTTGGGCCCAACATTTCTGCATGGTTATTTAATAAATAGTATAAGTGTTATCCAAGAGGTTGTAATCCCGAAATTGTTTAAAATAATAACAATTAAAAATGAATGGTGTCGCTAGTTAGGGCTACCCGTCGCCTTAATTCATTTTCCTTGGTAATATTTTTTTGGTAATCGATTGGCGTCGCTAGTGTGCCCTACCAGTCACCTTAAGATAGTAGGATAGTAGTGAGTTAAGGATAGTAGGTCAAAAATAAACTTCTAAATGGGCAGCTGTTAAAATGTAAACCATTAGTAACCATCATACTTTAAGTACCGGAACATAAATAGTAGGTAAGTAAGTACCATCCATTGTTACATCTACCGGCCTAAGTGAGATAGTTATCAAAATCTTGCTGTTAAACTACCTGTGAATGTAAATGCATAGTCCATTACCATATTTCCATTACTTTCTTTCGACTGACTGGATGGCGCAATGGACAACATTTCATATTTTTAACATGTCCATATTGTTTTTTTATATGAAAATAGACATAAAATGAACAGGCCCATATTTTTTCTTTTTTCAAAATTTGTCCATTTTCATGCATAAAATATTTATTAAAATTCTTTATATTCTAAATAGACGTAAGCGCCAAATGACGTCATCGGACGGCTGAATACAGCGATATTCCTTTGCTTATCATTGTTTTAATAAAAAAAGGTACTACTGTCAAAGGTAAAGAATACTAGTGTCAACATTGTCAACGTCATTCATTGGCATTTCGTAAATTTAAAACTATAATGTGCTAAGCAAAGAAATATTTTACATTCTGCCGACCGATGACGTCATCTTTCGTTTTTTAGTTTTTAATTTTTTTTCTCAGTAAATAAGCAATATAAAAAATGAATAAATATATATTCGAGCAGCGGAAAAGTAAATGAAGAATTGGTATTTTTTGTTTCAGAGCTTAGCAATTTTGAAATGTTGTCCATTGGTAGTGACCCTGCCTCTTTCGCCAAAGGTCGTGGACAAACATTCGTGCGATGAACACTTGTGTTTATTCGGTGTCTGGGTGTAATATATGTATTTAAGTATATATTTGTGTTCCTCTGTTGTCTGATATCTGTAACACAAGTGCTTAAGTTACTTAGTACGGAATCAGGTCAACGTATGAGATATTGTGAGAATTACAAAAAAAATCTTAATTTATCAGGGTTATTTCACTTAGTACTTTTTTCCCTAGCATAGGAAAAATAGTTCAGCGGTTTTCGTTAGATGGAGCTTGTAAAAAGCAGATGTAGCTTTAAAATGCAATCAAGCAAGGTTCGGCGTTGTTTCGGTAGATGTCACTATGCATTTTTACATCGCGCTAGTAAAGCGTGTTTCCGAAACAATGACCTCAAGCCGCCTGCCCACGATACCAATTACAAAAAAAATATGGGAATTAAGCTAGAGATCTAGAAGGTATTAGGAGTTTTCGATATATAGGAGATAAAATTATTTCTGATATTTTATTCAATCATCTCCCTGACTGTTTCTCGAAGATGGCCGTTATACATAACCGTTGAGTATTGGTCGTTTTCCTCTAGATGGCGCTAGCACTGGCTAGCTAGCCAACTGATGCCTCTATCTCATTACCTATATTATAAGTTACTCTATGGCCACTAGTCACAGATAAAGAAACAAGGGATATGTGCTGAAACGGTATGATTCGTAAGAACGCTTAAAGTATCAGCCTATAAACTGTTACATTGAAGGGCAAAGGCCCCCATCATAAAATAATAATAATAATAATTCTCACAACATCTCATACGTTGATCTGATTCCGTACTAAGTAGCTTAAGCACTTGTGTTACAGATATCAGACAACAAGAAATCGAGGTATCGCTACTATGAAGGGATTACGTAAGAACGCTTGATTATTCCGAAAATCTCGTGTTAAGCCCGAACTGGGAATTTAACCCGAAACCCCAAGAACAGTGTTTTGAAGGTTGACCTTGTTTGAGTATGTGCTTTTAATTTTAATAAATGTAATTTACCTATCAATACATAATAATAATAGGGTATACGACTAAGCTCAAAATTTTACAAAATATAAATATTTAATCAAAATATAGGTCAATATGTGCCAATGGCAAAAATTCTCAATTAAAAATATAACGTCTAGCCGGTTTTATGATCATTCAAAGATTCATGGGCAAGTCCATTTTAAAAGTATGAAATTATTAAAAAATAATTATACCATAGAAGAACCCATACAATTTGCACCAATTATTATAATAGAACCATTGACATAAACGAAACATTTGTAATAGCTACCATACAAAATTCAAATGAAATGCATACAAAATACTTAAGTGTGACGTCACATCTAAGTAGCCATTTGTATGGAGCGTTTTGGGTTTGCCCAAAATAATGTGATTTTAAAGTTGTGATATCTCAGGTAGTTCAAATGAGAATCAAGTAATTCTTTCAACGATGTTTCTATCATTGAGAGGTCTTTTGATTGCAAAAATAAAAAAAAAATTGTCGTATACCGTATTAGAGAACTATTGACAGCTGGTCGAGATGCTTCTTATAAGACATGAAATTGTTGATATTAGCGTCACCTTCTTACCAGCATTACATTACAATTCATTCATAGAAACATTTGATCTTATTTAGACACATTATGTACCTATGGCTAAGTAAGTAGGTAATGTAATTATTGCACTTTAGATTAGGTACTTACTTATGTGTTTTCTATGCTTGCAACTCTAATAATACCTACTGATATGGTGATAAATTACACTTCAAACACTTCGATAATAACGAATGTAATTATGCGCCATGGGGCGCTGATTTCAACAGAAAAGCTACCTGTCATTTGTACATGCATTCGCGACATAATGAGATCCGCAGGAGAACGGTTACAGACATAGCACAAAGGATTGCATGCCTCAAGTGGCAATGGGCAGGGCACATAGCGAGGAGAACAGACGGCCGTTGGGGCGGAAAGGTCCTCGAGTGGAGGCCACGTACAAGGTGGACCGACGATCTGGTGAAGATCGCGGGAATCCATTGCATGCGGGCGGCACAGGACCGATCTGTGTGGAGAACATTGGGGGAGGCCTACTGTCCAGCAGTAGACGTCTATTGGCTGAAATGATGATGATGATGATTCGCGACATAATTTGACCTGTCACTTGGACAATAGATAAACACGGCCACCGGCCCAAAGGCTCAAATCGCGACTGTTCTTATAAATAAACTCTTTGAGTGCCACAACAATAAAACTAACTTACAACATGACAAATCCAATTTCTTGTTGTCAGCTTATTGTGCATATGGATGGTAAGCCTAATTAATGTTGGTAAAATGCCAACACCTATCCACTGTGTCACCAACAGTCGACGAAATTTCCGGTGTACCAGCGCTAGGCGAAAATCGCTTGCGCACGCAGCGGGGTGGGCGAAGCTATCCCTGCGCTCACGCATAGCGCAGTGCAAGCGAGTTTACCGGATAACTGGAACACTGACACATTCGCCGACTGTACCTAGTCATTATATTGAGCTACTGTGTGTCTACCAGTACAATTCTAAAGGGAAAGTATCGATTCTCTTTCACTAAGCATCTGAGACAATGCTTTCACGACCGCGGGGTCACGGGTTCAATTCTTACCAGTAACCTAAAGTCGTGAGAATGGATCTTAATCTAGCTACTAGACTAGTGAAGTTCGAATTCGATAGTTTTGTCGATATTTATGGTTGGCAGCGCACTTGTGACTCCACTGGTGTCGCTGGTGTCCATGGGCGGCGGCAATCGCTTACCATCAGGTGATCCGTCTGCTCGTCTGCCACCTTGAGCTAAACTAGGTGTGAATCAAAAATAACCATATACATATACAATGAATTAGATCCCATTTTAATAACAGTTAGACTCAAGAAGTGGAAAATGAATTCACCGACTCATTAATTACAGTCTACTTGTTTTTAGGGTCCCGTCCGTCAAACAGAGAAACGGAACCCATGAGGTAATATTACACATGCTTATTTTTAGCTACCGTTAAACATGCTCATTTGTAGCATGCGAAAAATAGATTCACGCCAAAAGTGGCCGCTTTTGGCGTGAATCAATTTTTCGCCTACGCGTTGGACCCAACATTTGTCCATGGTTTGACTGACCGGATGGCGCAATTGGTAGTGACCCTGCCTCTTACGACAAAGGTCGTGGGTTCGATCCCCACCCTGGACAAACATTCGTGCGATGAACACTTGTGTTTGTTCAGTGTCTGGGTGTAATATATGTATTTAAGTATATATTTGTGTTCCTCTGTTGTCTGATATCTGTAACACAAGTGCTTAAGCTACTTAGTACGGAATCAGGTCAACGTATAAGATGTTGTGAGAATTATTATATTATTATTATTATGGTTATTTAATAAATAGTAATAAGTGTTTGCCGAGAGGTTGTAACCCCGAAATTGTCTGAAATAGATACGGTTTAGTAGCTAAAAATTAAAATCGATTGGCGTCGCTAGTGTGCCCTACCCGTCACCTTAAGCATGAAAATAAGCAGGTTTTTGTAGAACTTTTAAAGGTGTAAAACTGTTGTAGTTACAGCTGTGCCACGTTTAGAAGTTACATCGGTAAAATTCGTCTACGCAGAAGAGCAGGTTAAATCCGATTGATTACGATTGCGAAAGCAGTTGGAATATAGACTTTATTACGTTAAGTTAAGATTAAATACAATAAATCCAGAGAGGAATGCTATCTCTCTCTTAACCGCACTCGCACCGAACATGGCGCTTACGCATCAACCAATGGACAACATTTCATATTTTTAACATGTCCATATTGTTTTTTTATATGAAAATAGACATAAAATGAACAGACCCATATTTTTTCTTTTTTCAAAATTTGTCCATTTTCATGCACAAAATAATTATTGAAATTCTTTATATTCTAAATAGACGTAAGCGCCAAATGACGTCATCGGACGGCTGAATACAGCGATATTCCTTTGCTTATCATTGTTTTATTTTAAAAAAAGGTACTACTGTCAAAGGTAAATAATACTAGTGTTAACATTGTCAACGTCATTCATTCAACGTTGACAAGTTGTCTCTTTTTTGACAGTTGCATGTCATGGGTTTGGCATTTCGTAAATTTAAAACTATAATGTAGCACATTATAGTTTTAAATTTACGAAGCATAGAAATATTTTACATTCTGCCGTCCGATGACGTCATCTTACGTTTTTTAGTTTTTAATTTTTTTCTCAGTAAATAAGCAATATAAAAAATGAATAAATATATATTCGAGCAGCGGAAAAGTAAATAAAGAATTGTTATTTTTTGTTTCAGAGCTTACAGTTTTGAAATGTTGTCCATTTTAATTTTTGGTATAGTTATTCCCAGAGAGCTACAATTTGGGTGGTCTCTAAGTCGATAGTGAATAGGCTTCTTCTGGGTAAGCACGCTACATCTTAGACCTTATTGTCACTTTCCATCAGGTGAAATGAGGTCAAATGCAAACCCATTTAATATATATATAAAAAAAATAGAGCATTGTGATTGGTTAACATTTTGCCGCTGTTTACGAAAATAATATCCCTGCGCAGGTACAGTGGTGTAACTTATAAAATTGGTAGGAAAACTGTGTGCAACCCGGTACGGAACCCTTAGCGCGCCAGGTCATCACGCACTTTACCGTGTTTTTAAACATGTGTGCAATTAATGTGATGTGTGTTAAGAAGACGGATTAAGGTCACTTTCTTTTTTAACGAGATCGCACTTGTGTGCGAGACAACAAATACTTCGTGTATTGAATGTCACTGGATATTCAACTTTGTTTATCTACGTTAGAATAGTTCAGATAAGATAAGATAAAAAAATATTTGTTCAAGTTATACATACCCAGCTTGTGCTAGAAATATGCATATAGATTTGAAAAATCCATATGTGGCAGACGAGCAGACGGATCACCAGATGGTAAGCGATTGCCGCCGCCCATGGACACCCGCGAGTCACAAGTGCGCTGCCTCACTCACGCATCGAAACATATCACAGTGCTTCTGTGAGGCCGTGGTATCACTCCAGTCGAGCCGGCCCATTCATGCCGAAACATGGCTCTCCCACGTTAAAACTTTAAAAATCTCACAAAATATGTTTGCTTGTAAAAAAATTAACTAGGCTGACTGTCTCTTTGGCGTAGTGGGTAATGCGTTGCACTTTAAAGCGACGGTTGCGCTTTGGGTTCCCGGGTTCGACCCCCGGGTTCGGTCCAAAATTTGTACCTGAGTTATTCTGTTAAGGCGACGGGACTAGCGACGCCAAATGATTTTAATTGTAAGCTACCAAAATAAATATATTTAAAATAATTACGGGCTTCAGTCTCTTCGGCAAACACTTATACTATTTATTTAATAACCATGCCCAAATGTTGGGTCTGTTTTTGTACTAAAAAATTGATTCACGACAAGAGTGGCCGCTTTTGGCGGTAATTCAAAATTCGAGTGCAAAACCAGATCAAATAGCTAGCTATGACTATTAAATAAATAGATAGGTGTTTACAGAGAGACTGAAACCCCCAAGTTGCTTAAAATAGATCTGGTTTAGTAGCTAACAATTAAAATCAATTGGCGTCGCAAGTGGGGATATCCTTCACCTTAAGTGATTCTCAGTGTCAGCCCGAGGTCTGAAATTATCGGTCTTATACCCTCGTACCTCGGAAAGCACGTTAAGCCGTTGGTCCTGCCCCCGATCCTTCTCCAGTCGTGTCCCACTGGTGTCCCATTGTAATATGAGGGTAAAGGGAATAGAGAGTGCACTTGTATTTGCGCACACACTTGAGCACTATAATATATCCTGCGTACGTGACTGATTTTGAGATTAACCGCTATGGCCGAATATCGGTTGCAGGGATATTATTAACTAGGTTGAAAGAGCCATACCTTCTGAGGCTGGTGGCTGTGTTTATTCTTGATGTCGATCCAAAGGCGAGCCAGGTTGATGCCCAGCCCGATGAGTGCAATCAGGAAGAATTTCACCTGGAGAAGAAAAAATAATGTCAACATTTTTGTATTTTTTTTTTACTGTAGATAGGTAAGCGTTTGACCATATTTCACCTGATGGTAAATGATAATATGGTCTAAAATGTAGCACGATTACCTAGAAGATTACCTATTCACTAGAGCTTTGAAAACCCCCAAATTTTAGCCTCTAGGGAACACCTCCTCAGGCAGCTGATTCCACTGTTCCGCAGTACGAATAGGGAAACAGGATTCAAACCTCTTTGTGCGGACTTTTGGTATTTCTACCATGTACCGGTGTCGGTTGAGGGTCTGCCTGGTGGACATCATCTTTTTTATATTGTTACGACTTTGTGCCCCTGCATGCTTATTCATGCCCCTGTGTGCTCCATGTCTCATATGCACGGTCGACCGAACATTCTACCCGTTGATTCGATTTGAACGTAGTAGAAAGAAATATAATAATATCGAACGTTCTGGAAAAATCTACTGATCTCCAGATACCCTAGTCGCAGTATGCGGTCGAAAGATCGAGAAGCTTTGACTCGAAATTTCTAGTAAGAAGAATCTAGAAATATCGATTTCGAGAATATTCTAGGAAGTTCGCACTAATGGGGAGCGCGAATAAAAAAACGGGCCGTGTTAGCCCGTCGAGGCAATTCCGATTTGGAAAGCGAAGCGACTTAGTCTCCTGCGAATAAGGAGTGAAGAAACTGAAGTTTTTAGAATAGTTTACGAGTAAGTTGTTTCTGGCAGACAAATCGGTCTACTCTCCTTCGCAGTCTTTTTGTTAATTTCAGTTACTCCGTGACCATGGCGCTTGCAACAGTGCCGAAATATCGGAAACTCAAAAATAAGGCACATGGTAGAAATCCCGTAAATAACTATTCTAATACTTACTTGCAGTTTGAACGAGAGGATCTGCAGCAGGGTTCCTATCTTGGCCTTCAGAACAGCCCCGAGGATGAGCAGCTTCAGAATCGCCTTCTTTTTCTTCTTCTTCTTGCCTCTCTGTTCTAGAAGGTGATAGAAGATTCGTTACATATCTAGAAGTATAATTATGAAATGTTTATTATACATTATGATTTTGTAACTACCTTAGAGACTTATCGAAACCATGAAGAAAAAAAAACAAAACATATATTGGCAAAACATCCCTCTTATTCCAAAACGTGGATTAAAATAAGTGGTGGGATTAATACTGGGAATAACTGAAGAACTAGAATAAACATGATTACAAAACTAAGTTTAACATTATTTAGTATGTCAACTATAATACTCAAGTTAACCACCTGGACTCCTAGTTTAAAATGAGCACTAAAATAATAACCTCAAAATTTCGATTCAGTAACCATAACAACTTTTCCCTGTGACAGTTCATTCCGTTTTACACCAAAGTTATTAGTGAGAAAGCTGACGATTTATTTTTTGCATTTAATCCCAAAAAAAAGCAATTCCTATGCATATTACTTGGAAACCATACTTAGGTAAACATTTTAATTTATTATTGCTTAAAAACCATTCATTACAATTTTTACCTTAGACAACAAAATAAGGTTATGTAAAATGAAATGTCACTGAACGAATGATTGAATGATTCGATCAATTTTGACACTATCCTGCGGTACTAAGTTGTCTATGGTTAGTCGAGGATTTGTAATAAATATTTTAAAAAATAACATTATTCCGTAATAATCATGAACTTGCTAGTTTAGGATTAAAAGCGGCATCAGAGCAGTTTTTTGTAATAAGAGGGATTGAAACTCAAAATCTGTACTCAACGTACCAACTATAGACTAAATCAAAATAGCGGCAGATACGACAGGGGCTTGTGGGCTTGATGCATAACTACGTGCACACATACTCACAGCTCTATAAAATGTTGTACGAAATTGTCAGAGACAAAACTATTGTTTCGACATAAGCATGAGTGAGTCAAGTACTTTTGCGATCATTTGCGACTGCGTACAATTAGGCTTTGGGACCTAATTTAAGCGGTCCACGCGGTTGAGACGAGTCACCTATCTTCTGCTATTATGATTTTAGGTGACGGGTAGGGCACACTAGCGACGCCACTCGATTTTAACTTTTAGCTACTCATCATCATCGTCAGCCCATTTAAGTCCCCACTGCTGGGGCACGGGCCTCCCTCAATCACATGAGGGGTAATTGCCATACTCACCACGCTTGGCAGACAGGTTGGCGAGGGTTTTGATATAAATGCAGAGTTTTCCTTCTCTGGGTGCTGATGATCATGCCAGCAGCTTTACCTTAGTCGCCTTTTACGACACCTCGGTAAGAGTGAGGGTGGCCTATTCTACTCTGCCGGGGACCACACGGCTACTTTTAGCTACTAAACCGGATCTATTTTAAACAATTTCGGGGTTACAACCTCTCGGTAAACACCTATACTATTTTTTTAATAACTTATAGTTAATTGTTTGGTTTGATATTGCACTTGAATTTTAAATTGTCGCCAAAAGTGGCAGCTTTTGGTGTGAATATATTTCTCGCGTACAAAAACGAACCCAATTTAACACTGCAACTGTGCTATACCATAGATTTATCATTGAATAAAGATTGGTCGAAATCACCCTTTGAACTTAGCCGTGTGATCACCGGCAGAGTAGAATAGGCCACCCTAACTCTTACCGAGGTGTCGTAAAAGGCGACTAAGATAAACCTGCTGGCATGATCATCAGCACCCAGAGAAGGAAAACTCTGCATTTATATCAAAACCCTCGCCAACCCGCCTGCCAAGCGTGGTGAGTATGGCAATTACCCCTCATGTGATTGAGGGAGGCCCGTGCCCCAGCAGTGGGGACTTAAATGGGCTGACGATGATGACGATAACCCTTTGAACTTTAAATTTTCATATTCTTTATTATTCCATGAAGGCAAAGCTTAAATCAAATCTAGGTCATTAATTAATGTGCTTTTAGTGTTGACAGTGTCACTACAATATTTGTGGCATTTTTTTTATTTCGGACATGTTCTTATTAAAAGATAGAATAAGAGTTATTTTATGATATAAGTGGCAGATGAGCAGACAGATCTCCTCATGCCAACCTTTAAACTCCACTTCCCCTGGATTGGGCCTCCGGAACATCTCACTCACTTTTGAATCGACTAGGGTTGCGGATGTCCATGGGCGGCGAAAACCGCTTACGATCAGGTGATCCGTCTGCTCGTCTGCCACCTATTACATAAAAAATGGATGAAAATGTTTACCAATACAAATATGACGAAATAAAAGGAATGTAATACTTTGCTATAAATGCAACCTTTATGCGACTTCATGCTATACGATGCTATATTATAAATGCACGTGCACACAAAATGCAGTATCAAAATGCATAAAAATGTTTAATGTTACCATAATTTAAATGAAGAAAAATGCTTAGAATCCTGCAAATCAAAATGATTACACTAGAATTTAGTAAAATGTAAATATAATAAAAATAACGTAATTAGATAGCTGTGGGCGTCTTCTAGCAGCAAAATTGACCTGACCGGGTATCGAACCCGCGACCGCACTTAGACTTGGAGAGCCACTGCTCCAATTAGTAGTGAATTTACACATTTGCCACCCCTATGTACTGACAGCCACACTTCAACGTATAAATATCTATCAAATTTCTTCAATCGATTTTAACATTTACGTCAAACACATTTGGTTCAATAATAAATGCAACTGTGGAAAGACAGCTTGAAGAAACCTGACGTGTGACTGTCTGTACTTTACTGAGAAGTTTCTGTGCCTAAGCCACGATTTATTAGGGCCTATTGGCTGAAGAGCCTACAACGAAACCGTCCCGTAGTGAACATTTCGCATTTAAGGAAATGAGATGCATAGTGCGTATGAAAAAGACGGGGATAAAGTTTTGGTCGTGAATTTATGAATATTTAGTTTCGTTGTAGGACCATAGCTCCATCGCGATCGTCAAACAATGCTTTAATAAAAACAGCACTATAGTGCTGGAATGCATCACCACCACCAACCTTCCAAAGAACTCTTATCTTCAACCCCATTCTCCAACTCATCACTCTTCATAGCATGCTCAGCTGCTGCATCCAGGGCCTCCTCCCCCATATCCCACAGATCCCCCAACACCCCCCTCCCCCTCCTCGAAGAGTTCCCAACACTCTTCAAATCCCCTATCACCCAAGACTGAACTTTGGAAGAGTCGAACCCACGACCTTTTTCGTCTTTCTGCATTGGAGCTACCACCATGGGGTGGACGAGGTGGATTTTGGGGGGTTTTGGCTTCTTCTTCTTCATTTTTTTCTTTTCTCCTCCAGTTGATATGGTGATGGTGTCGATGCCGCCGCTGTCGTGCTTTTTTGATAAGGCTCTGTGAAAGAAAAAATAAAATAAATAATAAACTTGGGAAATAGAAAAAACTGAAAGAAAATCGAAAAAACCAGAAACCCGACTAATAAAATAAGCTTTAAAGAAAATATTCTCCGCAGAAATACGTTCGGCTAACATGACACCGCGACGACACCAGCGCCGCCAAGTGATTACGACGAAAAGTGGCCACTTTAAGCAACTATGGAGACGGGATTTCTACCATGTACCTTATTTTTGAGTTACCGATATTTCGGCACAGTTGCAAGCGCCATGGTCACGGAGTAACTGAAGTTTTTGCGGGTAAGTTAATGCTTACTTTTTGAAAAAAATATCTCCTATTAGGTGTAAAACGTTAACATCTTTTCGCATCAACTTTAGAGAGTATTTATTAATTTAAATTAATTAAATTTGCAAAAGAGTAATGTATAGCTGTGCTGTGTCTCTTTATCCGCTGTCTCTTTTCTGATTTTATTGTAATTAAGTCATCATCATCATCATCAGCCTATCGCAGTCCACTGCTGGACGTAGGCCTCTCCAATTGTTCGCCACTGTGATCTATCCATGGCTTTTCGCATCAGCTCTTGCCAGCCATCCTGCGCAGATCGTCCCCCCACCTAGCCAGAGGGCGCCCTACATTACGTTTGCCAAGACGCGGTCTCCACTCCAGAACTCGTTTACCCCATCGGTTGTCGGTTCTGCGGCTAATATGGCCAGCCCACTGCCACTTAAGCTTGCTAATCCGGTGAGCAATGTCGATGACTTTGGTTCTCTGCCGGATCACCTCATTTCGGATTCGATCTCGGAGAGAGACGCCGAGCATTGCTCGTTCCATAGCCCGCTGAGCGACCTTTAACTTGTGGACCATCCGTACCGTAAGTGTCCACGTTTCGGCTCCGTATGTCATGACGGGTAGGACGCACTGATTGAAGACTTTCGTCTTTAGGCACTGTGGTATCGACGATACGAAGACACGACGTAGTTTTCCAAATGCTGCCCAACCTAACTGGATTCTCTTATTCACCTCATCCTCGAGGTTGTTTTTACCCAATTGCAAAATTGTACATACTACCTAACTTAGCTGTAAGAAACATAACAAACCACTGCAACACATACTACATACAACGTACCTAGTTGCTCTACCTGACGAGGTTTGCACGGAAGACCAGTCGAAGCGACCCTTCGGCATATGCTGAGTGCAAACCTTTTTAGTGACACATGTTTTTTTTTTATTGCCTTTATCTCTTTTACTGTACATAATTTTATAGATGTAATAATGTTTTGTAATTTTGTAACTTTATCTGTGTCACTAAATAAATATTATTTCTTTCTTTCTTTCTTTCTTTCTATTCGCCACAATCAATATAAATAACTTGGCGGTGATAATATCGTCGCGGTGATGTCTTAAGTTGTAACACATAATTATTCCATAGTTAATACTAAAGTGACTATCGGGTAGGATTCAAATGATAAATAAATGTAGGTATGATAAAACGACCTATATGTCGTTTTGTATGAGTTAGACCTGTCACATACAAGTTATCAGTATTTAAGAATAACATATTCTTATTTATTCATTTGTATTCTCATTAGGTACGTAGGTATATCTTCGTTATTATTATATATTTTATTCCCCATAACTAAGTATAACACAGTAGGTATTATTACACACACTTATTATATGTACCTATTTATACCGTCCGTGCGTCATAGCAATCACAGCTCACATAATACCAGCGCCATGGCCTACAGGAAGGTACCTACTCCTTCCTTAAGTCATGGCTTTAGCTGAGTGAGCTCCTTTTTGCATGCACCGGGACACACCTGGACACAATGTAGGTATATATTGCCCACCTTAAATATTTTAACTTGTAGGATTTGTTTTTGTTTATATTTCCTTTGTTTTAATGTGTTGTTTTTACTGGTAAAAACATCAGAAGTTTGTTTTTTTTTGTTCTTCATTTGTAATGTTGTGTGTCGTGTGTGTTTAACAAATAAATGTTTTTTATCTTTATCTTTTATCTTTTAAAAACGTATATTTCAAAAGATTGGAACATTTGCATCTGGATCCGTGCGGAGATGCGGAACAGTGCAACGCTCATTAGATAGATCTGTGATTCATTTCGCTCACTCGGATCAGTCAGCTTCTTCGGCTCATCGGATCATTTCGCTCATTCGGCTCACTCGGATCATTCAGCTCATTCACATCATTCGGCTCATCGCATCATTCCGCTCATTCGGATCATTCGGTTCACTCAGATCATTCAGCTCTTTCGGATCAATTGGCTCATCGGATCAGCTCATTCGGTTCACTCGGACTCGATATCCATTTAAGTCGAATGATATATTCGGAGCAAACATTAGAGATTCGGAACAGTGTATCATTTGGTTGTGTCGGATCACTGAAAGAGTTCCACACGTATAGTAACAGTGTTTATTTATTTTTTTATTTATTTTATTAGGACAACCAACAAGATAAACACCGTTACAAGCAAATAAGAACATAGACAAACATAATCTTAAAACTAAGTGTCACCTTACTTATAGGTTGCCACGGCATGCAATGTGTACTAGTGCGTTAAGATTTAACAAAACTTTATAAAATTTAATTATGTCCAAGACTTGTGACAGGTTCGCTAACGAGTAGGTGGTTCAGGCGTCAAGCACTGCAGCACCTGATGCCTGAATTTTTGAGGCTTATTTGCGAAAATATCTATTTCTATTTCAGTTATTAGTAGGTAGTTAGTTTAATTTTAGTAAACAGGTTTTACTATTTAAACTTTATTTTTATTTAACTTATTTTATAGTTTTGTGAATAATGTTTACATATTTGAAATGTCCTAACAACACTCTTATCTTTTGATACCCCACACGTCCTTTTTGCTTCACCGTAGTAGGGTAAAAAATTGTAAAAATATCCGGAAGAAAATAAAAAATAACAGAAGTTTTTTTTTTTATAGAAAAGCCAATCAGGATGACCTCACTCCGCCTGATGGTAAGCGGCCGTGAAATCCAAAAATGAGGCTGACAGGCACAGAAGAACTAACAAAGTACCCATTGTGTCTGCCATCCAGAAGTGTGGAAATTAAAATATTTTATTTTAATTCGTAAACTTCTGTGATTTGTTAAATTATGTTCTGCGATTTGTTATTCCGGGTTTTTTTTTGTTGAAATGACTGCAAGAAAATAAAAGTTACAGACATTTTTTTTTCGAAGCTCAATCGGTTTTTAGGGTTCCGTAGCCAAAATGGCAAAAACGGAACCCTTATAGTTTCGTCATGTCCGTCTGTCCGTCTGTCCGTCTGTCCGTCTGTCACAGCCGATTTACTCGGAAACTATAAGTACTACAGTGATGAAATTTGATGGGAATATGTGTTGTATGAACCGCTACAAAAATATGACACTAAATAGTAAAAAAAAGAATTGGGGGTGGGGCCCCCCATACATGTAACTGAGGGATGAAATTTTTTTTTTCGATGTACATACCCGTGTGGGGTATCAATGGAAAGGTCTTTTAAAATGATATAAAGTTTTCTAAAAAACATTTTTCTTAAAGTGAACGGTTTTTGAGATATCAGCTCTCAAAGTCGTAAAAAGTATGTCCCCCCCCCCTCTATTTTTATAACTACGGGGTATAAAATTCTAAAAAAAATAGAGGTGATGCATGCTAATTAACTCTTTCAACGATTTTTGGTTTGATCAAAGTATCTCTTATAGTTTTTGAGATAGGTTGATTTAACTGTAATTTTGGACTTTGCTGCTACGGAACCCTTTGTGCGCGAGCCCGACTCGCACTTGGCCGGTTTTTTATTGTAATTTGGCTACGCCCGGGCTTTCATACATTCAAACACATATGGTTCAATACCAATTGAAGAAATTAGATATGTAGAGTAACCTGTTGTGTGGATATTTGTACTTTTACTTTCAATAGACAGTTATTTGCTCATAAACCCACTCATTTTCTAAATTAGAAGTTACCCGTTAATCCGTTGTTTGAGAAAGAGAAACTGGCTTACTTAATATTGAGGTCTTAAGCCCGTGATATTTGATACCATTATGCTAGTTCATAAGCATTTGCTTCTAGTGATGTTGGATTATCGATGGTTTAATGGAAAAAAAAAACACCGGTCAAGTGCGAGTCGGACTCGCCCATAAAGGGATCCGTAGCAGCAAGATATATGGAAGATAAATTGCCGTTTAAAAAAACGCGGTGTTCCCTGATCGCTATGACATGTCCTTTTTTAAACGAGGTTTGAAAAGAGTTCTTCTCTCACGGTAGGCAGCGGCATGACTCTGCTCCGGCATTGTTGATGTCTATGAGCGGCGGTTACCGTTTACCATCAGATGGGCCGCAAGCTCGTCTGCCTATTATAAGCAATAAAAAAAAAAACCTACTTACTGTATCTAGTTCAAACCAATTGATTTTACATTGCATTGGAAGTGTTTTACGAGAAATAATATGAGTAACCTAAAACCAAACTTTTATTTTCTGAATAATAAAAAACTTAAAGATTGCTGTGCCTTTTATTATTTTTTTAAAATATTGTCTTAAGTATATGGTACAATAAATTCATAAGAAAATATGTTCTAATACATTATTATTAAATTACAATCTGACAAAAATTTTGCGGAAATTCGGGTTTTTCTAAACCTAGGCCCTGTTATGATGTTACCATATTATTTGTATGGATTACTGATATTATCTACCGCCAAAATAAGACGTGCGAGCTACTGCAATTTACTTCACACCATGTCATTTATGCCAAGTATGTGAACACGGTCACTAGGCTTGTAGGCCTGCGGATCGATTACCGGTTCAGGCACGTAGCCTCTGATCGGCTGGTGATGGACGCGCTGACTGGCTAATATTCGAGATAACTTATTATTTTTAGTTTCTTTTTATAGTTTAGGTATTGATTTAACGAGGTAACAAAATAATATCGATTTGCCATTTTTAATTAATAAAACATATCATAAAAAAACAATCAATTATTGTTTGTTAATAACAACTATCTGACTACCTAATTAAAAAATGTTATTATTCTGTTAAAGACTACTTTTTTGACAAAAATATAATATATTAAAATATAATATAATACTTATTTATGACATTAAAATTTTATTCAATTTATTTGCATGATTTAATTTAATAATTTAATTGTTTGGTTATGTACCTATGTTAATTTTATTACTGATGTGTTTTAATTTATTATAGAGTTTAAGTCAAAATATTAAGAGGCAGGTCACCTATCTATGTAACATCTCCTTCACCTGTGTTTCACAATAAAGATTATGATTGTTAAAAAAACTATTATTCAACAGGGATATCCCTGTTGAATAATTGAATGTTGTATTAAATTACAAGATAGTATTGGGCGCCGACTTCGGTAACACCTTTTCTCGAGTGTACTGTTATAAAATGTTATTTGAGGTGTATAAAGTGTAAAAAATTATATTTTACACTTTTTTAGATCGTGGCTATTGAAGGTGGTTTTGTTTTGCAGAATTTTTTTAAGCCTTTTAGTGTCTCATTTTTTGGCTGAAATTCAAAAAAAATTTTTTTTCAAACCTATACGTGTAGGGTATCTATGGATAGGTCTTTAAAAATGATGTAGAGGTTTTAACATATTTTTTTTCTAAACACGATACTTTGCGCAAGAGACGCTCCCAAAGTGGTAAGTTATGTCCCCCACTCTAACATCTATAATAAATGAATTATAAAATTTAAAAAAAATATATGATAATAATCATAAAAACTAACAACGAAAATTGGTTTGGAGTAGATCTAGTGAGTAGTTTTTTTAATACGTTATAAACCGTAAACCGCAACTTACCTTCCATATATCTTACTTGCGGCTACGGAACCCTTCATAGGCGAGTGCGAACGCACTTGGCCGGTTTTTTAAAATCTCGCTCATGTTTTAATAACCCTTACTATGTGATAGTCACATAAATTACTATTAATTTACAAACTATACTTAAAAGTAACAATACAATTGTGAGAACAGTCTTCATCATCAGCCTATCGCAGTCCACTGCTGGACGTAGGCCTCTCCAATTGTTTGCCACTGTGATCCATCCATGGCTTCTCGCATCCAGCTCTTGCCAGCCATCCTGCGCAGATCGTCCCCCCACCTAGCCAGAGGGCGCCCTACATTACGTTTGCCAATCCAGAACCCGTTTACCCCATCGGTTGTCGGTTCTGCGGCTAATATGGCCAGCCCAATGCCACTTAAGCTTGCTAATCCGGTGAGCAATGTCGATAACTTTGGTTCTCTGCCGGATCACCTCATTTCGGATTCGATCTCGGAGAGAGACGCCGAGCATTGCTCGTTCCATAGCCCGCTGAGCGACCTTTAACTTGTGGACCAGCCGTACCGTAAGTGTCCACGTTTCGGCTCCGTATGTCATGACGGGTAGTACGCACTGATTGAAGACTTTCGTCTTTAGGCACTGTGGTATCGACGATACGAAGACACGACGTAGTTTTCCAAATGCTGCCCAACCTAACTGGATTCTCCTATTCACCTCATCCTCGAAGTTGTTTTTACCCAATTGCAAAGTCTGCCCGAGGTATACGTATTTTTGAACAACTTCGAGGACGGCACCGTGAATTGCAATCGGTTCCGGTAGAACATGTTCATTGAACATGACCTTGGTTTTGTCCAAGTTCATCCGTAGGCCGATGCATTTAGAAGAGTCAGCCAGGTCATTCAGCATCTGTTGTAGGTCCTGCAGCGTTTCTGCCATTATGACGATGTCGTCAGCAAATCGCATCGTGAGAACAGTCTTATATATCGTTAATGAGAATTGTTTATTCGAATAAACTTCTTCTTGAATAGATTTTTTAAATTAAAAAATTGTTTATTCAGATAGTTCGATCCATTTGTTAGTCAAACATAGCTCTTATTACTAGTGTGCGTGAAGATATTATTATTTGACTACTACAAGTATTTAATTAATTAAATAAACCTGCTCCTTTACTCAATGTTTCACACTGGGGTTTCACACAATCAAAGAGAAACCTATAATTAAAATTTCTTGCTAATTATTTGGTTCTCTCTTCAATTTATACATGACCTAGACCACAAGACTTTCTTTTTTTCCACAAATTACGTTTTATTGTAATCTGGGGGCACGGCAGTCCCAGCGAGCGCCAAGTCAAGCGCGAAGTAATATAACATCGCCGAACCACCTGCATTTAAAATTAAATGAGGACCGGTGGATGAGTTTAGTACGCTGACATGGACATCCAAGTTGTTGACACGTGTCAAGTCATCATCTTAGTGTGTACCTGATTCCCAGTGGCGTCCAAAGTTGTCGCTTTGGAGCCCGAAGTCTGGTACCTACAGTAGTCGGGCCTCCGAGAGAAGTATGATTTGACACATAGAAATTTGACGTTAATAGTGATGTGCCATAGACTGCACTTAGACTGTTAATGATATTACCCAAAGTTAGCAAATTACTGCTATTTTTTTATACTTTTATTCATAGAATAACATAAAAGAATTTTATGTTATTTATTGCTTTTATTTTTTTATCTATTACGTTAATTATCGTTCGAACATGAAAAATAAGGTTATAAAAATAATTCAAATCGCGAAGTCGTGAATGTTTTGAGAAATGAAACGTGGCTAAAATTTGTAATTAAATATTAAAATAATGCAATCGATTCTCATCTTAATTTCAATGGTTCAATATCAACAGATTTTTTAAATGTGATATATGAAATAATATGATATTAAAAATCCTAACGATAATATTACACAAACTAGTTGTAGAAATACGCACGTAGATTTGAAATAACCTAAATTTACAGGAGAACATCCTTATGTTATAGCGCAGTCATCAAGATTACCAATTTTGCATATAGAGGAATTACCATAAAACAGATTTATTTTATTTTATTTTTAACATACACACAACACATTACAATCGTAAATAAGAAAAATAAAGTGCAGTTTTGAACAAGATTGCAATCCAAAAACAATGTGTACATAAAAAAAGCAATAATTGAATTACTTAGGTTTGTCGCACTAGCCGTATATAACAATATGGCAAACCAATAAAAGAACCCAAGCTATGAACAATGAAACAACAGAAACAATACTTTATCCTAATTATGTTTTACTTTGTGTAGGCCGTGTGGTCCCCGGCAGAGTAGAATAGGCCACCCTCACTCTTACCGAGGTGTCGTAAAAGGCGACTAAGGTAAAGCTGCTGGCATGATCATCAGCGTCCAGAGAAGGAAAACTCTGCATTTATATCAAAACCCTCGCCAACCCGTCTGCCAAGCGTGGTGAGTATGGCAATTACCCCTCATGTGATTGAGGGAGGCCCGTGCCCCAGCAGTGGGGACTTAAATGGGCTGATGATGATGAATTATGTTTTACTTTAGAGGGTTAGCACCGATGCTGAGCAGGCCCAGTACCGTGGCCTGACCCATTTGGCGTGGAGTAGAGGATATCCTTTAATTTAATAATATATTTGCTCCGCCAGTCCGCTCGTGACCACGGCTGCTGTAACGTAGCCAAAACGTCGAGCCAAATATGTGAGTACACAATGTTGTTTCACATAATAAATATCGTGTTAATCCCCGTATTGATACATTATAGTTACTTATAATGCAACGCGAAAATCTAAAAAACTATATTTGGAGAGATTTGGAGTAAAAATATCATAATCCGAATTCAATTTCGATATTTCATTATATTGACGAGATTCTGAAATTACCATTTTGAAATGAGGTAACTCTTTTACGAGTATCTGTCTCATTTTGACATTATACATCATTCGTATAAGGAAGCGAGAAAACAGGATGTTTAAGTGTGCCAGTGAAAACGATGCGCGCGCATACTCCAAATTATGTTAACTTGGTGTTTATGCGAAAGTGGTTGCGTCGGCTGTTATTATTTGGCTATTTGGCACATGGCCTTATAAGTTCAATGGACCTGAACTTGGCCATTTTTAAGCCCGAGGGAGACCCACGCTTCGGCATGAATGGGATGGCTCGACCGGAGTGATACCACGGCCTCATAGAGAACCGGCGTGAAGCAGCACTGTGCTGTTTTTCCGGGGTGAGGTTACCGGGGGCCCAATCTCGGGGAAAGTTTGAATCCCCGGGGAAAGGTTACTATGGTCTACAAGACTATTTAAATGATAAGGATTCTCGGTCATGTTAATCGATTAGTCTTGTGAGTGGTTATTCATAGTTGTCTGTTAACATTGATAATTGTATTTTTTTACTCAATTGAAACTCTGTAACATCAATCATATTTGACAAGAGTAACTACTGAGTTTCTTGCTGGTGTCTTCTCAGTGGAAATCGACATTCCGAACCAGGGGTAGATGTTAATGTCTACCTATTTTGACATTCATCATCATCATCATCATCAGCTCATTTAAGTCCCCACTGCTGGGGCACGGGCCTCCCTCAATCACAAGAGGGGTAATTGCCATACTCACCACGCTTGGCAGACGGGTTGGCGGGTTGACATTCATAAGTGTTCTTTTTTTATGTGATACCTAGGTGGCAGACGAGCAGACGGATCACCTAATGGTAACCAGTGGAGTCACAAGTGTGCTGCCAACCTTTAAACCCCCCTTTCCCTCGGCTGCTTCACGCCGGGTCATCTCTCTGGTCGAACTGGTCCATTCATGCCGAAACGTGGCTCTCCCACACGGTCAAAAATTATATTTTAAGGTTTATATTAAATAGAGATCAGATACTCTTGGAAATGACCCTTTTCTACTTGGCAGAATTTGACGGTTTTTTTTATCAATGATATTTTTTTTAATTTACACATCACATACAAAACAAAACACACACAAACACACACATAAAACACACCTATCACAAAAAAAAATCAGAAAAATATTCTGATAAACTTGCCTACATGTTCCAAAACGTTGTTTATTAAGGTGACGGGTAGGGCACACTGGCGACGCCAATTGATTGTTATTTATAGCTACTAAGCCGGATCTATTCTAAGCGATTTCCGGGTAACAACCTCTCGGCAAACACTTATACTATTTATTAAAAAATGTTGGGTCCAACACGAAATGGATGGGTGGATTGTACGCGAAAAATTGATTCACGCCAAAAGTGGCCGCTTTTGACGTGAATCAATTTTTGGCGTACAATAAGAGGCCCAACATTTGTACATGGTTATTTAGTAAATAGTATAAGTATTTGCCGAGAGGTTGCAACCCTGAAATGGTTTAAAATAGATCCGGTTTAGTAGCTAAAAGTTAAAATTGGCGTCGCTAGTGTGCCCTATCCGTCACCTTAAAGCACAGATAATTATGAAGCAGTAGGATTAATAATAGTGACTTTACAAATTAAAAAAAAATGTATGGAAAAGGAAACTTCTTAAAAAAATCGCCATTCAAAACAGCAATAGCATAATTAATAAATAAATATTTCACAACATCACATACATTGATCTGACTCCGAGATAGGTAGCTCAAGCACCTGTGTTACGGATATCAGAATCAACAGTGGGATTACAAATATATACATATAATACTTTTTTTTTGTAAATACATACTTATAATACATACATAGCACTGACTGACCGGATGGCGCAATTGGTAGTGACCCTGCCTCTTACGCCAAAGGTCGTGGGTTCGATCCCCACCCTGGACAAACATTCGTGCGATGAACACTTGTGTTTGTTCGGTGTCTGGGTGTAATATATGTATTTAAGTATATATTTGTGTTCCTCTGTTGTCTGATATCTGTAACACAAGTGCTTAAGCTACTTAGTACGGAATCAGGTTAACGTATGAGATGTTGTGAGAATTATTATTATTATAGCAAACTCACAGGTAAAGAAGACGTAATATTTCTCAACATACCTGGCCATCCCATGATATACGATTTCTCCCAAAGAGTTGAGGGAGTCTTCTAACTGCTGACCGATCTTCGAAGGCATCTGGTCCATGGACCTGCCAGATGCCCTGATTTCGCTGTCTGCTTCATCTGTAAAGAAAGAAAAAGAATTATTAAACATCTTGTCCTGTTAGAGCCACGCTTCGGCACCGGAGTGATACCACGGCCTCACAAATAACTGGCGTGAAGGTGACGGGTAGGGCACACTAGCGACGCCATTTGATTTATATTCATCGTCAGCCCATTTAAGTCCCCACTGCTGGGGCACGGGCCTCCCTCAATCACATGAGGGGTAATTGCCATACTCACCACGCTTGGCAGACGGGTTGGCGAGGGTTTTGATATAAATGCAGAGTTTTCCTTCTCTGGGTGCTGATGATCATGCCAGCAGCTTTACCTTAGTCGCCTTAGTCAGTGATCACTCGACGGGTTTCTAGAGTGGTAATGCTGAATTTGTTCAACCTGGCTTCATAAGAAGAGTAAACTTTGTATTGTTAATAACTTTACCTAACTATAGTCAATAGTTAGCAATACAATACAAACTCACTTAAATAGGAATTATCGAAAGTCTTTCAAAGTCATTCAAAAGCGTGGGATCTTTATCTAATCATCACTTTCGTTAGAAACAATGATTATAGATCTTCGTTCGTTGATAATTTTCTTTTCACTCGACTAACGTGGTTTAAAATTTGTAGTGGAGTTAATACTGGGAATAGCTGAAGATCAAGAATAAACATTTTTACAAAACCAAGTTTAACGTTACTTAGTATATCAATGTTAATACTCAAGTTAAACCACCCGGACCCCTATTTATACTTCAGACAACAAAACAAGGTTATGTAAAATGAAATTTCACTGAATGAATGATTGAATGATTCGATTAATTTTGACACTAAAAATAAAAAATAAATACATAGAAAACACCCAGACCAAATACAAATAAACATATTCATGCACACAAATATTAATACTGTGCGGGGATCGAAACCGCAACCCTTGCGCCAAAGGCAGCGTTCACTACCACTGATCCAAAAGGGTCGTCAATTCATTAATACTTTGTCTTTTTTGATGAAACAAAAAATTGTGTAGGTTTGTGTAGTAATAATAATATAATTCTCACAATATCTCATACGTTGACCTGATTCCGTACTAAGTAGCTTAAGCACTTGTGTTACAGATATCAGACAACAGAGGAACACAAATATATACTTAAATAAATAAATAAATAAATATTTCACAACATCACATACATTGATCTGACTCCGAGATAGGTAGCTCAAGCACCTGTGTTACGGATATCAGAATCAACAGTGGGATTACAAATATATACATATAATACTTTTCTTTTGTAAATACATACTTATAATACACAGCAAACACCCAGACCAATACAAACAGATATGTTCATGCACACAAATGTTTGTACTGTGCGGGTATCGAACCCGCAACCCTTGTATCAGAGGCAGCGTTTACTACCACTGTTCCAATCGGGTCGTCAAATACTTAAATACATATATTACACCCAGACACCGAACAAACACAAGTGTTCATCGCACGAATGTTTGTCCAGGCTGGGGATCGAACCCACGACCTTTGGCGTAAGAGGCACTACCAGTTGCGCCATCCGGTCAGTCTTGTATAGATATTAGCTCTACTGAACGTCCTGGTGGTCTAGTGATTTAAGTACCGGGCTTTGATCTCGGGGTCTTGGGTTCGATTCCCGGGTCGAGCGAAAAGTATGTTTCGAGTTTTTCGAACATAGCCCGGGTTTGTGTTTCTATGATGGAGGCCTTTGCCCTGCAGTGGTATAGTTTATTAGATGATGCTTTTAATTAAAATAGCTCTACTGGGGCCATAGTTTAAAGCCGACGGGTAGCCCTAACTAGCGACACCAATATAATTAAATTATTAGCTATTAAATAGGATCTATTTTAGACAATTTCGGAGCGGGAGTCTCTATGCAAACATGTATACTGTTTATTTAATAATTGTGCACTATCTTTTGATCTGTTTTTGCACTCGAAATTTGGATTAACACCATAAGTGGCCGTTTTTGGTGGTAATTCAAATTTCGAGTACAAAAGCAGATCCAAAAGTTAAGTATAAGTATTAAATAAATAGTATAAGAGTTTACGGAGTGGCTGCAGCTTCGAAATTGTTAAAAAGATATCCGGTTTAGTTGCTAACAATTTAAATTTAATTGGCGTCGCTAGTCTGCATAGTAAATTATGCCTAAGTACTTATAAATTGTTTTAAATTACTCGGTTTTTTTTTTGATGAAACAGAAACTGGTGTACTTATATAATTGTTTTATGTGATAGGTGGCAGACGAGCAGACGGATGACCTGATGGTTAGCGATTGGACACCCGCGACACCAGTGGAGTCACAAGTGCTCTGCCAACTTTTAAACCCCCCTTTCCTCCGGATTGGGCCTCTGGTACCCCCTTTCACGCAGCTCTCTTAACTCTACTGGAACCATAGTTTTAAGCGATTTTGTACACCTATTAACATTCCCCATTACTAAAACACCAAGACTTTCCTCCATTAGTTCCGACAGTTTTCAGAATAATTTTTAACCAGTTTTTGGCTGAAATAATTGCATTAAGATAGAAAGTGCAAAAATTCTCAATTAATTGACTTAATTACTTTCCCTCACGCCAAAATTCATTTGAGAGATTCCGCAAATCATATTACATGCTTGACCGAATTCGTCGTAGTCGGGCAAAAGTAGGTTATGACGTTCTACACGGAATCCAGTTGGGAACTGGTTCTGACTGATGACCTAGTGGTGTATGTTATTGGAATGGACAATACGACAAAATAAATATTTGCATTTTTATATCGCTTTTTGAATAAAGAAAGAGAGCCACGCTTAGGCATGAATGGGCCGGCTCGACCGGAGTGATACCACTGCCTCACAGAAGACCGGCGTGAAGCAGTGCCTGCGCTGTGTTTCGCCGTGTGAGTGAGGTTACCGGAGGCCCAATGGGGGGAAGGGGAAAAGATTGGCAGCGCACTTGTGACTCCACTGGTGTTGCGGGTGTCCATGGGCGGCGGAATTGCTTACCATCAGGTGATCCGTCTGCTCGTCTGCCACCTCTCATATAAAAAAAAAAAAAAAAGAAAAAAAGATGACCCATATTTTTTAGTTATCTTTAAAAGTGTGTTTTTATTATAATTATCTATTTTGAAGGTGACGGGTAGGGCACACTAGCGACGCCAATCGATTTTAATTTTTAGCTACTAAACCGGATCTACTTTAAACAATTTCGGGGTTACAAACTTTAGCGTGTAGTAGGTATGATGCACTGAAAAAAATTTACTGAAGGTGATGGGTAGGGCACACTAACGACGCCAATTGATTTAAATTATTAGCAACTAAACTGGGTATCTTTTTAACAATTTCGAAACTGCAGACTCTCGGAAAACACTTATACTATTTTTTTAATACTAATTCTTAACTTTTGGGTCTGTGTTTGAAATTTGAATTACGGCCAAAAACGGCCACTTATGGCGTTCATCCAAATTACGAGTGCAAAAACAGATCTAAAAAAGTGCACAATTATTAAATAAATAGTATAAATGTTTGTCGCGCCGTGTGGTCCCCGGCAGAGTAGAATAGGCCACCCTCACTCTTACCGAGGTGTCGTAAAAGGCGACTAAGGTAAAGCTGCTGGCATGATCATCAGCACCCAGAGAAGGAAAACTATGCATTCATATCAAAACCCTCGCCAACCCGTCTGCCAAGCGTGGTGAGTACGGCAATTACCCCTCATATGATTGAGGAAGGCCCGTGCCCCAGCCGTGGGGACTTAAATGGGCTGATGATGATGATAAATGTTTGCTTATGAGACTCCCGCTCCGAAAGTGCCTAAAATAGATCTGGTTTATTAGCTAACAATCTAAACGACATAAATACATTACAAAGACCTAGATTTTTTTCACTGACTCATCATTATTAAGACATGCATGATTTAGAAATGAATTCTTAAACCCCGAAATTGTTTAAAATAGATCCAGTTTAGTAGCTAAAAATTAAAATCGATTGGCTTCGCTAGTGTGTCCTACTCGTCACCTTAACAACGTGTTAAGCGGCCATAAAGTTTTTGATAAATAAAGAATTTTAAATTTTGAATTGTATGAAAAGTAGCATTTTTTTTGAGAATTTTCAAAAGTCATATAATACAAATGTTGTTCAGAATGGTTGATCGAACACGTGGTTAAAGGGATGTAAATGTTCACAGATACACCCTGTATATACTGTCCCACTGCAGGGCAAAGAGCCTTCATCATTGAAATCAAGTCATCGCTACTATGATGGGATTAGGCTTAATCACCACGCTTGCCTAATGCGGATTGGTGATCACAAACCCGAGCTATGTTCGAAAAATTCGAAACATACTTTTTGCTCGACCCGGGAATCGATACCGAGATGCCGGCCCAGTACTTACTTAAACCACTAGACCAACAGGGTGTCTCTAGTGATGTTGTGAAATATTTATTTATTCTCTCAGTTTCTTGAATTCTCACAACACTAGTGAGAACTTTCGTCTTCTAAGAATTTAAAGTAGAATTTACGAGCGAGAATACATATCTGAATCATGCATGTCTCTTAATAATGATGAGTCAGTGAAAAAAATCTAGGTCTTTGTAATGTTTTTATGTCGTGATTGAGGCGACGGGTAGACCTAACTAGCGACACCAATCGATTTAAATTGTTAGCTACTAAACCAGATCTATTTTAGGCACTTTCGGAGCAAGAGTCACTAAGCAAACTTTTATACAATTTTTTAAATAATTGTGCATTACCTTTTGATCTGTTTTTGCACTCGTAATTTGGATTAACGCCATAAGTGGCCGTTTTTGGCCGTAATTCAAATTTCAAACACAGACCCAAAAGTGAAGAATTAGTATTAAAAAAATAGTATAAGTGTTTTCTGAGAGGCTGCAGTTTCGTGTTAAAAAGGTATCCAGTTTAGTTGCTAATAATTTAAATCAATTGGCGTCGCTAGTGTGCCCTACCCGTCACCTTAAGTATACATTTTTTCAGTGCATCATACCTACTTCTGTAAAAAGGAAACATCTACAAAAGGTCAAATTAATTCTCGAAAAAAAATAATAATTTGATGGTAGCCCAGTGTACAAGAACGCCCTTTCCATACGGTTGTAGGTTCAAATCCGTCTATAAATAGATCCCTGGATTTTTGAAATATGTATTTATTTCTAACATTAGCTCATCTTTTGGGTGACGGGTAGGGTACACTAGCGGCGCCAATCGATTTTAATTTTTAACTACTAAACCGGATGTATTTTAAACAATTGCGGGGTTACAACCTCTCGGCAAACATTTATACTATTTATTTAATAACCATGCAAACACTTATACTATTTATTAACCATGCACAAACGTTGGGTCCGTTTTTGTCCGTTGGCGTGAATCATTTTTTTGCGTACGCGTGGGCCCCAACATTTGTGCATGGTTAATAAATAGTATAAGTGTTTGCCGAGAGGTTGTAACCCCGAAATTGTTTAAAATACATCCGGTTTAGTAGCTAACAATTTGAATCGATTGGTGTCGCTAGTTAGGGCTACCCGTCGCCTTAAAACATCGTGAGGAAGCCTCACAGCCAATACAAAGGTTTAAGGGTGGTTCCTGAAATGTAAAATCATGATTCAGTTGGTCTGGTTACCCTGTAAAGGGTTGCGAAGGTTAGACGGCAGTCGCTTCATTGTAACTACCAGATTCCCTAAATCCGGGATCTTGGTCTAAGCATACCCCGGGCTCCGAAGCGACAGCATTGGGCGCAACTGGGAATTGTCCGCTAACACGAAGACTAGATTCTTCTTCATCGTTTTTAGGGTTCCGTAGCCAAATGGCAAAAAACGGAACCCTTATAGATTCGTCATGTCTGTCCGTCTGTCCGTCCCGTCCGTATGTCACAGCCACTTTTATCCGAAACTATAAGAACTATACTATTGAAACTTGGTAAATAGATGTATTTTGTTAACCGCATTACGATTTTTATACAAAAAATGGAAAAAATAAAAAATTGGAGGGGTCTCCATACTTGAAACTGAAACTCATTTTTTTTATTAAACCTATACGTGTGGGGTATTTATGGAAAGGTCTTTAAAAATGATGTTTAGGTTTTTAACATGATTTTTTTCTAAACACAATACTTTGCGCAAGAGACGCTCCCAAAGTGGTAAATTGTCCCCCCCCCCCCCCCCCTCTTACTTCTATAATAAATTAATTAAAAAACTAAAAAAAATATATGATGTACATAATCATGAAAACTAACAACTTTTGGTTTGGACTAGTAAGTAGTTTTTTAAATACGTTATAAACCGTAAACCGCAATTTACCTTCCATATATCTTACTTGCTGCTACGGAACCCTTCATGGGCGAGTGCGACTCGCACTTGGCCGGTTTTTTTTTTATTGCTGAAGGTCGTGCCTTTCTTGAAATGCCTTTACGGAGGCGGTGACAAGGTCTTTCCATTCTTCCCTATCCTCGGCTTGTCTTAGGGCAACCGGCAAAGTGAGTCCGGTTACATCTCATATTTAGTCTGACCAAAGGAAAGGTTGACGGCCTCTTCGTCTTTTAGACCTTGATAATAACCACCTTGTCCATTTTGTCGGACTGTCTCTGTCTGGTCTGGTTTGATCTTCAGTTAATCTATTTATTTATAGGCACACAAAACAGAATAACATCAAAATAGCATCAAAATCAGTCCAGACATTATCCCAAATCCATGTGCACACATCATGACATCAAAAGCAATGAGACTAAATAAAAATGCCTACTATTTAAAAAGCAAACCATAGATCTTAAAATAATCATTAATAATATTACTTGGCAGGTTGTCATTAATATATCTATAGAATTATAATTATATATCAGGAGTTCATTGTAGAGGCGACACATTCTAACTACATCATCTTCATCATCGTCAGCCCATTTAAGTCCCCACTGCTGGGGCACGGGCCTCCCTCAATCACATGAGGGGTAATTGCCATACTCACCACGCTTGGCAGACGGGTTGGCGAGGGTTTAGATATAAATGCAGAGTTTTCCTTCTCTGGGTGCTGATGATCATGCCAGCAGCTTTACCTTAGTCGCCTTTTACGACATCTCGGTAAGAGTGAGGGTGGCCTATCTATATTCTAACTACATATTATATAGTTTTTATTTATTCTATCAGGTGATCCGTCGGCTCGTCTACCAGGTGGTAGACGAGCCGACGGATCACCTGATGGTAAGCGATTACCGCCGCCCATGTACATTGCAACACTATTGCGGTCCAAGGTATGCGTAACATTCTTCTCCAACACCACATCTCAAAGACTAGTTGTGTGGATGCAAAAAAACCCAGCTTTCGTTTTTAAATATCTAGACTACTCTTTTAATAAACTTAATCCAAATGTTTAAACCATAGTTTATTTAATGACAAATGACGTTATAAAACCGGTTTGCTCATCAAAAGATTTAATGATGGCTCAGATATGTCTAAGTGATATATGAATGGAATGAAAAGAAAGTGGTTACTGTTATATTCGTAATATGTTGTTAATTTATGCTTAAGAAAGCTGGTTTCGTTGTGATACCTAATTTCAATAGGCTTGTGTTACTATTTTTTATTTTTATTAGTAATCAAAGGACCTCTCAAAAGTAGACACATCGATGTATGCCACATTGATTTTATTTGATTATTACCACGGCTCTCTGGGTGACTTTGAGCCTCCTTAATCGGCACATTTAAGCGGCCACGTTTCGGTTCCGTATGTCATCACTGGCAACACACACGCATTGAAGACTTTCGTCTTGAGACACTGCGGTAGATGGGCCGAAAATATGCTGCGTAGCTTCCCGAACGCTGCCCAGCCGAGATGGATTCGTCGATCGACTTCTTTCTGGAAGTTAGACTTACCAAGCTGGACGCTTTGTCCAAGGTAGATGTACTCGTCAACAACTTCCAGTGTAGTGTATTAATATTTTGAGTTGTTATTCATAGTAGTCTATTAACTTTCATAGAGCAATGGAGAGGGCTATGCTCGGAGTCTCCCTGCGTGATCGTATCAGAAATGGTGAGACCCGCAGGAGAACTAAGGTCACAGACATAGCTCAGAGGATTGCATGCCTCAAGTGGCAATGGGCAGGGCACATAGCGAGGAGAACAGACGGCCGTTGGGGCGGAAAGGTCCTCGAGTGGAGGCTACGCACAGGAAGTCGCAGCTGTGGAAGGCCCCCCATAAGGTGGACCGACGATCTGGTGAAGATTGCGGGGATCCATTGGATGCGGGCGGCAAAAGACCGATCTGTGTGGAGAACATTGGGGGAGGCCTATGTCCAGCAGTGGACGTCTATTGGCTGAAATGATGATGATTACCACGGCCACGACCACGGCAATATGGCATAATAATTTCAGCAGAGACTTGTTTTTTCGTACTTTTTAGAGGGTGTTTTTTTGGTAGTCGGGTTTTAGTTTTTAAACTTTATTTTTATTTAACATATTTTTAGTTATGTAAATAAAATTACATATTTGAAATGTGCTAAAAAAGCTCTTTCATTTGATACTTGACAAGATGCCGTCAAGCAAATTTACTTTTACTTCCTTACTCAAAGTCTCCTAGAGGGCGTTGTCGTCAATTTAGTCGTCTATAACCAGAAGACAAGCCGTTCCTAACGATACCTAATTTGTTCAAATATGATAACAAGTTTAGAAGTTATGAGGGAACAGATGAACAACCATACATACATACCTACATACATACATACATAAATCCTTCTTTTTGCTTCGCCGTAGTCGGGTAAAAAGAGTAAAATCTGATCATAAAATGACAAGACAAAATAATGACAGTGACAGTAAGTAACTTAAAGTCACCTAAACATTTTTATTGGACGTGGACATAGGCCTCCCCCAATTTTCTTCACACAGATCGGTCCTGTGCCGCCCCCATCCAATGGATTCCCGCGATCTTCACCAGATCGTCGGTCCACCTTGTAGAAGTAGTAAGTGGACTTCCTGTACGTGGCCTCCAATCGAGAACCTTTCCGCCCCACCGGCCGTCTGTTCTCCTCGCTATGTGCCCTGCCCATTGCCACTTGAGGCATGCAATCCTTTGAGCTATGTCTGTGACCTTAGTTCTCCTGCGGATCTCATCATTTCTGATACCCTTAGATAGCCCTCTCCATTGCTCTCTGGGTTACTTTGAGGCTCCTTAATCGGCACATTGTAAGCGGCCACGTTTCGGTTCCGTATGTCATCACTGGCAACACACACACGCATTGAAGACTTTCGTCTTGAGACACTGCGGTAGATGGGCCGAAAATATGATAACATATAAACTTTAATTTTAGTCAAATACAACTATGTGTATACCTTTTCCTAATTATATAATAAATAGTAAAAATATGTACCTATAATATTTTTCTCTTTCTTTATTGGAAAAGCGTATAAAATGCTAATTATTGTCATATTGTCCATTCCCTAGAGAAGTTTCTAAGAATAATAAGAAGAGACACAGTTTATATTAAATCAGTTTCTAAAAACTGTCGTTAAGTCTGGGTGATGTGAGATCATTCACCTCGTCTTAACAGGATATTTTGCGGTGCGTGTACCGTTCGATTCCCGGTTCAGTCTCTTTAGCGCACTATCTATCTTGGTTGCCTACAGTGAGTTGCATTTTGCGCGCAAATCCAAACGTTTCTCAATTTTGAGAGCTTCTTGAACATGTTGTCTCTGTCATATTTGATGTAGAAAGATATGGTTCACCTTATCACAATGCTGTCTTGAGTTATTAACCTGTTCAAGGGTTGTGAAGGTCAGGCGGCAGTCGCTTCATTGTAATTACCAGACTCCCCAAATCCTGAATCATGTTCTACTCGTTCACTGTACGCCAAGGTGGCAGCTTTGGACGAGACCGGGAACTCCATCAGGTGACCCGCTTGCTCGTTTGTCGCCTCTAGCATTAAAAAACTATGAACGTTAGGTAAGATGAAAAGGCTGTCTTGAGTTATTATTGAGTGTTGATGGTAACACAAAAAACACAATTTACCACTTTGGGAGCGTCTCTTGCGCAAAGTATTGTGTTTAGAAAAAAATGATGTTAAAAACCTCAACATCATTTTTAAAGACCTATCCATAGATGGGTATCTATGGATAGGTCTTTAAAAATGTCATATCACGTATAAAAAAAATTGAGTTTCAGTTTCAAGTATGGAGATTCCCCAATTTTTGATTTTTTCCAATTTTTGTGTAAAAATCGTAATGCCGTTAATAAAATACATCTATTTACCAAGTTTCAATAGTATAGATCTTATAGTTTCGGAGAAAAGTGGCTGTGACATTCGGACGGACGGACAGACGGACAGACGGACAGACATGACGAATCTATAAGGGTTCCGTTTTTGCCATTTGGCTACGGAACCCTAAAAAGTGTAAAATCATATTTTTAACACTTTATCTATACACACACATAAATTTTTCGCGTACAAAAACGGGCCCAACATTTGTACATGGTTGTTTAATAAATAGCATAAGTGTTTGCCGAGAGTTTCTAACCACGAAATAGTTTAAAATAGATCCGATGTAGTAGCTAAAAGTTAAAATCGATTGGCGTCGCTAGTGTGCCCTACCCGTCACCTTAAAAAAGTTTTACATGACTGGCTTCTTCAGCATACATTTTATAAGATTGATGACTATTTAATTGACTAACTATTTGTACTAACATATCAATCAATTCTTAATTTATTAAATTAAGCGACATTGTTTATACCCCCGACGGCGGCCATCTTGGATCGATGTTTATCCAACATAGCTAAGAACACTCCTCCCTTATTCATCTTTCAAACAAAAAAAAAAACAAAATCAAAATCGGGGGATTTGTTCGGGAGCTACGATGCCATAGACAGACACAAAGACACGCACACACAAACACAGACACGTCAAACTTATAACACCCCGTCGTTTTTGCGTCGGGGGTTAAAAATAAATAATCTTTGATGTATGTACACGAACTGAATTTATATTATATTAATTAAATATTCTAATACTTTTGATTTAGAAAACTAAGCAAGCATGTTTGTTCGTCGTCTTCGTTCGTATAATTTGTGTCATACATACCGACTCATAATATATTTACACACAATATACATATTGCAAAAGATGTGATATTTTTTGAAAATCAACATCTGTATACTTACCATGTTTTATGCACATAAAAATATTGTATTGTATATTGTACCTACATTCGTATCCACTGAGCTACCGAGCTATCTGTATATACATCTTATAAAATGGCTAAATGAAACCCGGAAGTGTAATTCATTTATAGAAATTTCCACCTTTCTACCCGCAGATGAGAGACATAGCGACACGGTCATGGTTACCGCAAATACGGAAAAATATAGACTGTACGCTCATAAAACTCAAAGGCACTGTTACACATGCTTATTTTAATGCTTAAGGTGAAGGGTAGGGCACACTAGCGACGCCAATCGATTTTAATTTTTAGCTACTAAACCGAATCTAAAACACTCATATTATTTATTAAGAAACCATGCAAAAATTTTGGGTCCAACGCGTACGCGAAAAATTGATTCACGCCAAAAGTGGCCGCTTTTGTGAATCAATTTTTCGCGTACAAAAACGGACCCAACATATGTGCATGGTTATTTAATAAATAGTATAAGTGCTTGCCGAGAGGTTGCAACCCCGAAATTGTTAAAAATAGATCCGGTTTAGTAGCTAAAAATTAAAATCGATTGGCATCGCTAGTGTGCCCTACCCTTCACCTTAAGGTGACGGGAAGGGCACACTAGTGACGCCAATTGATTTAAATTGTTAGTAACTAAACCGGATATCTTTTTAACAATTTCGAAACTGCAGCCTCTCGGAAAACACTTATACCATTTATTTAATACTAATTCTTAACTTTTGGGTCTGTGTTTGAAATTTGAATTACCGCCAAAAACGGCCACTTATGGCGTTAATCCAAATTTCGAGTGCAAATATAGATCAAAAAGTAGTGCACAACTATTAAATAAATAGTAAAAATGTTTGCTTAGAGACTCCCGCTCCAAAATTGTTTAAAATAGATACGATTTAGTTGCTAACAATTTAAATTAATTGGCCTCGCTAGTGTGTTCTATCCGTCACCTTAAGCATTTGTAGTTATGTTCAAAAATTAACTATAATTGTAAGCTAACCATTGCTCGCGGGTACGCTTTCTATTTAAAATTGTAGGTGTAACCATGACGAAGCTACAGGTGGCTAGAGTTTTAAAAAGTCTCATCGCCATCTTTATCTTTAAAGCATTCCCTTCGGACACCGACATGTGTTGTGTGGATACGTACTGCCGAGTGTATAAACCATGGTAAATATGTAAGTAAATATGGCGCCTTGCTTCAATGTAAAGAACGCGGTAGTTTCATCCGGCCGCCAACAGATGGCGCTAGTCAAAACAACGTCGGCTAGAAGTTGTATACCGCGATGACGAGATTTTTATTTGAGCATACTTATAGGCTAGAAAACTTAGAAAATAAACTTTTTTTATTCGTCACTTAAATTGGCTTTTATTCTTATAGAGATTAGCCCCAAATTGCGCTGAGGTCCGTGGTTTGTTCAGCGAGCCTCTTTCGCCCTGAGTAGATTCGCGGTGACTCTACAAAGTTAGTTCTATGGCCCGTGTTCCCACTCTGAGATTTTCTCCCGGGCGAGGGTTGGAAACTGTCGCAGAGAGTTTAGTGGAGGTGGAGTTTACTGGGGAGAGCCCCACACTACCCGGCCGACTGATATCGAGACGGCAAGACTGGTCTATTTCAGCTATTTCCACAGTCTGATGTCATATGGTCTACTGTTGTGGGGGTCTGCTGCTGACATACAAACTATTTTTGTATTACAGAAAAGGGCCATCCGCGCTATATACAGCCTTAGATCACGTGACTCACTTCGGGAAATATTAAAGGAAATAAATATTTTAACCGTGGCTTCCCATTTTATCCTCGACTGCATTATGTATGTACGTAAGAACTTGCACACTTTTCCAAAAAAGTCCGATAGTCATAGTCTAAAACACCAGAAATAAACATAGGCTTACCGTCCCGGTCCTCAGACTTCATAAAATCGGTAATTCATTTGTTGGCTTAAATATTAAGATATTTAATCAGCTATTACAAAGTGTCATTAACCTATCACTGGATTAGTTTAAGTCTCATATTAAAACCTGCCTAATGAAGAAAGGTTACTATAGTGTACAAGACTATTTAAATGATAAGGATTCTTGGTCATGTTAATTGATTAATCTTTTAAGTTGTTATTCATAGTAGTCTATGGACTTTCATAATTGTATTTTTTTTCTCTTCTCAATTGAAACTCTGTAACAACGTTAATATTTGAAAAGAGTAACTGCTGAGTTTCTTGCTGGTGTCTTCTCAGTAGAAATCGACATTCCGATCCAGCGGTAGATATTATGTACCTATTTTGACATTCATAAGTGTTCTGTGTGGACCTAAATTGAAGAAAGATTTTTTATCTTTATCTTTACTTCCAGCGGTCGGGTGTGCATTGGCTCCAAACGGAGACCAAAAAGGTGGGCCACTGAGAAGGGGTGAGTTTAAGGCCCTGCAAATTAAATAAACCAATGATTCTTATCTCAAACGCAGAGCAAGAAACTGACGCAAAAAATGGGTTTCATACAAAATTCTGAAAACTTGTATAAAACGCCAAAACGTCGCGGCTTCATGCTCCTCGGTTTGAAGTGGGTTATTCTATGCTAGATTTAAACTCAGTTAAAACATTACAATACCTCGCCAGCAAGATATTTTGATGACCCGTATGGAACAGTGGTAGTGAACGCTGCCTCTGGTGCAAGGGTTGCGGGTTCGATCCCCGCACAGTACAAACATTTGTGTGCATGAACATGTCTGTTTGTATTGATCTGAGTGTTTTCTATGTATTATAAGTATGTATTTACAAAAGAAAAGTATTATATGTATATATTTGTAATCCCACTGTTGATTCTGATATCCGTAACACAGGTGCTTGAGCTACCTATCTCGGAATCAGATCAATGTATGTGATGTTGTGAAATATTTATTTATTATTTATTTTTATATTATTATAATTAGCCTTTTGTTACAGAAAGTGGGTCAGGTGGCCAAATAACGTAGACGTAGACTAGGAACAAGTATTTATTCGGGCAGAGCTTCGCCTTACACATAAAATCGACATGAATTCGAAATGTTTTTTTTTATGCTATGCCCGAGTTGCGAAATCAGAGAGATCGCTAATGTGTCGCCGGCCTTTTTAAAAATGAGTACGCTCTTCTCTTGAAGGTCCCTAAGTCGTAGCCGTCCGGAAATACTCCTGCAGCCAAACCGTTCCACAGAACTGAGAGGTACGTGGTAGAAAGTTCCGGGAAAAATGCACGGTAAGTATTTGAGTTTTAACTAAAAACAGATACTAAACTCAAATCACTAAATAAAATTTTAATATAGCAGTTATTTATCGGTTGAATCTCATTACATTGGCAAAATGTACCTACCTTGTCTAAACTACAAGCCATATATAAAAAAAAGAAAACTCACCTTGCCAACTCCTTCGCTGCTTGTTAACCTCTTCATCCCAGCTGTCAAGCAGCTTTCCCGCCTTTTCCCTCGCGCAACTCAACGGCTCATCCTCAGAAATACAGTCCACAAACGACATGAAACTCGGCGCCCAACTCTTCCCCAAGTTCATGAAATATTCATAGGATCGCTCTAATAAACTCGCACTCTCAACTTTAGAACAAAAGACTAGTAATAAAATTAAATACGCTGATTTTTTTACCGCCATCTTGACATTTGATGTTTTTTATTTTCTTTTTTGAATTGTCAAGGCTTTTTCTTTTTCGCGCGCGATGTGGCCAGCGTTCAAGGCTGCACTGAGCGCGTGAGCGAGAGATGGGACATTATAACGCGCCTACTTTCTTTTTGTAAATCTCGTCTTGACTGGCCATTTTGGGCCTTTTCGTGAGTAAATATTGCTATGAAAGTGTTAGGGATGGGATGCGTTATCGATTAGTGGTTGGCAACAATCGGTTTTTAGTTATCAATTTTATTATTTTAATTAAGTAGCCTCCGCTAAACGTCGTACCTTCATTTATTTTCTTATTCTATTTGATTTCATTAATAGGTCCGATTTAGTAGCTAATTAAAATCGATTGGCGTCGCTAGTGTGCCCTACCCGTCACCTTAATGATCATTTATTACAAGGAATATTAAAGATCATTACTTAATCAAGAAGAATCTTGACATCGAATACCAGAATAACTCAACTAAAATAAAACCATAGAGCGAGCGCAGCGAATTTTATTGGAGGGCACTAGATTTGATTTTAAAGCTAAAAGACTTTCTTGTTCTTAAAAAAAAAACGATTAAAAAGAAAAGTATTATATGTATATATTTGTTATCCCACTGTTGATTCTGATATCCGTAACACAGGGAGCTACCCATCTCGGAGTCAGATCAATGTAGGTATGTGATGTTGTGAAATATTTAGATATTTATTTATTTTATTTTATATTTATATTTTACAAAAATCCTATCTTGTTCCTAAAAATCGTTAAAAAATAAATCGATTGTGTATGTTTAGGTAAATGTTACAACACTAGTTTTAGGCGGATTTTAATCGATATTTAAGGATTGGAAAGTGGATGATTTGGCGAATAAGGGCTCTAAAAGAGGACGATTCTTATTTGGTCTGGATTCATTTTTCTTTCGTTTTCTAAATCGATTTTGGTAACGTTAAATTAACATAAGCCCATATTTTCGTTAACTATCTACTTTTTCTACACGATTGTGAGCGATTAATTCGGATTTTTTACATTCGGAAGATACAAAAATATGCTTACAACCACGGGCCTAATTTAAGGCGACGGGTAGGGTCAACTAGCGACGCCAAACGATTTTAATTTTTATTGCGGATAAAGATGCGAATATACTCGCACCCCACGAGTGCGAGAATAGACGCAAATAGTGTGCGAGCGAGAAGTGATCTGTCTGATCCCATTCTTTATCCGCACATATTGTATGTCCATTCATTATTAATGATTGAAATATTTTACCGTCTGCCACGAGTCTTTGCGTTAAGTACGTACTTAGTAAGTGAAGTATACTTAACAGATTATAAATAAATAAATATTTCACAACATCACATACATTGATCTGACTCCGAGATAGATAGCTCAAGCACCTGTGTTACGGATATCAGAATCAACAGTGGATTTATATGTTAAAAAATTTCTTGATTGATTAGCACAAATACAATTAACTATTAGCACAATATTGTAACATAAGGATGAGCCTGAGATACAGGCTATTTATTAAGGTGACGGGTAAGGCACACTAGCGACACTTTTTGTACGCGAAAAATAGATTCGCGCCAAATTTTTCGCGAACGTGTTGGACCCAATATTTGTGCATGGTTATTTAATAAATAGTATAAGTGTTTGCCGAGAGGTTGTAACCCCGAAATTGTTTCAAATAGATCTGGTTTAGGAGCTAAAATTAAAATCGATTGGCGTCGCTAGTGTGCCCTACCCGTCACCTTAACCTAGTTTAGGCGCAGATGTACAACCTGTGCGGATAAAGAATGGGATCAGAAATGGCGGCGCATCTATTTACTTCTCGCTCGCACGTGGGGTGCGAGTATAGACGCAAATAGTGTGCGAGCGAAAAGTGAATAGATGCGCCGCCATTTCTGATCCCATTCTTTATCCGCACAGGTTGTAAGAGAAATACTATGTTAAATTATGATTTTGGTTAAATAAAGTAAAGTATGTCTTTACTATGGTATCTAACCTAGTATTACAGACATATGGCCTCAAAAGCGATGTTGCAAGATGACAATTCACTTTTATGCGTTTTTGAAGAGTCATTGTTTACGGAAGAAGTTTAAAAACCATGGCATTTTCCGGAAATCTATTTTTAAAACGAATTAATTAACGATTAAACCAATCCTCTAAAATATTACCTATTTACACACGTACTTACGGCTGCGCCTGTGCCCTTACCGTGAGGTTGAAAAACTGTCCTCGCTATCGAAAACTATCGCTTCGTCCCTTTCATTGTGGTGCATGTGAAAGAGACAGAGCAATAGTTTTGGATAGCGAGGATAGTATTTCAAACTCATGGTATGACCTCAGTACAATATTCTTCTTATAAATCTTTCTCTTAAATTAAGGTACTGTTACACATGCTTATTTTCGTGCTTAAAGCATGCTACTTTTGAGCAAGTGTTACTTGGTAGCATGTGGGGACGGACGTGTTACAAATAAGCATGCTAATTTTGATTCACTACAAATGAGAGTTGTCCACCGGACAACAAGGCGCGGCGAGGGGTTTCATCCATACGTTGTTGGCTTACCCCTTATCCGCACGAAGCGATTTGCCTCCACGTTCATAATGCGGACAGCTAAGGAATGGAACTCCTTGCCAAGGTCTGTTTTTCCGGACCACTACAATCTGGACATCTTTAAGGCAAGAGTGAACAGGCATCTCCTAGGCAAACGCGTTACATCCTAGACCTCATCGTCACTTTCCATCAGGTGAGATTGTAGTCAAGCGTTAGCCTACAGTTCATAATAAAAAAATAAAAAAAGAGTATGTATAACAGTTGCTTTAAGCTACTGTTACAGATGCTAAATGTAGCATGCTTTTTAAGCATGGCAAATATGAGCATGCTTAACGAATTGTCCACATTTGCTATCAATAAGCATGCTATTAGCCATCTATTAGCACTGCAGGTAGCATGCTTAAATATCGAGCGGTGTGCGATTTTTGAGCATTCTCAAAATTAGCACACATGCTAGTAAGTAGCACTTGCTCGAAAGTAGCATGCTTTAAGCATGCTAATAAGCATGTTTAACAGTACCTTTACTCTATCTATTAAAAATCCTCTCAACAAAATCCGTTGTTTAGTTTAAAAATTTTGAAAATTTAAAAAAAGTTCCGAAAAAACCAAATAAGTTATTCGTCATTTTCTGACGGCGGCCATCTTGGATTTGAAATATGTCACAATAAATATATTCTGCTACTCAAGCCCTATTAAAAGTATCAGCCTATAAACTGTCCCAGTGCAGGGCAAAGGCTTCCATCATAGAAATCAAGTTATCGCTACTATGATGGGATTAGGCTTAATCACCACGCTTGCCAAATGCGGATTGGTGACCACAAGCCCGAGCTATGTTCGAAAAATTCGAAACATACTTTTCGCTCGACCCGGGAATCGAACCCAGGACCCAGAGGTCACGGTCCGGTACTTAAACCACTAGATCAAGAGGCCGTTAAGCCCTATTAAATATGATACCCATTTTGTGGGAGTTGTGTTAAAACATACAATCCATATTTTTGTGATGGCGGCCATCTTGGATTGATTTTTATCCAACATATCTAAGAACCCTCCCCATTATTCATCTTTCAATAAAAAAAAAAAAACAAAATCGGTCCATTTGTTCGGGAGCTACGATGCCATAGACAGACACACAGACACACACACACATAGACATGTCGTTTTAGCGTCGGGGGTTAAAAATCTAAGCATAGGTACGTAGACAGACAGCTATTTATTTAATATAAATATAATTAACAGGACAGGCAGCGAAAGCGACTTTGTTTTATATTATCAGTAGTGGCCCGCCCTTTCTTCATTTAGGGACATTAGTTCCAACATATATGTTGGAACTATTGGTATAACCAATAGATATAGAGAATAGGCACTAGGTGTCGATTACGTCGGGCAAGCGTTTCGTATTTTCAGATTACCTATATGCGTTGCCGCTGTCTGTAGGATTTACCTCTTTATAAATAGTGTAAATGAACTATACATGACTTGTCCATGATAATATTTAATTAATTATATTCTATGGTTATCATTATTGCCTTTAAAGTTCGCGATGTTTGAAAGACGCGTCAAGAAACATGAAAATCACGTGACGTAATTTAAACATGGCCTCTAATGGAAGTGCATTGAAATGCACAGAATATACTAGAAGACACACTCATCCATGCAACATTAACCAACCGGTAGACAATTATGCATTACTGCGTCGAGTCGACATTGAATCGTTTCAATCATATGTTGCAAATATTAGGCAAGGCTGAACGATGCACCACAATGGGTTCTGTACCATAAACTAGAAGATTTTGACCCTGGGAGAGCCACGCTTCGTCATGAATGGGCCGGCTCGACTGGAGTGATACCACGGCCTCACAGAAAACCGGCGTGAATCAGCACTGTGCTGTGATTCGCTGCGTTAGGTGGTGGAGGTCCATCCGGGAGAAAGGGGGGTTTAAAGATCGACAGCGCACAAGTGACTCCACTGGGTGGCGGCAATCGAGTAGCATCAGGTGATCCGTCTGCTCGTCTGCCACCTTTTATTTATTTCCCAGACTTCTTTAAAATTGCTTTAAGGCGAGCATTGTTTCGGAGACACATTTTACTAGCGCGATGTAAAAATGCATAGTGACATCTGCCGAAACAACGCCGAACCATCTACTTGATTGCTTCTTAAAGCGACACAGAGCGTTCACATGGCAAAAATGACTTAAGGTGACGGGTAGGGCACACTAGCGACGCCGATCGATTTTAATTTTTTGCTACTAAGCCGCATCTATTATAAACAATTGCAGGGTTACAACCTCTCGGCAAACACTTATACTATTTATTTATAAACCATGCACAAATGTTGGGTCCGTTTTTGTACGCGAAAAATTGATTTACGCCAAAAGTGGCCGCTTTAGACGCGAATCTATTTTTCGCGTACGCGTTGGACCCAAAATTGTTTCATGGTTATTTAATAAATAGTATAAGTGATTGCCGAGAGGTTGTAACCACGAAATTGTTTAAAATCGATCCGGTTTAGTAGCTAAAAATTAAAATCGATTGGCGTCGCTAGTGTGCCCTACCCGTCACCTTAATGCGGCTTGTGGACATTGTTTCGGAGACACATTTTACTAGCGCGATTTAAAAATGCATAGTGACATCTGCCGAAACAACGCCAAACCATCTACTTGATTGCTTTTTAAAACTACAGAGCGTTCACAGATGAAGCAACTTAACTCACTTCTGGACTTATTGAAGTGTAAATCGCTCTTACATCTGCTTTTTACTAGCTCCATCTAACGGAAACCGCTGAACTATTTTTCCCATACTAAGAAAAAAGTACTAAGTCAAATTACCCTGTTGACCGGCATCGATATAAGTCATCAACCCCGCTTTTGTTAGGTTTCATTGCTATACAGGGTTAAAGTGCCAGCTTGGCCATATTAGCCGCAGAACCGACAACCGATGGGGTAAACGAGTTCTAGAGTGGAGACCGCGTCTTGGCAAACGTAATGTAGGGCGCCCTCTGGCTAGGTGGGGGGACGATCTGCGCAGGATGGCTGGCAAGAGCTAGATGCGAGAAGCCATGGATAGATCACAGTGGGGAACAATTGGAGAGGCCTACGTCTAGCAGTGGACTGCGATAGGCTGATGATGACCGGGTTAAAGGGAAACCGTAGCAAGAATCGTAAGCATTTCATTGTGGCAAACGAGCACACGGATCACCTCCTCATCTCCTCATGATTCCCAGTTGCGTCCAAAGCTGCCGCTCTGGAGCCGTATGCTTTTTTTTTATGTGATAGGTGGCAGACGGGCAGACGGATCACCTGATGGTAAGCGATCCGTGGAGTCACAAGTTCGTTGCCAACCTTTGAACCCTCCTTTCCACCGGATTGGGGCCTCTGGTACCCTCACTTACGCAGTGAAACACAGCACAGTACTGCTTCACGCCGGTTTTCTGTGAGGCCGTGATTTCACTCTGGTTGAGCCGGTCCATTCACGCTGAAGCGTGACTCTCAAACGGTAGACCATGATTCAAGATTTGAGGAGTCTGGTAATTACAATGAAGCGACTGCCGTCTGACAGGGGAATCAGACCAACTAGATCCTACATCTGGAGCAGACTGATCTGACCTGATGGAAAGCCATTGCCGACGCATCAGTAGAATCATAAGTGTGTTGCCAACATTTTAACTAACTTCCTTTAAGGTGGACTTTAAGGTTAAGATCGATCCGCTCACTCTTACCGAGGTGTCGTAAAAGGCGACTAAGGTAAAGCTGCTGGCATGATCATCAGCGCCCAGAGAAGGAAAACTCTGCATTTATATCAAAACCCTCGCCAACCCGTCTGCCAAGCGTGGTGAGTATGGCAATTACCCCTCATGTGATTGAGGGAGGCCCGTGCCCCAGCAGTGGGGACTTAAATGGGCTGATGGTGTTGATAATGATCAACCTCTCGGCAAACACTTATACTATTTATTAAATAACCATGCACAAATTTTGGGTCCGTTTTTGGACGCGAAAAATTGATTCCAATTTACGCGTACGCGTTGGACCCAACATTTTTGCATGGTTATTTATTGAATAACATTATAATTTGTTATTTAATATAACATTATTTATTAAATTACAATTTCAGGCAACCAAGAGGTAGTAAGCCCCGAAATTGTTTAAAATAGTTCCGGTTTAGTAGCTAAAAATTAAAATTGATTGGCGTCGCTAGTGTGCCCTGCCCGTCACCTTAATCCCCGATTGGATTTTGGTACCCTCAATCACTAAACAAAACAGGCGCTGTCTGACGCCGTTTTTTCTGTGAGGCCGGTGTATCACTCTAAACAGTAACCCTGTATACCATAATCACATTAGCTACAGTGTCCTATTCTAAAACGCAGAAGAGCATAATACTATTCTCAGGACTGTTGAATAAAGCAATCCAATTTATATTTAAAAAATAATAAATAAAAATTAAATAAGATATTGCTGTAGAAAAAATATACAGTTTTTATGTAAAAATCTCTCATCAATAACAAAAATAAAAAAAATTAAATCTAGCGAGGTCATGGAACATCTAATTTGGCAAAGTAATTAAATTTTATTCGAAAATCATAATTGCAAAAAAAAAATATTATATTTTTTTACCATGTACGTAATATTTTAAATATACCACTTTTAAAGAGAAAAATTCAATATACAATAGATAATGACAAGGATTATAGCTAAACCGAAAAGACGAAATATTTGCGCTATAACGACGCCTAACGCCATATTGATATAATTTGAAACGAATGTCCTAAAACAAATTGAGGGCCACTAGTATGTTTAGACTAGTGTCTTCGTGCATTCATTTTCTACGTACAAACAGACTCACTTATTAATAGTAAGTAATCATACAAGCTAAGTACGTGACTAACGTGATTTAAAATTATCACCATTTATAGAATACCTAAGTTCTGTATCTTTTATCTAAGATATTCTGTTAGTTAGTTACGCTATCGAACCCAGTTCACTAGTCTGACAGGGCCTTAAGAAAAAAAGGTGCAAAAAAATTTCAGCGGATCCCAAAAATAGCCCACCTGTTTATATCGCACAACCGGCTAACATTTTGCTAAAAACGCGCGCGTCATAAAAGATAAAAACACTTTTTTGTAAAAAAATTGGTGATTAAAAAAAGGTTTGACAAAATTTGGCAGTGACGGAAGTCAAGACAGTTACGATGCTGTGTTTAAATTAACGAAAAATTTTAATGACTTTGAAAAAATATATTTTGGCTGTGTGTTTTTGATATAAAAATAAAAAAAAAAACAAAAAGATATTAAAGAACTAGTGCCGTTTTGTGTAAAGTAAAGTAATCGTAAAAAGTGTGATGTTCAAAAAGATTTAAATTCAAAAAAATTTTTTTAGAAACATATACATACATTTTTTAAAGAGAATTGGGAGTGTTAAAAAAAAACTATAAATAATACAACATTTTTTTATATAAAATGGTTTCGTATTAACGTTATAAACAAACAAAAACTTATTAAATCAAACACCAAAAAAAAATTTAAAGTGCAAAATTTAAAAAAAAAAGTTTTTTTTTGCAAAAAGACACAAAATGAAGGACACAAAAATCGCACTACCTAGTGAAGTGTTTATATTGGAAGTAAAAAAATTGAAATGGCGTCTATGCATATCGAGTGTATATCATTTTTTATGCATTTGCATAACTTGTGTAGCATCCACCGCTGGTTTAATCTCCTGGTACAATATAACAGATGAAATGGCGGAGAAAGAAATTTTGTATGGCGATGTTAAGAAATACATGCCATATTACTTTACAAATTGGAACTATGTGAGTAAATTTTGAGTGTTTTTATTATATCGCTTTTTTATAGAGGCTCAGTATATTGGCTCTCCTCAGCCTAATGGTAAGCAAGAGAAGAGCCCACGTTGCAATTACAACGGTAGCGATGTCAAGGCATCACCTCGGTTGGCACTGCCATACTGGCCCGCGAGATGCTTCTTCACGCTTCGTTTGAAGGAATCCATATTGTAGGAAAGAGGAAATACATGCGCCGGCTACGAGTTCCATTTCTTGAATAAAATAAAAAAAAAAAGTGAAAATTTTTAAGTTTAATTTTTTGTGAATATTTTTTTTGTTCTTGTGTACACCGTGACGATACTAGCGCCGAAAAGTGATTTTTATTGACTGTGGCGAATAAGAGATTTTTTTATTTGTGCAAGTAATAATACTTAAAGAAAAGTATTAACAATTTTTGAGACGAACTAATGTAATAATTACTTCCTATAAGTAACAATAATGCTAAAAGTGGCTACTTTTAGCAGTTATGGAAATTAATGTTACATATAGGAAGAAATTATTACATAGGTAAGTCGGAAAAATTTTTAATACTTTACTTAAAATATTTTTTGCTCACTTTTTTAAAAATGTCATCTCAATCAATATAAATCACATTAGTGTATGTACTACTTTTTGATCTGATATTGTACTCTAAATTTTAATTAATGCCATACGTGGCTGTTTTTGGAGGTCATTCAAATTCCAAGTATAGCCAGCAGACTAAATAGTTAAGTTTAAGTATTAAATAGAGCCTCGAAATTGTTAAAAAAATCCATTATAGTTGGCATTTTTTTAATCAGCCCATAACTGTCCCACTGCAGGGCAAAGGCCTCCATCATTGAAATCAAGTCATCGCTACTATGATGGGATTAGGCTTAATCACCACGCTTGCTTAATGCGGATTGGTGATCACAAACCCGAGCTATGTTCGAAAAATTCGAAACATATTTTTTTCTCGACCCAGGAATCGAAAGATCCCCCAAAGAAAACCCGACATCACGGCCCGGTACCTAAACCAATAGACTAACAGGACGTTAGTTGACAATAATTTAAATAAATTGGCGTCACTAGTGTGCTCTACCCGTCACCTTAAGTACCCTGGTGTGATACTATCCAAACAAGTTTATTAAAAAAAATAAAAGTAAAAAAACTAAAACCCAACTACGACAAAAAACGTCGCTGAAAAAGTATAAAACAAGCCTTCGTTGTCAATTTATGCAATATTCACTATGTAGAGATAAAATTTCATGTTTGGAAATCCGCAGTCACACGTTGTCAAAGGGTAGTATATTTAACGTGTGACTACGCCTTTCCAAACATGAAATTTTATCTCTACATAGTGAATATTGCATAAATTGACAACGAAGGCTTGTTTTATACTTTTTCAGCGACGTTTTTTGTCGTAGTTGGGTTTTAGTTTTTTTACTTTTATTTTATTTGTACTATTTTGGTGTCCAAGTGCTAGTAATATATATATATATTCAAAATGTACAAGTCAAGCGCTTTCAAATGATACCAAACACGGCATATTTATCATAACTTTATTTTTTTACTCTGTATGTTTTGTCCGCTAGAGGGCGCCACATTAGATTTTATGAAACTTCATATAGCCTATAACCAGCGGACGATCAAGACGCTTATAATGATATGTCATTTGTCGAATTCTGATAAGTAGTTAAGAAGTTACGTGGAAACAGATGAACATACATACATACATACATACATACATACATACATACATACATACATACATACATACATAGCCTGTCAAAATCATAACCCTCCTTTTGCTTTGCCGTAGTCGGGTAATAATTGATGCATGAAACCTGTATTTCTAGCTATTTTTTTTTGTATGAGAGGTGGCAGACGAGCAGACGGATCACCTGATGGTAAGCAATTCCGCCGCCCATGGACACCCGCAACACCAGTGGAGTCACAAGTGCGCTGCCAACCTTTTCCCCTTCCCCCATTGGGCCTCCGGTAACCATACTCACACGGCGAAACACAGCGCAGGCGCTGCTTCACGCCGGTCTTCTGTGAGACAGTGGTATCACTCCGGTCGAGCCGGCCCATTCATGCCTAAGCGTGGCTCTCCCACATTTGAAATCTCTCCTACATTTTTAAATGCTAAAATGCCTTTAATGACTATGGTTATTTTGAAATTTTACGCAAAATTAATTTGAATATGTTGCCATACAGAGCCATTCTGAAACAGTGGGAGAGCCCCGCTTAGGCATGAAAGGCCGGTTTGACCAGTGAGACGCCATAGTTGATGGGTATTAGCTGATACCACGGCCTCACAGTAACCGGCGTGGCAGCACTGTGCTGTGTTTATCTGCGTGAGTGGTACCAAAGGCCCCATCATTGAAAGGTTTGCGATCGCTTACCACCAGGTGATCCGACAGTTTGTCTGCTACCTATCTCATAAAAAAAAAACTAGAGATCTCAGAATAACCTTGCATTCGGTTTTATTAACTTTCTATATTCATGAAATTCTAGTCTTTTAGGTATGTGGTATTTTGAATTCTTGATGGTCAAATACCCATGTTTAGATATTCAGTACGACTGAGAAAATGCATGGAAAGTATGCTTATCATTAAGTGGGTAGATAAGTATCTGGTTATTAGGGTTCCGTAGCCAAATGGCAAAAAACGTCTGTCAGTCTGTCCGTCCGTCCGTCCGTCTGTCCGTCCGTCCGTCTGTCCGTCCGTCCGTCCGTCCGTCCGTCTGTCCGTCCGTCCGTCCGTCCGTCCGTCCGTCCGTCCGTCCGTCCGTCCGTCCGTCCGTCCGTCCGTCCGTCCGTCCGTCCGTCCGTCCGTCCGTCCGTCCGTCCGTCCGTCCGTCCGTCTGTCCGTCCGTTCGTCTGTCCGTCCGTCCATCCATCTGTTTTCAAGTGGTCTTTTATTGTAAATAATAACCAAAATTATAACTTTACTCAAATAAATATATTTCTAGTAATTTTCTAGTGACACAAGTTAAACAAACAATAATGATATTCCATGACACCTCGATTTTCGAAACTAAAAAACACTTCTAATACCGACGGAGGTTTACGCCTCCTAAGGAGTCGGTAACAATGCTCGTCCGTCCGTCCGTCCGTCCGTCCGTCCGTCCGTCTGTCCGTCCGTTCGTCTGTCCGTCCGTCCATCCATCTGTTTTCAAGTGGTCTTTTATTGTAAATAATAACCAAAATTATAACTTTACTCAAATAAATATATTTCTAGTAATTTTCTAGTGACACAAGTTAAACAAACAATAATGATATTCCATGACACCTCGATTTTCGAAACTAAAAAACACTTCTAATACCGACGGAGGTTTACGCCTCCTAAGGAGTCGGTAACAATGCTCGTCCGTCCGTCCGTCTGTCCGTCAGTCCGTCTGTCCGTCTGTCCGTCTGTCCGTCTGTCCGTCTGTCCGTCTGTCCGTCTGTCTGTCTGTCCGTCTGTCCGTCTGTCCGTCTGTCCGTCTGTCCGTCTGTCCGTCTGTCCGTCTGTCCGTCTGTCCGTCTGTCCGTCTGTCCGTCTGTCCGTCTGTCCGTCTGTCCGTCTGTCCGTCTGTCCGTCTGTCCGTCTGTCCGTTAGTAAATTAAGTACTCTAACATTTTCCGTCTTCCGCGATTAATACTCAATACTCAATTTATTTATTGCATCTATAGGTTACATAATTAGTGAATTATGTACTCTAAAATTTACCGTCTTCCGCGAATCTTTGCTGGTACTTATCTTCTATGGAAGTTATTCAATATGGCCTCCATTTCTTCTAATGAGGGATAATCTGTGACATGCTGTGTAATATAATCTGTGGGAGTGGCGTCATTAGTTCTAATTGGCTGTGATTTTAAACGAACTGAAATATAATTCTACTCAAATTATATATAAGATACAATATGAGAAATGGACGACTGTACCTAGAACCCGCTTCTGTAATAATAATAACGTGGGCCGACTTTTTTATATGTTATAGGTGGCAGACGAGAAGACGGATCACCTGATGGTAAGCGACTGCCGCCGCCAATGGATACCCGCAGACGCTGCTTCACGCCGGTTTTCTGTCAGGCCGTGGTATCACTTCGGTCAAGCTGGCCCATTCATGACGATGCGTTGGGCTCGAATCCCCCCTTCTCGTCCCCCTCATCTTAGCCTGAATTCCCAGTTGCTCGTAAGGTTTAAAAGTTGGCAGCGCACTTGTGACTCCACTGGTGTCGCGGGGGTCCATGGGCGGCGGCAATCGCTTACCATTAGGTGATACGTCTGGTCATCTGCCACTTATCACATTAAAAGAATATGTCCTTTGTTAAGACATAACATTCTGTACATTAATCATTGTTATTCCAAATTTTGCATAATGTTCTACAATCATTAAGGTGACGGGTAGGGCACACTAGCGACGCCAATCAATTTTAATTTTTAGCTACTAAACCGGATCCATTTTTAACAATTTCAGGGTTACAACCTCTCGGAAAACACTTATACTATTTATTGAATAACCATGCACAAATGTTGGATCCTTTTTTGTACGCGAAAAACCGATTCACGCGTTAAGTGGCCGCTATTAGCGGTAATAAACTTATCGCGTTTGTGTACGAACCCAACACTTGTGCATGGTTATTTAATACATAGTATAAGTGTTTGCCAAGAGGTTGTTACCCCGAAATTGTTTAAAATAGATCCGGCTTAGTAGCTCAAAATTAAAATCGATGGGCGTCGCCAGTGTGCCCTACCCGTCACTTTAAGTAAAATATTCTCAAATTGTTAACAGCCAATAATTGTAGAAAAGAATATTAATAAATATGAAAATATACAAACAATTTTAACATTTAATTGCGGTTTAAATCTCTTCCGCGTGACATTGAACTTTATTCTTTAAGTTATTTTTACGAAGGTCTAAATTACTGCGTGATGAATGCTATTTAAAAGAACAATACAATATAAAAACTAGTACGTAGAAGAGTCACGATTAGATATAAATAAGGCTCACAGAAAATTAGTCTGCGCTATGTGTGAGTGAGTGAGGGTACCGGCGGCCCAATTGGGAAGGGAAGTTAAATAGTACATTAAATGCTACATTTTTGCATGGTTATTTATTAAATAGTATGAGTATTTGCCGAGAGGTTGTAACCCCGAAATTGTTTAAAATAGATCCTTATTGAATATTGCACCCCCTACCCCTTCTCTACTATCAAATGTCCTTTACCCGAAGGTTGTCTGGTAGAAATCGCTTTCAGCGATAAGACCGCCGTAATTGTACACACAATTTCTGTAATGCCTAGTACTTAAGTTGTGTATTTTGTGCAATAAAGTATATCTATCTATCTATCTATCCAGTTTAGTAGCCAGGCGTCGCTAGTGTACCATGGTGCTGCGCCCAATCCACAGTAGATATATACGCTTATATCTACTGTGCCAAATCCCTCTCCGGTCGTGTCATTCTGGTGTACCATCGGATTATGAGGGCAAGGGAACAAAGAGTGCACTTGTGTTTGCGCACACACTTGAGCACTATAATATATCCTGCGTAAATGGCTGATCGTTAAGATTGGCTGCCTTATCCGAAATCATCATCATCATCATCAGCCCATTTGAGTCCCCACTGCTGGGGCACGGGCCTCCCTCAATCACATGAGGGGTAATTGCCATACTCACCACGCTTGGCAGACGGGTTGGCGAGGGTTTTGATATAAATGCAGAGTTTTCCTTCTCTGGGTGCTGATGATCATGCCAGCAGCTTTACCTTAGTCGCCTTTTACGACACCTCGGTAAGAGTGAGGGTGGCCTATTCTACTCTGCCGGGGACCACACGGCTTTCCGAAATCGGTTGGAGGATATTGTTATCACCGCTAGAACTATATGTTGAGTATTTCAAAGTCACGATTGTCATTATATGTTACGACATAGTGACGCTTCATCTTAAACGGCCTTAGAACCCTCAAGGTTGTATATTATATATGTTACATAATAGAGTTTATAGATCTGGTCTGGAACCTTGGGCTGTTTAGAACAACTTTTAAGCTGCTAATAGTCGACTAACTGGCTCCGGCCGCGCCATTTTGATAAAAATAAATAAATATTTCACAACATCACATACATTGATCTGACTCCGATATAGGTAGCTCAAGCACCTGTGTTACGGATATCAGAATCAAAAGTGGGATTACAAATAATTATACATTAAATACTTTTCTTTTGTAATACATATTTATAATACATAGATAACACCCAGACCAATACAAACAAATATGTTCATGCACACAAATGTTTGTACTGTGCGGGGATCGAACCCGCAACCCTTGCACCAGACGCAGCGTTCACTACCACTGTTCAAAGTCGGGATATAAGTGTGTTGTTACCGTGGGAGAGCCACGCTTCGACATGAATGGGCCGGCTAGATCGGAGTGATAACACGGCCTCACAATAAATGGCGTGAAACAGCAATTTTTTTTTTTTTTTTTTTTTTATTATGAACTGTAGGCTAACGCTTGAACACAATCACACCTGATGGAAAGTGACGATGAGGTCTAGGATGTAACGCGTTTGCCTAGGAGATAAAGAAAAAAGAAAATACATTTATTGGCCACAAACAATATACAATAATAAAGTATGACATACAACAGCGGAAACATTGGATGATGGATATTACATTTTATAAGTAATAAGTGAAGGGAGTGGCCAATCAGGTCCCAGCCTCAGCATTTGCTGCTACGGCATTATCTGCGATGCCGCAGCAGCGCTGGTATTCTGGTGGGACCTGGTTGCGAGTGAGTTAGGTAGGATCTAAAAGAAGGAATACAATATTTAATGCAGGTGGGAATAGACATATTATACACGTATATTACATATTAAAAGAAGTGTACAATGTGGCAGATATATATTGAAATACATAAATAAATATTAATACAGAAAGTCAACATTCTAGACCGAGACACAACAGGTACAATACAAAGCATACAACAAAAAGAACACAACAAACACAATAAAATTTCTGGGTGTGATGTACAAGTGCGACACAGTGGCGCCACTACCGAGACATCAAAATGCGGCATCATCCCGTACTTCACGGGATTTACGTTAGTTCCTCAAAAATCCGTTGCCACGACTTTCTTGACGCAGTGTACTGCATCATCACACAACATGACTATGTACCAAGGCCAATAAATAATTAAAAAAAGAAAAAAAGTTACATTTGTGACGCTTGTCTATGCTACAAAAACAAAATATAATGTCAGTATGACAATCACTCACAACTGTCACATCACAGTGAACTAATTTAGATTCGGACACAACAATTCAATCAAAAGTTAAACTTGTGAGAGGAGAAGGTAGTATTTACTTTTGTGTATGAGATGCCTGTTCACTCTTGCCTTAAAGATGTCCAGATTGTAGTGGTCCGGAAAAACAGACCTTGGCAAGGAGTTCCATTCCTTGGCTGTCCGCATTATGAACGTGGAGGCAAATCGCTTCGTGCGGATAAGGGGTAAGTCAACAACGTATGGATGAAACCCCTCGCCACGCCTTGTTGTCCGGTGGTGGAATGGGCTAGGGGGGATCAAATTATGCAGAACCTCCGCACACTCCCCGAAATGAATCCGGTAGAAGACTGAGAGAATATGCTGTGTTTCGCTCCGTGAGTGAGAGTAGGAGGCCCAATCCGCGGGAAAGGGTCTATTGGCGGCGGCAATCGCTTACCATCAAGCGATCCGTCTGATCGTCTGCCACCTATCACATAAAAAAAATACTTATAAGTATCCGAAAACACGCCGCGGCTCAGAGTAATACCAAGGCTTCACAGAAAACCGGTGTGAAACAGCGCCTGCATACCGCTGGCCCAATTCGGGGGAAGGGGAAAAAGTTGGCAGCGCACTTGTGTATGGGCGACAACAATCGCTTTCCATCAGGTGATTCTTTTGCTCGTTTGTCACCCATCATTTAAACCTCCTTCTTCATTTTAGCGTGTATTTCCCGGTTGCGTCGAAAGCTGTCGCTTTGGAGTCCATTGTACGCTTGGACCATGATTCAGGATTTGGGGAGTCTGGTAATTTTCGCAACCATTTAACAGGGGAACCAGACCAACTGAATCTTGGTTACATACACGTTTCCGAATCTATCCGAAAAGTGCAGGTATTTTTCGATGTGATAGGTGGCAGACCTGAAATGAACATGGACAAGACGAAAATCAAGTCGAATTCTCATGTCGTACCCACTCTTGTAAAGGTTGGAAGCTCGACACTGGAAGTTGTAGACGAGTACATCTAAAAGTCCAGCTTGGTAAGTCCAACTTCCAGAAAGAGGTCGATCGACGAATCCAACTCGGCTGGGCAGCGTTCGGGAAGCTACGCAGCATATTTTCGGCCCATCTACCGCAGTGTCTCAAGACGAAAGTCTTCAATGCGTGTATGTTGCCAGTGATGACATACGGAACCGAAACGTGACCGCTTACAATGTGCCGATTATGGAGGCTCAAAGTCACCCAGAGAGCAATGGAGAGGGCTATGCTCGGGGTCTCCCTGCGTGATCGTATCAGAAATGATGAGATCCGCAGGAGAACTAAGGTTACAGACATAGCCCAAAGGATTGCATGCCTCAAGTGGCAATGGGCAGGGCACATAGCGAGGAGAACAGACGCCCGTTGGGACGGAAAGGTCCTCGAGTGGAGGCCATGTACAGGAAGTCGCAGCCGTGGCAGGCCCCCCACAAGGTGGACCGACGATCTGGTGAAGATCGCGGGATTCCATTGGATGCGGGCGGCACAGGACCGATCTGTGTGGAGAACATTGGGGGAGGCCTATGTCCAGCAGTGGACGTCTATTGGCTGAAATGATGAGCATGCATCTGCCACGAGCAGACAGATCACCTGATGTTAAGCGATTGCCATCGCCCATGGACACCCGCGACACCAGTGGAGTCACAAGTGCGCAGCCAACATTTAAACCTCCCTGGATCGGGCCTCCGGTGTCCTAGTTCCGTGATCGAGATTGGCCGCCGAAGCCTTAATCGGTTGGTGGATATTATTATTATTATGTCTATATACCCCGTTCCAGAGGGGAAAGTCTATATAGTAGCTACCATTGCTAGATGCTTTTTAATGTATCATGTAATTTATGGGTGACCCTTATTGTCTTTTTCATGTTACTGATGACGTTTTTGTCAAGGTTAGCTGAAATTCATGCAGATTTAAAAAAATAAGAATTTTCATAGATATTATTCATTTCTTGTTTTGCAACTTCAAAGGAATGACTGCAGTCTTAAAATTGTAACTTAAAAATAAGTTTTGATAAAGTTTAAATTGATAAGTGAAAAAAATAAAATTAATTTAGACAACGATTAATTAAGTGAAAATATTTAAGTGTTTTTAAAAGTTTCCGATATTAATATTGTAAAAAAAAGTGAAGTCACATATACAGTTTTTGGAATTGACTTTTTTTTTTTAAAATGACTACCAATAGTCAATTCAATGATAAAAAATACATGCAATATTATTACTCGATTGAAGACAATGAAACGACATCTATAGAAATGACTTGGTTAAAAATATTATTGCATTCTTTGTATTTTGCATATCTTGTGTATGATTATTTTTACATTTTGGGTGCCATGTATCCTGGTGAATTCGGTTTAGATCCAATTAAAGATAGGAACATTTACGCTGTCAATTTCATCGATGGCTGTCTTCAGGTAAGATTTTTTTTTTTTAAACTGAAACAGTATACGACCGTGAGAGAGCCACGCTACGGCATGAATGCACGGTCTCACAGAAAACCGGCGTGAAGCAGCTGTGCTGTGTTTCGCCGCGTGAGTACCGGAGGCCCAATCCGGAGGAAGGGGGGGTTTAAAGGTTGTCAGCGCACTTGTGACTCCAATGGTGTCGCGGGCGTTCATGGGCGGCGGCAATCGGATACCATCAGATCACCGTCTGCTCGTCTGCCGCATATGACATAAAAAGTATATTTTCTCGCTTCAGCCTGATGGTAAGCAAGAGGAGAGCCTACGTTGTAATTACAACGGAAGCGATGTCAGGGCATCACCTCCGTTGGCACCGCCATACTGGCCCGCGAGATGCTTCTTTACGCTTCGTTTAAAGGAATCCATGTTGTGTATAGAAAATGTTTGCTATGTTATTGCCTAATTTATATTCATTTAAATAAGGTAAGCAAACAGATCACTTTTAATTGAATAACAATATTTAAAAATTAAATAAGCTAGACAAGAATCCTAAAATAGCATGGCTTAAGAACGCGTTCAGTGGTCTAATTGGTAGAACATTCACCCGGATTGTGGAAGGTGTGTGTTCGAGTCCCGCTTGAACACGAAATGAAATTTTTAAGTAAGTTATTCTCTTGTATAAAATTGGGTTTTTAGACATACAATAGTATACGTAGGAGGTATCAATCTATACTATCAATAGTATCGGGCATTAAACAATCGATAGTATCTATACTATTGACAACCAAAAATATTACCTATCGATAGACTATCGATACTATTGATTTTACTTTTAATATCAATAGTCTATCAATAGACTATCGATAGTGGACTATCGATAAGCAACACTATTGCGGTAGTCGGTTACCATCAGGCGAGCCGTACCTACGCTTGTTTGCCACCGACTTAGTATGAAATAAACTAAGGAACTTGGTAGCGAAGGTTCCCTAAGAAACGCACAGTAGCAGTACTGTGCGTTTCTTAGGGAACCTTCGCTACCAAGTTCCTCAGTTCATGTTAGTCCACCACCATCCATGGATAATGGGAGAAGGTGAGGATTTTTTAAATAAGATTTGCACATTTCTACCATTAGCTCGGCGGTGAGGTAAAACAGCCTGAGGACGTGCAGGTTACGTCTCGAATATGCACATATACACACACACCCTTCTTTTATGCGTCGGGTTTAAAAATAAGTAAAATTTTAAAGGAAGTTTGAGGCACTTTATTTTATTACTAGCTGTTTCACGCGGTTTCACCCGCGTCCCGAGGGAACTACTTCCCGTACCGGGATAAAATATAGCCTATGTTACTTCTGAATAATGCAGCTTTCTAATGGTGTAAAAATTATTGCAATCGGTCCAGTAGTTTTTGAGTTTATTCATTACAAACATACAAAAATACAAATATTTCCTCTATAATATTAGTGTAGACATTAAATTTTTAGAATAAAAATCCGCTTACTGTGACATAACTATAATATTTAGACATATGCTGTCGCGACACTTTTTGTAGATAATGATGAGTTCTGCAAAGTCGTAGTCGATTTTGTTCTACCATCAATAGTTTGCGCAGCGCACGCGACGTAAGGAATTTTTCAGGTCTTTTTTTTACACCTTGGGTTACATTATTGGAGTTTTAGTGAGGATCTCTAATTTTTTTAAAAATATAATATAGCCTATGTTACTCGGGGATAATGTAGCTTTCCAAAGGTGAAAGAATTTTTGAAATCGGTCCAGTAGTTTCGGAGTCTATTCATTACAAACAAACAAATCATTCCTCTTTATAATATGAGTTTTTTTTTTTATATGAGAGGTGGCAGACGAGCAGACGTATCACCTGATGGTAAGCAATTCCGCCGCCCATGGACAGCCGCAACACCAGTGGAGTCACAAGCGCCCTGCCAACCTTTTCCCCTTCCCCCCTATGGGCCTCCGGTAGCCTCACTCACACGGCGAAACACAGCGCAGGCGCTGTTTCACGCCGGTCTTCTGTGAGGCAGTGGTATCAATCCGGTCGAGCCGGCCCAATCATGCCTAAGCGTGGCTCTCCCACATTTAAATGAGTACATCCTGCCCGGATAAAGAATGGGATCAGAAATGGCGGCGCATCTATTCACTTCTCGCTCGCACACCCACGAGTGCGAGTATAGACGCAAATAGTGTGCGAGCGAGAAGTGAATAGATGCGCCGCCATTTCTGATCCCATTCTTTATTATCCGTACAGGTTGTATAGATGACGATTCTGTATGTGCAACCGTGATCCAGTCCAGTCGGTCTGCTTCCCTGTCTGAAGGTTGCGAAGGTCAGACGGCTTTCGTTGGATGCAACAATTCCACGGTATAGTGAGGAATTAATTTTGCGAGTGCAAACCTGACCAACAAAACTGGTTTTATTTACCATCGTTAACACTTAGGGTTCCGTACCTAATAAGGAAAACCTTTATAGATAAATCATCATCGTCGTCAGCCCAATTAAGTCCCCACTGCTGGGGCACGGGCCTCCCTCAATCACATGAGGGGCAATTGCCATACTCACCACGCTTGGCAGACGGGTTGGCGAGGGCTTAGATCATCATCATCATCATCAGCCCATTTAAGTCCCCACTGCTGGGGCACGGGCCTCCCTCAATCACATGAGGGGCAATTGCCATACTCACCACGCTTGGCAGACGGGTTGGCGAGGGTTTTGATATAAATGCAGAGTTTTCCTTCTCTGGGTGCTGATGATCATGCCAGCAGCTTTACCTTAGTCACCTTTTACGACACCTCGGTAAGAGTGAGGGTGGCCTATTCTACTTTGTCGGGACCACACGGCCAATAATTACCTAGTTATATTTAATAGGTTTAAGTATACACGGTATCTTGGTCACATGGATACAGTCAAACATGATATATAATTATAAACAAAGTACATACATTAAATTTAAATCAGCTTTTTCCACTGCGTCCTTCCTCTGCATCAGAAATTGTTAAGTAAATAATGCATTTAACATTTTTTTTTCAATAATCGGCACTTCACTGCGCAAGAAAACTCCAAATTTGTACTAAAAACCTCTAGACATCTTAAAACCTTTGAATTGCATCAGCCCACTCGGCTTGTTTTAGTCCCACCCGCCGAATCCGATAAAACGTTAAACACCGCGTTTTATAGTGACTGTGACTTTGACTGACTTCGAAAGTTCAGAACCCCAATTATCATATTACCTTACTTGACATTTGCAAAGTTGAATTTGAACTATCCACCTAATTATCGCACAAATAAAACACTTTTATTATCAACCAACTGTATTAAAAACTCAAATGAACAAAAAAACATTAGCCGCTTAAGGGTAAACAAAAAAACGAAATGCTTGCGCGATTCAATTGTGCACAACGCCATCTATTGGCGGTCGTTGCACATCACGCCGCTCACGACTAATTCCCATCGCCAGAATTTAAAGATACTTATTTAAAAAAAAACCCCTGTGTGTTTGAGCCTGACTCAAACTTGGCCGTGTATTTATATTTATTTTAGTCGCAGAGTTAAAGTCAAGGTATCATTAGTTATTTGTTTCTTTTGATTTGTAAAGGACGTGTTTAAAAATACCAAAATTAGGTTTCGTTTTGATTATTTTTATATTAGTTCAAATTTTTGAAAATCTTGTGTTTGTGTTTAATATTTTAATGTTTTTTTTTATTTAACGTATTAAATGTGTGCTATGTGACTTAATTTTGTGTATCCCGAACTATTGTAGAAGTTTCTTACGCTGTTTGAACTACTTAGGTACCTAGTAAAAAGAAACCATTTTGTGTGAAAAAAAAAATTGTGACAAGGAAGCCATTTTGTGAAAAAAGCTATTTTGTGAAAAGGAAGCCATTTTGTCAAGAGGAAGCTAATTTGTTAAAAGGAAGCCATTTTGTTAAGAGGAAGCCATTTGTGAAAAAAAAAGCGATTTTGTGAAAAGGAAGCCATTTGTGAAAAAAAGCCATTTTGTGAAAAGGAAGCAATTTTCTCAAGAGGAAGCTAATTTGTTAAAAGGAAGCCATTTTGTTAAAAAGAAGCCATTTGTGATAAAAAAAGGCATTTTGTGAAAAGGAAGCCATTTTGTTAAACGGAAGCCATTTTGTTAAAGATACATTTTGAAAAATGGAACCAGAGAAGCAATCTTTAAGAGATGTCGAAGCCAGTTTTGAAGAAGTGTTGCTAACCGGAAAAGATAAACTGATATTAGGGTTGAAAATTGTTTTTCACGGTTTAACTATGTTTCATCATGTGTTAGTGGACATTTATGGTGCATTCTTATTTTATGGCGCACTCTTCTCGAGTGTTGAAGAACTAAGGAAGGCTGGACAATTCGTACTTGGTTATTTCACTTTGTGGAATTTTGTAAGTTTTATTACCACAACATCTACCCCTTATTACAAAACGCGAACTAAAGTTACTACCGCACTAAAGCTCATGCTATCCCGTTCCTACACGCAGGGGCGCCTTTACCTTTAGTGCAGGGTGTGCGGTGCGGGCGAAGTTAGAGGGCGAAATTAGAGCATTCAAAGCATTCAAAGCATTTATTTATTTGCATAGAACAGGTACAGTACATGATGGTATATATGAAATAAGAATCTCTATTCAGTTAATAATATTAACATGTAAAATGGTTACAATTATAAAATTCATTTAAATTACAAAACGTTTCTTCCACCAGCCATTGCCGTAATTTTTTGCCGCAATTTTTGCCGTAGAGGGCGAAGTTAGAGGGCGAAGTTAGAGGGCGAAGTTAGAGGGCGAATTAGAGGGCGAAGTTAGAGGGCGAAGTTGGAGGGCGCCGAGGGCCCCTCGCTACACATCGCACCTTCAGAATTATAGACACCTAATCCAAAAATTAATTGGACCTATTTTTATTTATAATGTGTAGATCAATAAGCATTGTAAGATATGCAACTCTTAAGGTGACGGGTAGGGCACACTAGCGATGCAAATCGATTTTAGTTTTTAGCTACTAAACCGGATCTATTTTGAACAATTTTGGGGTTACAACCTCTCGGCTAACACTTGAACTATTCATTCAATAACCATGCACGCCAAAAGTGGCCGCTTTTGGCGTGAATCAATTTATCGCGTACGCGTTGGATTCAACATTTGTGCATGGTTATTTAATAAATAGTATAAGTGTTTGCCGAGAGGTTGTAACCCCGAAATTTTTAAATAGATCTGGTTTGGTAGCTAAAAATTAAAATCGATTCGCGTCGCTAGTGTGCCCTACCCGTCACCTTAAAACATTAATTTCCTATTTATTGTCGTGACATACGAATCTTTATTGGCTGTTTCCCAAGTTATCATTGCTATGTGTTGCTTCGTATGTATCTTACATACTGTAGACTATTATTTTAAGATAAGATAATTCTTTATAAGGCACCTTAAATTACCTATTTTCTTCCTATGTTATGTACTAATATTGTTTTTCATTATTATTATTACTTTTCCTTGTTTTGTCCTTCTTCTTTCTTCCTATTGTATGTTATGTTTACCTCATAATATTTATTTTATTAATATTTCCTTTATTTGTTTTGTGTAACAATTGAACTGTATGGCTTGGTATGATGGTGACACAACATTGTATGAAAGTTTGACGATTAAAAAGAGTAACTGGCGAGTTTCTTGCCGGATCTTCTCGACCAGAAACAACTTTCCGAGCCGGTGGTAGAATCGTATTATGTTTATTTATTTCTTTAGTATATTTTATGTATCAACATATCTATGTATTAACATGTAAATTATACATAAGTACTTATAAATTGTTTTAAGTCATTCAAATGTATGACGATTTGTAAGTGCTGTGTACAAGCCTATGCAAATAAAGAATTATTGGATTGATTGATTGATTGATATGTATGTGTGCACGTACGTCGCCCAAGGCTCCGCTTGAAAACCAGCGCTGCAGCGGCTTCGGCCACTGCAGCAAATGCTGAGTTTGGGCCTTGTTGGCTACAGAATTTGTCATACTTGTGTATTTATGTCACTTATGTTTGATTTGTGTTCTGTGGCCAATAAAGAACTCTTCATCTTTATCTTTTATCTCTTTATCTAAATTTAGTGCTTTGTATTAGGTATCTATTTTTTTGAATGTGCGACATAGAGCCTCCACTGTAACGCTCCGCAAGGAGCGGGTGCGAGTATTGATCGTTCTCCTCATCTTAGCGTGGGATTCCGAATCCAATGCTGTCGCTTCGAAGCCCGGGGTACGTTTGGACCATGATATAGGATTCGGGATGTCTGATAATTACAATGAAGCGACTGCCCATAGTTAGTAGAACATGTTGTAAGTAATAATAATAATAATAATAAGCTTTATTGCCATGAAAGCATGTTACAATTTTGTTCTTAAAGCTAGCGGCTCTGCACTAAGCAAGATTCGCTTATAAATATAAATATATTTCACAACATCACATACATTGATCTGACTCCGAGATAGGTAGCTCAAGCACCTGTGTTACGGATATCAGAATCAACAGTGGGATTACAAATATATACATATAATACTTTTCTTTTGTAAATAGGTACATACTTATAAAACATATAAAACACCAATACAAACAGAGATGTTGATGCACACAAATGTTTGTACTGTGCGGGGATCGAACCCGCAACCCTTGGGCCAAAGGCAGCGTTCACTACCAATGTTCCAAACGGGTCGTCAATTCGCTTGTGTCGCAGTAGCCAATTAAACAGTTATTTTATTCGCATTATGTTTCAGGCTTAAGACTAGGGCAAATAAAGATACTTAGGGATAAACGTTAAAGTAAAAAAAAAGTAAAACAAACTTAGGATTCAATTAATACTGCCTTCCTACTTCTATGTCTGTGTTTGTGAATGGGTATGTGTGCGTGTGTCTTCAGTATTCCATTTTAAGTATTCTTTTTTTTTTATTATTATTATTAACTGTAGGCTAACGCTTGACCACAATCTCACCTGATGGAAAGTGACGATGAGGTCTAGGATGTAACGCGTTTGCCTAGAAGATGCCTGTTCACTCTTGCCTTAAAGATGTCCAGATTGTAGTGGTCCATTTTATTCGCGCATTTTGTAACTAGAGGGCGCCAGGTTATTGATTGCGCATGGGCGCTTCTCGGGCTAGAGCCGCCCCTGTCTACACGTGCTGGAACTGTTGTTAGATTGCGTTTTGTAATAAGAGTGGTATCGATTTGCTAGTATTAGTTAGTATTATACACTTTTTGAATAATTTTTGAAACTTCTCGAGGGTGTCTTACTTATTAAAACAAAATTGCTTTAACCGTGGGAGAGCCTTCGGCATGAATGGGCCGGCTGGGCACGGCCACACTGTGCTGTGTTTTGCTGCGTGAGAGAGGGTACCGGAGGCCGAATTCGGAGGAAAGGGGGGTTTAAAGGTTGGCAGCGCACTTATGAGTCCTCTGGTGTCGCGGTTGTCTTTGAGCGGCGGCAATCGCTTACTATCAGGCGATCTGTCTGCTCGTCTACTACCTATTACGTCAAAAAAATAACTACCGCATGAGATCCAACGTGACTACACCGTGTGGTGTGCCGTGTGGTCCCCGGCAGAGTAGAATAGGCCACCCTCACTCTTACCGAGGTGTCGTAAAAGGCGACTAAGGTAAAGCTGCTGGCATGATCATCAGCACCCAGAGAAGGAAAACTCTGCATTTATATCTAAACCCTCGCCAACCCGTCTGCTAAGCGTGGTGAGTATGGCAATTACCCCTCATGTGATTGAGGGAGGCCCGTGCCCCAGCAGTGGGGACTTAAATGGGCTGATGATGACGATGACTCTACGCCGTTATTTTTTATCGTTTACATCGCGAAAACTTTTTTTTCGCTTATTTAATGGATCTAAAATGCTAAATGGCCTTTATTCACGATACATATTATCAGGTTCGAGGAATGTTAACGATAAAACATAACGGTGTATAATGAACAAACTCAGAATTTTTTTAGCTATTTATGTTATTTTTACCCGACTACGGCGAAGCAAAAAGGAGGGTTATGATTTTGATCTGTATGTATGTATGGTTGTTCATCTGTTCCCTCATAACTTCGAAACTTGTAACCATATTCGAACAAATGAGGTGTCGTTAGAAGCGTCTTGATTGTCTTCTGGTTATATGCGACATGACGTCACGTTAAATTGACTAAAGCGCCCTCTAGGGGACTTAGAGTAAGGCACTAAAAACAAATTTTGCTTGACGGTACCGTGTGGGGTATCAAAGAGCTTTTTAAGCACATTTCAAATATCTAATTTTATTTACATAACTCAAAATATATTAAATAGAAATAAAGTTTAAAAACCCGACTACCAAAAAAAAAACACGCTCTAAAAAGTACGAAACAAGAAAATTGTCTCTGCTGAAATTATTGCGTATCAGTGCGTCCTACCCGTCATGACATACGGAGCCGAAACGTGGACACTTACGGTACGGCTGGTCCACAAGTTAAAGGTCGCTCAGCGGGCTATAGAACGAGCAATGCTCGGCGTCTCTCTCCGAGATCGAATCCGAAATGAGGTGATCCGGCAGAGAACCAAAGTCATCGACATTGCTCTCCGGATTAGCAAGCTTAAGTGGCAGTGGGCTGGCCATATTAGCCGCAGAACCGACAACCGATGGGGTAAACGAGTTCTAGAGTGGAGACTGCGTCTTGGCAAACGTAATATAGGGCGCCCGTTGGCTAGGTGGGGGGACGATCTGCGCAGGATGGCTGGCAAGAGCTGGATGCGAGAAGCCATGGATAGATCACAGTGGCGAACAATTGGAGAGGCCTACGTCCAGGAGTGGACTGCGATAGGCTGATGATGATGATGATGAAATTATTATCGTTTACATCGCGAAAACCTTTTTTTCGCTTATTTTGTTGATCTAACAGGCTAAATGGCCTTTATTCACGATATCTATTATGAGGTTTCAGGAATGTAAACGATCAAAAATAATTATATATATACTAGATATATATAATTATTAGTATACTAGATAATTTGTATATATACACATTTATTTTTTTATCATTCAAATTTTTATTACCTTTTTATATTATTTTTGTCACATAAAAAAATATACAAAAACATTACGAGAGCCTTTAAAACTTGATGGTTTCCTTAATTTCCCGAGGATCCCATCATCAGATCCTGATATATTTATCATGGTACGAATCGGGACTATCTACTTTATAACTAAAAATAAATCGGTTCATAAATGGCAGAGTAATCGGGGAACAAACATAAAAAAAAATATACGAGTTGGCGGCTCCTTCCAGTGTCCATGCCACTGCACGAGGTGTAGGCGTTGCAGCTGCCTCGGCGGAGACCCAAAAACGGTACAAGTACTTCGCCTTAGGCAGCTGCTACCGCTTTGAATAAGAATAAGAATAAAATAATTTATTCAGCGCCAAATATACACAAAAAAAATTAAAATATAACGAAATGGACATTAGAATAGCACTGAAATGGGCTCCACTCAGCATGTGTCACAGTGTCTAAAGGACACCCCGACGCTGGTCTTCCGTGGAGTCCAAGGGACTAAGGGACGTCACTGTGCGTGCTGACGTCATAAAGTACATAAGTACCTACATTTAACCTTATTTAAATTAATTAAGCCGTGTGGTCCCCGGCAGAGTAGAATAGGCCACCCTCACTCTTACCGAGGTGTCGTAAAAGGCGACTAAGGTAAAGCTGCTGACATGATTATCAGCACCCAGAGAAGGAAAACTCTGCATTTATATCAAAAACCCTCGCCAACCCGTCTGCCAAGCGTGGTGAGTATGGCAATACGGTATATGACTATTTTTTTTTATTTTTGCAATCAAAAGGCCTCTCAATGATAGAAACATCGTTGAAAAAATCACTTGATTCTCATTTAAACCACCTGAGATATCACAACTTTAAAATCACATTATTTTGGGCAAACCCAAAACGCTCCCTACAAATGGCAACTAAGATGTGACGTCACACCTAAGTATTTTGTATGCATTTCATTTGAATTTCGTATGGTAGCTATATCAAATGTTTCGTTTATGTCAATGGTTCTATTATAATAATTGGTGCAAATTGTATGGGTTATTTAATGGTATAATTATTTTTTAATAATTTCATAGTTTAAAAATGGACTTGCCCATGAATCTTTGAATGACCATAAAACCGGCTAGACGTTATATTTTTAATTGAGATTTTTTGGCATTGGCACATATTGACGTATATTTTGATAAAATATTTATATTTTGTAAAATCTTGAGCTCAGTCATATACCCTATTACCCCTCATGTGATTGAGGGAGGCCCGTGCCCCAGCAGTGGGGACTTAAATGGGCTGACGATGGGCTCCACTCAGCATGTGTCACAGTGTCTAAAGGACACCCCGACGCTGGTCTTCTGTGGAGTCCAAGGGACTAAGGGACGTCACTGTGCGTGCTGACGTCATAAAGTACATAAGTACCTACATTTAAATGAATTAAGACTAGACACAATCCAGACTATCATTACCTTACCCTATGGTTACTACTAAAGAATTTTGCGTGGCACCCCATTTGGCGTGGAAACACTGGGGCCGTGGGGGCCGGAGGCCCGCAAACTCTTTCAAGAGTTGTCTGCCCGACTGATGGAGTTCTCTGGGGACCGGAATGCTGGCAGTTACCTCGGCCAACGTTTAGGGTTGGCCATCCAAAGAGGCAACGCCGCTAGCGTTCTGGGCACGTTGGACAATATCAGTGGGGCAGACAATTTCTTTTTGTAAATATGTACATATTTTTTTTTTATGATATAGGTGGCAGACGAGCAGACGGATCACCTGATGGTAAGCGATTACCGCCGCCCATGGACGCCTGCAACACCAGTGGTGTCACAAGTGCGCTGCTTACCTTTTAACCCCCCTTCCCCTAGATTGGGCCTCCGGTACCCTCACTCACGCAGCGAAACACAGCGCATACACTGCTTCACGCCGGTTTTCTGTGAGGACGTGGTATTACTCCGGTCGAGCCGGCCCATTCATGCCGAAGCGTGGCTCTCCCACTGTTAAAATTACACACACACCCACATTTATTAGGTAAAGTAGTTAATTATAAATTATCCCGACAATACGTAATAAGCAATACATGATTTTACTTCTTGACAAAAAAAAATATACGAGTTGAATTGAGATTGAGAAACTACTTTTTTTTGAAGTTGGTTAAAAACCGGGCCAATCTATAATACTAATAAACTATGCAAATTTAAATGACGTAGTCAATTTATTTTTCCGTAACTACAATTTGTAGCTTGACTAGATAAAATACATACTGGGTGTATCTCTAAACAGTTCCATACTTTAAAAACATTTTGTAGTAAAGAGTATCAGCCTATATACTGCCCCACTGCAGGGCAAAGGCGTCCATCATAGAAATCGAGTCATCGCTTCTATGATGGGATTAGGCTTAATCACCACGCTTGATCACAAGCCCGAGCTATGTTCGAAAAATTCGAAATATACTTGTACGTGACTATGCTGTGCTGGTTAGAAATATATATAAGGGATGAAAACACTGGATGAAAGGGAAAACTATGTATCAAGCGAAGTATAGGAAAATAGACAATTAAGACAGCAAAACAAAAGATGTATCAGAATATAAATCATAGACAAATTTACATAAACTAAAATAAGGTGCATCGTGCACAATACTTTTTGCTCGACCCGGGAATTGAGCCCCGGACCCCGAGATCACGGCCCGGTACTTAAACCACTAGACCAACAGGACGTCCGTTTTTCATACATAGGCACAGATAAATTAAAAAAATTAAAAAGTACATTATTTGTATACAGCTCTTACAAATCGTCATATATGAAAAATGTGCATTATAACTATGTATATTATCATCATCATCATCAGCAACCCACACTCGTCCACTGCTGGACATAGGTCTCCCCTAATGTACGCCACTGCTCCCGATTTTCGGCCACTCTCATCCAGCCCACACCAGCCAGCCTTCGAATGTCATCATCCCATCTTGTCGCAGGGCGTCCTACACTACGCTTACCGAGTCGCGGTCTCCACTCAAGGACTTTACGGCTCCAACGGCTGTCAGTTCTGCGGCTAATATGACCAGCCCACTGCCACTTTAGTTTGCTAATGCGGTGGGCTACGTCGGTGACTCTGGTTCTCTGTCGGATTACATTATTTCTGATACATGTAATTAAACATATATGTCGATACAAAAAAATATACTAAGAAATGAATAAATATAATATGATTCTACCTCTGGAATCGGAAAGTTGATTCTGACGGGAAGATCCGGCAAAACCAAAACCAAATAAAATACTACTTAGGTATCTCTTCTATCCACAGAATCTACTTTTTTTATGTGATTGGTGGCAGACGAGCAGATGGATCACCTGATGCTAAGCGATAGTAGTGTCCCATCGGAATATGAGGGTAAGGGAATAGAAAGTGCACCTGTGTTTGCGCACACAATTGGGCACTATAATATATCCTGCGTACTGCGGCTAATCTTTGAGATTGGCCGCCGTAATTGGTTGGAGTTACATTATTTCTAACTCAAAAACGGCTGAATTTTGAGGGATAGCTTAGAACCAGGAAAAGGATGGAGGGATGTAGATACGTCTTGTTCTGTTATACTTCTAAAAAAAAAGAACAGTTAAGGCGGAACGAAGTTCGCTGTGGCATAATAGTGGATAAAAATAAAAAGTACAAATTTTTAAAAATCGTAAATTAAACCATGGTGTGTTGATTTAGAACAAAAGTTTTGCTGTATGGAAACTAACGCCACCTAGGGAGCTTAGGCACAAAACAAAGCGTCTGCTCTTTCTATTTGCTAGTTTATTATCTTATTTGTTAGGGGCCATTTTTATTGGGCACGTACCCTAAGGCATCTTTTGTACCTTCCCTATCCTTTGCGCTCCTACTCACGAAAGATTCGTTTCATCAGCGTTACGATGTCTTTCGGATTGAAGTGCCTGTAGTCTCCTGGTTTAGGATAAGCGTTACCTAGAAGACACAATCTTGCTCTGGCTAGTGGTTTTGACATTCCGAACCAGCGGTAGATATTATGTACCTATTTTGACATTCATAAGAGTTCTGTGTGGACCTAAATTGAATAAAGTATTTTTTATCTTTATCTTTTTATCTTAATCTTTTTGTACTGCAGCAAGCTCTATACCTATGCGTATGTAAGCACAAGAGGCTGTTGTCATTCGTGTCCACCAGAGCGGCGCGACCGTCGCCAGGAAACAAAAAAAACGCGAAGTAGGCTAACTAACTAACTAACTAGGTTGGCGCAACGACCCATAGTGAGTCTTGGCCTCCAATATTAAGAGCCTCCATCTTGGTCGATCCTGCGCCACCTCCTGCCAGTCATCTGCCGAGAGTCCGCGCAAGTCTTTTTCGACCTCATCCTTCAAGCGACATCTCGGACGGCCGACTGGCCTTTTGCCATTAGGACGTCCCTGATACGCTGATGAAGTAGGCACTCCATGTATATTTCAGATATACATTTTACTCTATGAATTAAACGTTGTTCGGAATGTTTGGTAGAAGTGAAACGGTGTGACGGTTAAACCCTGTATAAGACTTTAAACCTGTCTTATGGACGCAATAGTAGACTTGTTTATTTTAGACACAAGAATGTATTTTTTTAAATTCAATCTGAATTATCAAATCACTTTAGTTCGCTAAACGTATTCGCCAAGAATGGGCAAATACGCACATTGATTTTATTAAAATTAAATTTGAAAAAGTTAAAATTTTCTTAATTGTGTTCTAAAGTGTTTGGTATCAAAATGGAATCTAAAGATGTAGAAAAGTGTTTCATAGAAAAGCCGCCAGTAAGGAAAACAAAACGTCAATTACGTTTCCTTGTCATTTTGACTGTTTTCCATGTCGGATCTTTATTACATCATGCTATAACTGATGTGTTTGGTTTGAAAATGTTTCTTGAAGGGATGAAGTCCTCTATAGATGAAATAAGGAAAGCGTGCACACATTTTTACGGTTATGGCACTCTATGGAACTATGTAAGTACTATTTTGTTTATTAATTTTTAGTCTTTATCATACTAATTATGAATGACTGACCGGATGGCGCAATTAGTAGTGACCCTGACTCTTACGCCAAAGGTCGTGGGTTCGATCCCCACCCCGGACAAACATTCGTGCGATGAACACTTGTGTTTGTTCAGTGTCTGGGTGTAATATATGTATTTAAGTATATATTTGTGTTCCTCTGTTGTCTTATATCTGTAACACAAGTGCTTAAGCCACTTAGTACGGAATCAGGTCAACCTATGAGATGTTGTTTTTTTTTTTTTTTTTTTTTTTTTTTTTATTATGAACTGTAGGCTAACGCTTGACCACAATCTCACCTGATGGAAAGTGACGATGAGGTCTAGGATGTAACGCGTTTGCCTAGGAGATGCCTGTTCACTCTTGCCTTAAAGATGTCCAGATTGTAGTGGTCCGGAAAAACAGACCTTGGCAAGGAGTTCCATTCCTTGGCTGTCCGCATTATGAACGTGGAGGCAAATCGCTTCGTGCGGATAAGGGGTAAGTCAACAACGTATGGATGAAACCCCTCGCCACGCCTTGTTGTCCGGTGGTGGAATGGGCTAGGGGGGATCAAATTATGCAGAACCTCCGCACACTCCCCGAAATGAATCCGGTAGAAGACTGAGAGACTTGCCACACGTCTGCGGTGGTCAAGGCTCTGCAAGCCAGCTCCTGAGAGTACGTCATCACCAATAAGTCTCTTCGCACGGTGCTCTATTGAGTCCAAAGCATCCAGCTGATACCGGGCAGATCCATCCCAAAGGTGACAGCAGTACTCCAAGCAGGAGCGAACCTGGGCTCTATAAAGATGTAAGAGCTGCTCAGGCTTAAAGTACCGTCGGACCTTCCAAAGAATGCCTAGTTTTTTTGCAGCTGTTTTTGCTATGGACTCAATGTAGCGACCGAAATTGAGACTGGCGGACAGATCCAAGCCCAGGAGCTCTAGGTGGTCCGTCACAGGTACCGGAACATTTCGGAAGGTCGGAGTCAGGTGGAATGGACTCCGCTTCGCCGAAAACAGACAGGCTTGTGTTTTATTAGGGTTGAACCCAACCAAGTTAGCGTCTCCCCAAATGGAAACAGTATTCAGGGTTGCATCAACTCTCTCCACCATCGTTTCCCTCATTGAACCGATGTCTGCACTGGACCTCGAATCCGACAGGTATCTTTCCGTAACTGTGCTGTCATCAGCGTACCCAAAGATTCCGGGTGTTAAAAGCAAGTCGTTGATGTGCAGCAGAAATAGAGTTGCGGAAAGAACAGATCCCTGAGGAACACCGGCATTGATGCTATGGTAATCAGAAGAGTAGCCATTAATGACTACCCGAATTGATCTGCCCCTCAAGAAATCATCAATCCAAGTGCAGAGATCAGTGGTTATACCGTACGACGACAGCTTGCCAATGAGGCTTGTGTGCCAAACCCTATCGAATGCCTTAGAGATGTCGAGGGAAACAGCGAGAGCTTCGCCTTGCTTCTTGATGGCTTCGCTCCATAAGTGGGTTGCATATACTAGAAGGTCCCCAGTAGACCGCCTACGGCGGAAGCCAAATTGACGGTCACTGAGAAGATCATTGTCCTCTAGATATGAAAGGAGACGGTTGTTCAATACACGCTCCATAGTCTTACAGAGTATGGAGGTGATTGCGATTGGGCGGTAGTTAGAGGGGTCAGCACGGCTACCTTTTTTTGGAATGGGTTGGACATTCGCCAGTTTCCAGGCGTTCGGGACCAGTCCGGTACGGAGGGATAGGCGGTACAGGCGAGTAAGAATGGGAGACAACTCGGGGGCGCACGTTCGGAGGACAATGGCAGGGATGCCATCAGGACCGCTAGCTTTATTCACATCTAGAGCGCAGAGTGTCTTGAGAACCTCTTTCTGGTGAATTTTAACCTCAGACATCTCGGAAGTGCACTGGGGTAACTTTGGAGGACTTCTGCCAGCTGCATCCAGTTGTGAGTTTCCCGCAAAGAGAGAAGCAAGTAAGTCTGCTTTCTCCTTGGCGGTGTGAGCTAGTGATCCGTCGGATTTCACCAACGGTGGTAGCGACGACTGGCAAAAATTGGCTTCGACCGACTTGGCCAGAGACCAAAAAGCTTTACTCCCAGATGGGTGAGAAGCTAATTTGACACACCAAGCCATACAGTTTAATTGTAACACAAAATAAAATGAAGGTTTAATAAAATAAATATTATAAGGTAAACCGAAGCAAGTTGGCATCTGTTCCCAAGTATGACGTACCTATGTGTCAGCCATCATTTCAGTCATTGATTTATTTACGAATATTTTTGATTGTCAATTACATTGCAGTCACTACCAATGGCACCATTAGGCCACTGATACACATCGTCATCGTCAGCCCATTTAAGTCCCCACTGGTGGGGCACGGGCCTCCCTCAATCACATGAGGGGCAATTGCCATACTCACCACGCTTGGCAGACGGGTTGGCGAGGGTTTTGATATAAATGCAGAGTTTTCCTTCTCTGGGTGCTGATGATCATGCCAGCAGCTTTACCTTAGTCGCCTTTTACGACACCTCGGTAAGAGTGAGGGTGGCCTATTCTACTCTGCCGGGGACCACACGGCAAAGGCACCACATGGCAAAGGTAACACTGATACAAAGTCAGGTCAGATTGGTTGTTTGATAATTTTCACATATTTTCTTCTATGTTGATTTGAAGTTCACGCTTCGACATGAGTGGACCAGCTGGACCGGAATGAGTGAGGGCACCGGAGGCCCAATTCGCCGGGGATCAAAGTCTGGCAGTGAACTTGTGACTACACTGGTGTTGTTTATTTTATGTGATAGGTGACAGGTGAGCGATTGCCGCCGCCCATGGACATCAGTGGAGTCACAAGTGCGCTGCGAATCTTGTTGTGTCCATAGGAGGCCCAATCCGGGGGAAAGGGTGGTCGAAAGGTTGGCAGCGCACCTGTAACTCCATTGGTGTGGTGGGTGTCTATGGGCGGTGACAATCGCTTACCATCAGGAGATCCGTCTGCTCGCCTGCCACAGGCGATCCGTCTGCTCTTTTGCCACTTAACGTAAACCAAATACCTACTGGAACTATTATTTAGAATGATTTGCGTATTTTTAGACTAAGGCCAACGACCAGGTATGTTTGACGTAGTATAAAACGGGTTTAGTACCAGTTTTATTCTACGTCAAAACCGCGAAACGGGCTAAAAAACCCAATCCTTTAAATGTCAATCTTCTAATTTAATACCGATGTGTGCATATTTCTACCACTAGCTTAGCAGTGCAGATAAACCTGTACACACGGCGTTAAGTAGAGTTGGGCTTCTAGCCGTCCTTATATCATCATAGACACAAGTGCTATTTTTATGTGATAGGTGGCAGACGAGCAGACGGATCACCTGATGGTATGTGATTGCCGCCGCCCATAGACATTCGCGACACCAGTGGATTACATTAATCAGACAAAGGCAGTAAAGGTGAAGGGTAGGGCACACTAGCGACGCCAATCGATTTTAATTTTTAGCTACTTAACCGGATCTATTTTAAACAATTTCGAAAATACAACCTCTAGGCAAACACTTATACTAATTATTAAATAACTATGCACAAATGTTGGGTCCAACGCGTACGCGAAAAATTTATTCACGCCAAAAGCGGCCACTTTTAATGTGAATCAATTTTTCGCGTACAAAAATGGACCCAATATTTGTGCAAGTTTATTTAATAAATTGTATAAGTGTTTGCCTAGAGATTTGTAGCCCCCCGAAATTGTTTAAAATAGATCTGATTTAGTAGCTAAAAATTAAAATAGATTGGCGTTGCTAGTGTGCCCTACCCGTCACCTTAAGTAATTTAATAAGCCATTAAATTAATGAGCCATTAGAAATAACATTCCAAATAGAATAGTAACCTTCATAACGATATAAAAAGGCATTTTTCTCTGATCTGGTATTAATGTCTTATAATGATGCCTAATGATTCAATGAATGCAGAAAACCAGTTTGTGCCCAGCCATCCATTGAAGGTACTATGCAGCTGTCATTGAAATTATTTCTGTAGCATATAATCTGTTACGTGAACGTGTCCCACTGACACGTCAAACAATTTTCCGCCATCTTAAATTTAAAGTGTTATTTCGTGTGAACAAAAAATAATTAGCAGTGATTTTTTGTTATGTTGGTAACTGTTTATTATCAGTTAATTTTTATTAAATCGATTTTAAAAGTGATAAAAATTAATAATTTAAAAAAAACCTATTATTTTTGTTTTTAAAATACATAAAAAAAATTGAAAATGTTTTTATAAAAATCAAATAGAAAATTTAAATTTTTTCAACAAAATCAAAATTAGAACAGTTTTTGGTTTAAATTAAAAATGAAACCTCAAGACATTGAAGCAGGTTTTAAACCAGTAGTTGAAGAAAAATCAACCTGTCGTTTAGTACTAAAAACTGTGTTTCATGTTATATGTTTGTGTCACCATGGATGTATAGATATATATGGGTGTTACATATTTTACAACGCAACGCGGTCAGAAATCGACGACATAAGATTTGCAGGCCATTTTGCGTTTGGTTATGGAACAAATTGGAATTTTGTAAGTATTACCTATTATAAACTTCCATTGTCATTCCATCCTCATCATCTCGATGGATGGCTGTCTAATACTGTGCGTTTTTCGCGGAACTTTCTACCACGTACCTCAGTTCTGTGGAACAGTTTACCTATGGGAGTATTTCCCGACTGCTATGACTAAGGGACCTTCAAGAGAAGAGCGTGTACTCCTTTTTAAAAAGGCCGGCAACGCATTAGCGATCTCTCTGACTTCGCGGATGTTAATGGGCGGCTCACTTGCTCGTTTGTCGCCTCTAGCATAAAAAGAAAACTAGCTTTTGCTTACGGATTCTCTCGCTATATATAGTTAATAGCACGAAAAGGGAAAACCTTTTCTTTTACCTTCGTACGAGCGAAGAGCGTAGGTACTCTTTATTAAAAGGGCCGGCAACACATTAGCCATCTCTCTGATTTCGCCGATGTTCACGGCATTGATTACTTTCCATCAGATGACGCGCTTGCTCATTTGTCGCCTCTAACATAAAAAATATATAAGTCAGAGACTCTTCACGTCACCCATCTCTCAAAGTCTTAAGTCGAAAGTCTTCGACCAGTGCGTCCTTCCGGTCATGACTTACGGTGCCGAGACGTGGACACTCACGGCTGGACTAGTCCATGGGTTCAAAGTCGCTCAGAGCTATGGAAAGGGCTATGCTCGGAGTATCTATGAAGGACCGCATCAGAAATGATGTAATCTGACAGAGAACCACTGTCGCCGACATAGCCCACCGAATTAGCAAACTGAAGTGGCAGTGGGCTGGTCATATTAGCCGCAAAACTGACAGCCGTTGGAGCCATAAAGTCCTTGAGTGCAGACCGCGACTCGGTAAGCGTAGTGTAGGACGCCCTGCGACAAGATGGGATGATGACATTCGAAGGCTGACTGGTGTGGGCTGGATGAGAGTGGCCGAAAATCGGGAGCAGTGGCGTGCATTAGGGGAGACCTAGGTCCAGCAGTGGACGAGTATGGGTTGCTGATGATGAAGTCAGAGACACATTCATGAAGTCACTTGTTATTTAAGTATTTATTGAACCCACGACCTTACAAATTTAAACACGATGCTGTTAATGTTATCTACAGTTTAGTCACGTACTAGTCAATCTGATTTAATCTACCACGTGTTGATAACTTGGTCTCGATAATAAGATTTCTATGTAGCAATAATTATTTCTCCATATATATTTTTTCTTGTTTATTTATTGTACACTGCGCAAGAGTGGACAAATGGACGGTAAAAAAATAGTTGATCGTATTCGAAATTCGACCCAGATGGTTTAAGTATCGGGCCATGATCTCAGGGTCCTGGGTTCGATTCGAAAGTATGTTTCGAATTTTTCGGACGTAGCTCGGGTTTGGGATCACCAATCCGCATTTGGCAAGCGTGGTGATTAAGCCTAATCCCATCATAGTAACGATAACTTGATTTCTATGATGGAGGCCTTTGCCCTGCAGTGGGACAGTTTATAGGCTGATTAAAAAAAAACTTAATTCAAAAGTACTTTATTTGCATAGGCTTGTATACAGCTGTTACAAATCGTCATACCTACATGAAAAATATAAATTATAACTATGTATATTATACATGTAATTAAACATATATGTCGATACAAAAACTATACTAAGAAATGAATAAATATAAGTAATGTGATTCTACCACGGGAATCGGAAAGTTGATTCTGACGAGAAGATCCGGCAAGAAACTTGCCATTTACTCTTTTTAATCACAAAATTTTATAAGTACAATATCATGGGTGTACGCGAACCGTTTATCATTTCCACAAATTCTTGTCATTTAAGTAATCATCAACTGTATAATAGGCTTTTGCCATTAAATAATTTTTAACATGTCCGTTTTTTTACGCGAAAAATTGATTACCGCCAAAAGCGGCCACTTTTAGCGTGAATCAATATTTCGCGTGCAAAAACGGACCCACCATTTGTGTTATGGTTAATTAATAAATAGTATGAGTGTTCGCCGAGAGGTTGTAACCCCGAAATTGTTTAAAATAGAACCGGTTTAGTAACTAAAAATAAAAACCGATTGGCGTCGCTAGTGCGCCCTACCCGTCACCTTAACAGAATAATTTAGGTACAAATTTCGCGGATGTCCATGGGTGACAGCAATTGCTTATCAGCTTACCATCAGGTGTTCCGTCTGCTCGTCTGCAACCTATCACATAAAAAAAATTGGGCTCCAGTTCCTCAAAATTAAATAATTCCGGGTTACACGTTTTCACCTACACGCCGCGGCCTTATCGTCATTTAACATCAGGTAAAATGAAGGCCAAGTTCGTTGTAGAATAAAAACACAGGCAGTCTTGAGCGTGAGATTAGCACACCAAGGGTTCTGTACTCAATTTTTTTTTGTTTGTTTGACTGTATGAGAGCAATGGTATCTCAGTGGTTCACAACGCGCCTTCCTTAGGGGGGGCTGCGTTTGAATTCGAGCATGCACCACTGGATATTTCAAATATATGTGCGAGTTTCTATCACTAGCTCGGCGGTAGGAAAAACATCGTGAGGTAACCTGCACGTTTTTTTTATATAGTTTTTAGATTTTCGCGTTGCATTATAACTATAATGTATCAATAATATAATGAGTCCGCTCGTGACCACGGCTGCTGTAACGTAGCCGAAACATCGAGCCAAATATGTGAGTACACAATGTTGTTTCACATAATAAATATCGTGTTAATCCCCGTATTGATACATTACGTTTCTTTTTGTATAATATAGGTGGCAGACGAGCCGACGGATCACCTGATGGCAAGCAATTGCCGCCCATGGACACCCGCAACACCAGTGGAGTGACAAGTGAAGTTTTTAACAATTTCAAGGCCGCAATTTATTTAACACTTAACTTTTGAGTCTGCTTTTGTCCTCGAAATTTGAATTACCGCCAAAAACGGCCACTTATAGCGTTAATCTGAATTTCGAGTGCAAAAACAGATCAAAGATAGTGCACAATTATTAAATAAATAGTATAAATGTTTGCTTAGAGACTCCCGCTCCGAAATTGTTTAAAATAGATCTGGTTTAGTAGCTAACAATTTAAATCGATTGGTGTTGCTAGTTAAGGCTACCCGTCGCCTTAAGGTGATGGGTAAGGCACACTAGCGACGCCAAACGATTTTAATTTTATACGTACATTAACGGACCCAACATATGTGCATGGTTATTTAATAAATAGTATAAATGTTTGCCGAGAGGTTGTAACCTCGAAATTGTTTAAAATAGATCCGGTTTAGTAGCTAAAAATTAAAATCGATTAGCGTCGCTAGTGTGTCCTACCCGTCAACTTAAGGAATTTTTAAATTCATATTTTTTGTAATTTTTTTCGGGGGGGTTTTTTTAATAGTAGGTAGAATTTTCATGGTTACTTTTATACACATTTTGCAAGGTACCCTAAAAAGCTACCTATTTAGACTTGACATGACACCTATTAACAGTTTAGTTTATGTTGCAGATTAACTTTAAGGTGACGGGTAGGGCACACTAGCGACGCCAATCGATTTTAATTTTTAGCTTCTTAACCGGATCTATTTTAAACAATTTCAGGAATACAACCTCTCGGCAAACACTTACACTATTTATTTAATACTTATAGTTAACTGTTTGGTCTGCTTGTGCACTCGAATTTTGGATTACCGCCAAAAGTGGCCGCTTTTGGCGTGAATCAATTTTTCGCGTACAAAAACGGACCCAAAATTTGTGCGTGGTTATTTAGTAAATAGTATAAGTGTTTGCCGAGAGGTTGTAATCCCGATATTGTTTAAAATAGATCCGGTTTAGTAGGTAGAAATTAAATTCGATTGGCGTCGCTAGTGTGCCCTACACGTCACCTTAATTAAACTTGAGCTGTCTTGTGCAACCTTAGACAATGGAATTAAAACACTGGAACCATTAAGTATAATTATACAAGCTTGTATAAGTTCTTTTAATGAGACTTGCGTGTAGTCTAATTGTGGACTATTTTTAGACATTTTGAGTGGTTAAGTGGTACCTATTTATTTAATAGTAATTTAAAATCAGTATCAGTAGAGTCTCCCAACAAGTGTGTCTGAAAATGAAAATGGACAAGTCGAAAACACAATTTATCACTTTGGGAGCGTCTCTTGCGCAAAGTATTGTGTTTAGAAAAAAATCATGTTAAAAATCTCTCATTTTTAAAGACCTTTCCATAGATACCCCACACGTATAGGTTTAATGAAAAAAAAAAATTGAGTTTCAGTTTCAAGTATGGAGACCCCCCAATTTTATTTTTTCCAATTTTTGTGTGAAATTCGTAATGCGGTTAACAAAATACATCTATTTACCAAGTTTAAATAGTAGTTCTTATAGTTTCGGAGAAAATTGGCTGTGACATACGGACGGACGGACAGACATGACGAATCTATAAGGGTTCCGTTTTTTTGCCATTTGGCTACGGAACCCTAAAAAATTATAGTCTATAAGGAAAACATTTTAGAACTAAAAAAATATTAGGTAGGTATTAAAGAATCGAGATTATTTGTTAAATTAAACGAACTTACCTTAAGAGAAGTTCTATTTCAATTTTACGAATTTCACCATCATAGAGCACTATGCATAACAGACTGTTGTACCATCTACAAAAATGTAAAAAGCATTCGAAAAATAACTCATATCACCTTTTACAAGAGTAAAACCAGAAACTAAACAACTCTACAGGAAAATATAAATCTCAGACGTCCATACAATCAGGAAAGCCGCTTGCTTGTTTACCTCTACCATTAGCTCGGCGGTGAGTGAAAACATCGTGGGGACCTGCACGTTTCGGATAGTTTCTGTAACCTGTAACCAGGATTCAGTCGGTCTAGTACCAGGGGAACGACGTTAAGGCGACGGGTAGCCCTAACTAGCGACACCATTCGTTTTTAATTATTAGCTACTAAACCGGATCTATTTCAAACAATTTCAGGAATACAATCTCTTGGCAAACACTTTTACTATTTATTAAATAACCATGCACAAATGTTGGGTCCGTTTTTGTACGCGAAAAATTTATTACCGCCAAAAGCGGCCACTTTTACCGTCAATCAATTTTTCGTGTACAAATGTTGAGTCCGCATTTGTGCATGGTTATTTAATAAATAGTATAAGTGTTTGCCGAGAGTTGTAATCTCAAAATTGTTTAAAATAGATCCGGTTTAGTAGCTAACAATTTAAACGATTGGGTCGCTAGTTAGGGGCCACCCGTCGAGTTAATGTGATAGGTAAAGGCACACTAAACGACGCCAAACGATTTTAATTTTATACGTACAAAAAACGGGGCCCCCAACCTATGTGTATGGTTATTTAATAAATAGTATAAATGTTTGCCGAGAGGTTGTAACCTCGAAATTGTTTAAAATAGATCCGGTTTAGTAGCTAAAAATTAAAATCGATTAGCGTCGCTAGTGTGCCCTACCGTCAACTTAAGGAATTTTTAAATTCATATTTTTTTGTAATTTTTCGGGGGGGTTTTTTTAATAGTAGGTAGAATTTTCATGGTTACTTTTATACACATTTTGCAAGGTACCCTAAAAACCTACTATTTACACAATTGACATGACCAAAAAAACCCTTATAAAGCGTGTGTTTATGTGCAGATTAACTTTAAGGTGACGGGTAGGGCACACTAGCGACGCCAAACGATTTTAATTTTTAGCTTCTTAACCGGATCTATTTTAAACAATTTCGGGGTTACAACCTCTCGTGCAAAACACCCTATACTATTTATTTAATACTTATAGTTAACTGTTTGGTCTGCTTGTGCACTCGAATTTTGGATTACCGCCAAAAGTGGCCGCTTTTGGCGTGAATCAATTTTTCGCGTACAAAAACGGACCCAAAATTTGTGCGTGGTTATTTAGTAAATAGTATAAGTGTTTGCCGAGAGGTTGTAACCTCGAAATTGTTTAAAATAGATCCGGTTTAGTAGCTAAAAATTAAAATCGATTAGCGTCGCTAGTGTGCCCTACACGTCACCTTAATTAAAACTTGAGCTGTCTTGTGCAACCTTAGACAATGGAATTAAAACACTGGAACCATTAAGTATAATTATACAAGCTTGTATAAGTTCTTTTAATGAGACTTGCGTGTAGTCTAATTGTGGACTATTTTTAGACATTTTGAGTGGTTAAGTGATACCTATTTATTTAATAGTAATTTAAATCAGTATCAGTAGAGGTCTCCCAACAAGTGTGTCTGAAAATGAAAATGGACAAGTCGAAAACACCAATTATCACTTTGGAGCGTCTCTTGCGCAAAGATTGTGTTTAGAAAAAAATCATGTTAAAAATCTCTCATTTTTAAAGACCTTTCCATAGATACCCCCACACGTATAGGTTTAATGAAAAAAAAAATTGAGTTTCAGTTTCAAGTATTATGGAGTGACCCCCCCATTTATTTTTTCCAATTTTTGTGTGAAATTCGTAATGCGGTTAACAAAATACATCTATTTACCAAGTTTAAATAGTAGTTCTTATAGTTTCGGAGAAAATTGGCTGTGACATACGGACGGACGGATAGACGGACAGACGGACAGACATGACGAATCTATAAGGGTTCCGTTTTTTTGCCATTTGGCTACGGAACCCTAAAAAAATTATAGTCTATAAGGAAAACATTTTAGAACTAAAAAAATATTAGGTAGGTATTAAAGAATCGAGATTATTGTTAAATTAAACGAACTTACCTTAAGAGAAGTTCTATTTCATTTTACGAATTTCACCATCATAGAGCACTATGCATAACAGACTGTTGTACCATCTACAAAAATCTTAAAAGCATTCGAAAATAACTCATATCACCTTTTACAAGAGTAAAACCAGAAACTAAACAACTCTACAGGAAAATATAAATCTCAGACGTCCATACAATCAGGAAAGCCGCTTGTTGTTTTTAAAACCTTTACCATTAGCCGGCGGGAGTGAAAAACATCGTGGGGACCTGCACGTTTCGGATAGTTTCTGTAACCTGTAACCAGGATTCAGTGGTCTAGTACCAGGGGAACGTGGAGTTCAAGGCGAGGGTAGCCCTAAATAGCGACACCATTCGTTTTTAATTATTAGCTACTAAACCGGATCTATTTTAAACAATTTCAGGAATACCATTCTCTTGGCAAAAACACTTTTACTATTTATTAAATAAAACCATGCACAAATGTTGGGTCCGTTTTGTACGCGAAAAATTTATTACCGCCAAAAGCGGCCACTTTTACCGTCAATCAATTTTTCGTGTACAAAAACGGGCCCAACATATGTGCATGGTTATTTAATAAATAGTATAAATGTTTGCCGAGAGGTTGTAACCTCGAAATTGTTTAAAATAGATCCGGTTTAGTAGCTAAAAATTAAAATCGATTAGCGTCGCTAGTGTGCCCTACCCGTCAACTTAAGGAATTTTTAAATTCATATTTTTTGTAATTTTTTTCGGGGGGGTTTTTTAATAGTAGGTAGAATTTTCATGTTTATTTTTATACACATTTTGCAAGGTACCCTAAAAACCTACCTATTTACACTTGACATGACACCTATAAAGAGTTTTGTTTATGTTGCAGATTAACTTTAAGGTGACGGGTAGGGCACACTAGCGACGCCAATTGATTTTAATTTTTAGCTTCTTAACCGGATCTATTTTAAACAATTTCGGGGTTACAACCTCTCGTCAAACACCTATACTATTTATTTAATACTTATAGTTAACTGTTTGGTCTGCTTGTGCACTCGAATTTTGGATTACCGCCAAAAGTGGCCGCTTTTGGCGTGAATCAATTTTTCGAGTACCTACAAAAACGGACCCAAAATTTGTGCATGGTTATTTAATAAATAGTATAAGCGTTTGCCGAGAGGTTGTAATCCCGATATTGTTTAAAATAGATCCGGTTTAGTAGGTAGAAATTAAATTCGATTGGCGTCGCTAGTGTGCCCTACACGTCACCTTAATTAAACTTGAGCTGTCTTGTGCAACCTTAGACAATGGAATTAAAACACTGGAACCATTAAGTATAATTATACAAGCTTGTATAAGTTCTTTTAATGAGACTTGCGTGTAGTCTAATTGTGGACTATTTTTAGACATTTTGAGTGGTTAACTGGTACCTATTTATTTAATAGTAATTTAAAATCAGTATCAGTAGAGTCTCCCAACAAGTGTGTCTGAAAATGAAAATGGACAAGTCGAAAACACAATTTATCACTTTGGGAGCGTCTCTTGCGCAAAGTATTGTGTTTAGAAAAAAATCATGTTAAAAATCTCTCATTTTTAAAGACCTTTCCATAGATACCCCACACGTATAGGTTTAATGAAAAAAAAAATTTGAGTTTCAGTTTCAAGTATGGAGACCCCCCAATTTTATTTTTTCCAATTTTTGTGTGAAATTCGTAATGCGGTTAACAAAATACATCTATTTACCAAGTTTAAATAGTAGTTCTTATAGTTTCGGAGAAAAGTGGCTGTGACATACGGACGGACGGACAGACATGACGAATCTATAAGGGTTCCGTTTTTTTGCCATTTGGCTACGGAACCCTAAAAAATTATAGTCTATAAGGAAAACATTTTAGAACTAAAAAAATATTAGGTAGGTATTAAAGAATCGAGATTATTTGTTAAATTAAACGAACTTACCTTAAGAGAAGTTCTATTTCAATTTTACGAATTTCACCATCATTGAGCACTATGAGCACAGAATGTTGTACCATCTCCAAAACTGCAAAAAGCATTCGAAACATAACTCATATCACCTTTTACAAGAGTAAAACCAGAAACTAAACAACTCTACAGGAAAATATAAATCTCAGACGTCCATACAATCAGGAAAGCCGCTTGCTTGTTTACCTCTACCATTAGCTCGGCGGTGAGTGAAAACATCGTGGGGACCTGCACGTTTCGGATAGTTTCTGTAACCTGTAACCAGGATTCAGTCGGTCTAGTACCAGGGGAACGACGTTAAGGCGACGGGTAGCCCTAACTAGCGACACCATTCGTTTTTAATTATTAGCTACTAAACCGGATCTATTTCAAAAAATTTCAGGAATACAATCTCTTGGCAAACACTTTTACTATTTATTAAATAACCATGCACAAATGTTGGGTCCGTTTTTGTACGCGAAAAATTTATTACCGCCAAAAGCGGCCACTTTTACCGTCAATCAATTTTTCGTGTACAAATGTTGAGTCCGCATTTGTGCATGGTTATTTAATAAATAGTATAAGTGTTTGCCGAGAGTTGTAATCTCAAAATTGTTTAAAATAGATCCGGTTTAGTAGCTAAAAATTAAAATCGATTGGCGTCGCTAGTGTGCCCTACCCGTCACTTTAAGTGAAGATAGTTAAAGGGATGGAAGCTATAAGCTACTTTGTGGCAAACTAAAATCCACACTAGCGAAGTCGCCCTAGTCCTGTATATATATATATTTTTTGCATATGTAATTTTCATTCGTAAATCAAGTTTCCAAAACAAACGATGACCATTACTCTTGGTTCTTAACCTCATGAGACCCTAAAAGGTGCATGCTGCCAACTGGTAGATATCAGGGTCAGTAGGCCACAATGCATCAAATGTCAGTGAATCAACGTGTCTATGGGCCGAGAGAAACCGGCTACTGTGTACCCTAAGCGAGCGACAAAAAGTGACCACAAAAATTATGCATTGAGAAACATAATAATAATAATAACCAGACCAAGTAATAGCAACCAGAAACTACAGAAGACACATCACCAAAGAAATTCAATCTGACAACTGCCGTCATTGCAATAGTGCTCCTGAAACGATCCAGCATATCACAAGATAAAGATAAAGAAAAAAAATTGTTTATTCAATTTAGGTCCACACAGAACACTTATGAATGTCAAAATAGTACATATTATCTACCACTGGTTCGGAATGTCGATTTCTACTGAGAAGACACCAGCAAGAAACTCAGTAGTTACTCTTTTCAAATATTGATGATGTTACAGAGTTTCAATTGAGAAGAGAAAAAAAATACAATTATGAAAGTTAATAGACTACTATGAATAACAACTCAAAAGATTAATCAATTAACATGACCAAGAATCCTTATCATTTAAATAGTCTTGTACACTATAGTAACCTTTCTTCATTAGGCAGGTTTTAATATGAGACTTAAACGTATCCAGTGAAGGATTTACAGGAAGCTGTAAATCCTTGGTACAGACAGACTACAAGCATTGCCATGACCAAGTCGCCTCTATAATACACCAGTACCTTGCCCATAAATTTAAATTCATTCAGGAAAATCTACCATACTATAAATATACACCATCTACCATATATGAGGATCCACAATATAAATTGTATTGGGATAGAACTTTGATTACAGACAGAACCGTCCACAATAACAGACCAGATATCACTCTTCAAGACAAAGTAAATAAAACCATATATTTAATAGACATAGCAATCCCCAATAGTCACAATCTCCAACTATCTCTGCGAAAATAAGCAATTACCACGACCTGGCGATCCAACTAAAGAAACTGGCATGCAGACACTGTACTCATAATCCCAATAGTAATATCTTTAACTGGATTGATACCACACAGCATAAAGAAAAACCTGGAAATACTGAATATCCGGGGACCACCCGGCAGAGTAGAATAGGCCACCCTCACTCTTACCGAGGTGTCGTAAAATGCGACTAAGGTAAAGATGCTAGCATGATCATCAGCACCCAGAGAAGGAAAACTCTGCATTTATATCAAAACCCTCGCCAACCCGTCTGCAAAGCGTGGTGAGTATGGCAATTACCCCTCATGTGATTGAGGGAGGCCCGTGCCCCAGCAGTGGGGACTTAAATGGGCTGATGATGATCTTTGTCCAACCTTAAAAAAAAAGGTGGGTAAAACTTCCTGTGGCGCGGACCACAGTCAAGCGTCATAGTGTTAAGGGTTGTGGATCCTGACGATAAAAACTTTCTGGTTATCCTACATGTATTGAGTATGCTGGCTTTTTGTAGTAAATATGTTAATTTGGTTGGGATATTCAGTCATCATCATCATCAGCCCATTTAAGTCCCCACTGCTGGGGCACGGGCCTCCCTCAATCACATGAGGGGTAATTGCCACACTCACTACGCTTGGCAGACGGGTTGGCGAGGGTTTTGGATGAACGGTTGGAGGATATTATAGTTAGTTACCTCACTGAGTTTTCCTACACTGGCATGCGGAAAGTTTAGTTACAGTACAGGTCAGCGTCAAGGACTTGTTCGGACGGTTTTCTCAAGGGACATTCAGACCTATTAACATATACACAACTTTCTTAACTAGTATGTGGAGGCCTATCCTATTATGCTAAAGTACCCGCAAAGACTCGCGACAGATGGTAGGAGAATTTTAGTCATGACATTGATATGATAGTAATTAAGGTGACGGGTAGGGCACACTAGCGACGGCAATCGATTTTAATTTTTAGCTACTAAACCGGATCTGAACCGGAACTGGAACCGGTCTGGAACCGGATCTCGGTAAGCGTAGTGTAGGACGCCCTGCGACATGATGGGATGATGGCATTCGAAGGCTGGTTGGTGTGGGCTGGATGAGAGTGGCCGAAAATCGGGAGCAGTGGCGTGCATTAGGGGAGACCTATGTCCAGCAGTGGACGAGTGTGGGTTGCTGATGATGAAACCGGATCTATTTTAAACAATTTCGGGGTTACAACCTCTCGGCAAACACTTATACTATTTATTAAATAAAAATGCACAAATGTTGGGTCCGTTTTTGTACGCAAAAAATTTATTCACGTTAAAAGTGGCCGCTTTTGGCGTGAATCAATTTTTCGCGTACGTGTTGGACCCAACATTTGTGCATGGTTATTTAATAAATAGTATAAGTGTTTGCCGAGAGGTTGTAACCCCGAAATTGTTTAAATAGATCCGGTTTAGTAGCTAAAAATTTAAATCGATTGGCGTCGCTAGTGTGCCCTACCCGTCACTTAAGTAGTATTCGCATTGTCATAACATCTCAATAGGTTACTATTTCAGACGAAAGAAAACACTTGAAAAAGAAGAATATATTAAAATAAATAAATGAAATACAAACCAAAATCAGACATTTTCCCAGCCAATAATTTGACAAGAAAAGAAACGAAAGAATGTCAGATTTGGCCGTGGGAGAGCCAGGCTTCGGCATGAATGGGCCGGCTCGACTGGAGTGATGGTTTTCTGTGAGGCCATGGTCTCACAGAAAACCAGCGTGAAGCAGCACTGTGCTGTGTATCGCTGCTTGAGTGCGGGCACCGGAGGCCCAATACGGGGGAAAGGGGGGATATAAGGTTGGCAGCGCACTTGTATCTCCACTGGTGTCGCGGGTGTTCATGGGCGGCGGCAATTGCTTTACATCAGGTGATCCGTCTGCTCGTCTGCCACCTATCACATAAAAAAAACAAGAAAATATAAAACTAATCTAGAACCAAGCCACCTTAATTTGTATTAATCTAAAGTTATTTCCGTACTAAAGCTCATGTCATCCCGTTCCAACACGCAATGTTAAAAGGGACTGGCACGAGATTTGTTCCGCGACTATGATTTGTAATAAGGGGGCCCGAGTCTATCCTCGAGAGTTACTAAAAAATGGCCAAATATTCATTTGACATTTAAATTTGCATTAAAATAACTTATTTAATACCGCCATCTATCTAACATTAAACGAAATAATTACTAATTAATCTTATCATCAACAGCATGCGCAACACTATAGATCTTATTGATCGTAGTTCAGAGATCCACCGCTAGATGGCAGTATTCGTCAAGGAAAATGATAAAAACGCTTGACGTATAGTTTTGTGTAAAAGTACTAGATGGAGTAAGTGTAGTTTTACTTAAATTATTTTAAGTTGTCTCGAAATAAAATTGAAATCAAAATATTACAATGCGACCACGATCAGAAGGCACTTCAGTGATATTGACAGGGGGCGTTGTAAAACGTTTTTTCTATGCGAAAATGTCAAAACAGCACTAAGTTCCGACTTTTGCCACGTGCCAAATAACCGTGTACTGTAGTGAATTCGGCTAAGGCGGCCAATCTCAACGATCAACCACTTACGCCAGAATAAATTAAAGTGCTCAAGTGTGTACGCAAACACTAGTGCACTCTCTATTCCCTTGCCCACATATTCCGATGGGACACCAGTGTGACACGACCGGAGAGGGATCAGGCGCAGGACCAACGGCTTAACGTGCTTTTCCGAGAAACGGGGGTACCTACAAGGCCGCCAACTTGCATACTCCGGGCTGACACTGAGAATTTCTTACCGAAAACTTAGGTACGATTTTTTTGGCCCCACCCGGGGATTGAACTTGGGACCTCTTGCGCAGCCATCGGTTTAAAGTGCGACCCACTAACCACTGCGCCACCAAGGCAGTCAAGTCGAGTCGAGAGGGGTTTCTCTATGAATGATGAGTCAGTTGTCAATTGATTGTCAATAAAATGTTATTGGCCGTGTGGTCCCCGGCAGAGTAGAATAGGCCACCCTCACTCTTACCGAGGTGTCGTAAAAGGCGACTAAGGTAAAGCTGCTGGCATGATCATCAGCACCCAGAGAAGGAAAACTCTGCATTTATACCAAAACCCGTCTGCCAAGCGTGGTGAGTATGGCAATCACCCCTCATGTGATTGAGGGAGGCCCGTGCCCCAGCAGTGGGGACTTAAATGGGCTGATGATGATGATGATGAAAATGGTATACATGCACAGAGTTTTCACGACCATGGCAGAGCCACGCTTCGGCATGAATGGGCCGGCTCGACCGGAGTGATTCCACGGCCTCACAAAAAACCAGCCTGTAGCAGCACTATGCAGTGTTTTGGTGAGTGAGGGTACCGGAGGCCTAATCCGGGGAAAAGAGGGGTCAAAAGGTTGGAAATGCACTTGTGACTCCACTGGTGTTGCGGGTGTATATGGGCGGCGGCAATGGCTTACAATCAGATGTTCCGTCGGCTCGTCTGCCACATATCACATAAAAGAAAAGAGTTTTTTTTTATATGTTTTTTAACAAGCACTTGTGTTACAGATATCAGACAACAGAGGAACACAAATATATACTTAAATACATATATTACACCCAGACACCGAACAAACACAAGTGTTCATCGCACGAATGTTTGTCCAGGGTGGGGATCGAAACCACGACCTTTGGCGTAAGAGACAGGGTCACTACTAATTGCGCCATCCGGTCCTTCAAAAGTGAACAATATACGTGCGAAGCCGTCTTTAATTATCAAGGCCGTATTCAATTATTTATCAAAATGAGTGTTTAATTGGTACCGAAACAAATTTTAAATCATTGTTTTTTTCACATTCCTCAAAAATCCACCTAATAAACTTATTTATGAATTTATAATACTTCGTCCGTGTGGTCCCCGGCAGAGTAGAAAAGGCCACCCTCACTATTACCGAGGTGTAGTAAAAGGCGACTAAGGTAAAGCTGCTGGCATGATCATCAGCACCCAGAGAAGGAAAACTCTGCATTTATATCAAAACCCTCGCCAACCCGTCTGCCAAGCGTGGTGAGTATGGCAATTACCCCTCATGTGATTGAGGGAGGCCCGTGCCCCAGCAGTGGGGACATGAATGGGCTGACGATGACGATGAATACTTCGTTATATCGGGAAACCCTTAATCTATATTGATTCTCTAGCTTTAATCGTTAAAACCCGTCTGTTTTTCTTCTGCCGCATGCGCACGCGCTCATTTTCCTTATAACGTTTGCTATGTTTAGTGAGCAACATTGATCATAATTTTTTTTATGTGATATGTGGCAGACGAGCAGACGGATCGCCTGATGGTAAGCGATTGACGCCGGCCATGGACACCCGCGACACCAGTGGAGTCACAAGTGTTGTGCCGACCTTTAAACCCCCCTTTCCCCCGGATTGGGCCTCTGGTAGTGAGTGAGGGACTCAGGCAGCGAAACACAGTACAATGCTGCTTCACCGGTTTTCCGTGAGGCCGTGGTATCATACGACATATATACAGGGCGTATCTGTGAATATTTACATCCCTTTAACCACGTGTTCTATCAACCATTCCGAACTACATTTGTTCTATGACTTTTGGAAATTCGAATAAAAAAATTCAACTTCTCATACCTAGTATTTATTTAATACTTATACTTGACTTTTAAATTACCGCCAAAAACGGCTTCTTATGGCGATAATCAAAATTTCGAGTGCAAAAGCAGATTAAAATGAAGTGCACAATTATTATAAATAAATAGTTATATATTTGCTTAGAGAATCCCGCTTCGAAATTGTTTAAAGTAGATCAGGTTTAGTAGCTAACAATTTGAATCGATTGGTGTCGCTAGTTAGGCTACCCTACGAATAAATTCAAACATATAATCGACTTTATCAAATGAGGATACAGAAACGAAAAATTTCTTAATTTCATATTTTTTTCCATTTTTTACTTCAGTCCAGACGCCTCGTCAAAAAACCAACGTGGGGTTTTTGGAAACGAACACTAGATGACGTCATGAAAACTGATTGAATCTAGACAGGAAAATATAAACCATAAAGCTAATAGTACTCTAACCATTTGAATAGTGGACGAACGCGTTAAACGTCTTAAATAAGTTGATAAAAAGTGAAAGAATAAAAAGTAAAAAAAAAAATGAATTTTATGTTGTAACAAAAAACAAGTTCTAAAAATATCTTAACTTACACTGTGTTATTTAAAATTCTAATCAGAACAGTTACAATAAGTAACTACCTACTTATACATTTTGAACTATCCAATTATACAATTTAAAAGTTGGACTTTTTAAATACCTTTACCTATAGAACATAATTTGAAAATGGAAAAGTGACGTGTGATCATTATACAATTATTTGAACTCGATTTGAAATTTCAAAAAAGGAACAATAATTTAAAATGGAATTCTGAAGTGACTTGTGTGTACAAATTCTGTTACAATTTATTTATTAAATAACAACAGAAAGAGTTATTAATTCAAATTAAGACTTTTTTAAACAGTGAATTAAAAAATGATTTTCTTTACAAAAACGCCTACTGTAACAATACCTAAAATGGAAAGTCTAGATTTAGAATCGAATTCAGTCAAAAAAATTACCATACTAAATTTACTAATGTTGTATTTAAAGACTTTTAGCCATATTTTATTTATTGTTCATCATATATTTTCGGTTGTGACTGGGAGTAAAGTATGTGCGAATGCACTCAAAAACGGACCTAAGAGTATAGTGGATTCTTGCAACCATGGAGCTGTTTTTGCTACAAAATGGAATTTTGTAAGTTTATTTAGACAAGCATTTTAAAAACATTTACCCCCTCATTACAAATCGCGAACCAAGTATAGTCCCGGAACAAAATCGTTTCAGCCCCTTTTAAGGCGACGGGTAGCCCTAACTAGCGACACTATTCCTTTTTAATTGTTAGCTACTAAACCGGATCTATTTTAAACAATTTCGAGAATACAACCTCTCGGCAAACACTAATACTGTTTATAAAATAATCATGCACAAATGTTGGGTCCGGTTTTGTATGTGAAAAATAGATTACCGCCAAAAGCGGCTACTTGCGTGAATCATTTTTTCGCCTACAAATGTTTATTTCAACACACGTACATACACAGACAATAACAACACAATTTAAATATAACATAATAGAGAAGAAGGATAAAAACTCATAGAATCGTGTGCCGAAAGAGGCGCCCGCTCAGCATAATGCCGTGTCGTAACAATAGGTTTGCTACGCCACGACGCTGGTTTTAAGCGGGTAACCCGTGTGTTGCGAGTCTGCCTAGGACGTTGAGCGAACAGAGAAAAAAAATAAAGAGGGAAAATAATTATAACGCAATGCCCAAGACAGATACGCACCACTGGGGTAGCTTAAACAATAAATACAAAACAATAAGGTGAAGCAAAACAGTAAAGAGAAAGAAAGAAAGAAGAGAAGAAGAAAAACCACTAATCGCTTACCATCAGGTGATCCGTTTGCTCGTCTGACTACCTATCACATAAAAAAACTAGGTATTACAGAAATTTTGTGTACAATTTCGCCGGTCTTATCGCTAAGTAGGTCACAGTAAGTTACAGTCACTCAATAAAATGCCGGTGTTTTGCGTTTTATTGACCTACGGATTCTGCCGATAAGACTCTAAACACAATCGCGGGTTTTAAGACTCCATTAGGTCCAAGATAGTTGTCCGTGACAAGTCACTGGACACACAATAGCAGTGTTAAAAACGATACAATTTAACGATTCTTATTATCAGGATCACTTTGCGGCACTTCACTGCACAAATAAACACCAAATTTGCACACTAAAAACCACTACTACATGACACTAATGTCATCATCATCATCAGCCCATTTAAGTCCCCACTGCTGGGGCACGGGCCTCCCTCATTGACATGAGGGGTAATTGCCATACTCGCCACGCTTGGCAGACGGGTTGGCGAGGGTTTAGATATAAATGCAGAGTTTTCCTTCTCTGAGTGCTGATGATCATGCCAGCAGCTTTACCTTAGTCGCCTTTTACGACACCTCGGTAAGAGTGAGGGTGGCCTATTCTACTCTGCCGGGACCACACGGCGGACACTAATTTAAAACCTTTGAATTGCATCAGCCCATGCGGAGTCTTTGACTCCTACCGTCAGAATCCAAAAAAAAAAACACAATATAGAGTATCTAACTGTCTCTCATAAGAACTTATTTGAAAAGCCAACGTGTTTAACGTGGTGACGGGTAGGGCACACTAGCGACGCCAATCGATTTTAATTGTTAGCTACTATTAACCGGATTTATTTTAAACGATTTCGGGATTACAACCTCTCGGCAAACGCTTACACTATTTATTAAATAACCATGCACAAATGTAGGGTCCGTTTTTGTGCGCGAAAAGTTGCTTCACGCTAAAAATGGCTGCTTTTGGCGGTAATCAATTTTTCGCGCACAAAAACGGAATCAACATTTGTGCATGGTTGATAAATAAATAGTATAAGTGTTTGCCGAGAGGTTGTAACCTCGAAATTGTTTAAAATAGATCCGATTTAGTAAAAACCAATGGTGTCGCTTGTTAGGGCTACCCGTGGCCTTAAAGATAAAGGCTACAAAGCATGTTTTCGTCTGGCATTCCGTCTGAGTGCCCACAAAACTAATGATTAAGTCTGAACTATCGCCCTTACGACCATAGTGTACACGGGATGTCATACTGATATAGTCTGGGTTACCAGCTAAAGTAGGGTTATGGTTACCCACCTTTTTTTATGTGATAGGTAGGCAGAAGAGCAGACGGATCAGGTGATGCGTCTGCTAAATGGGATCCGTCCGCTAAGTCAGGTGATGGTAAGCGATTGCCGCCACCCATAGACACCCGCGACACCAGTGGAGACACAAGTGCGCTGCAAACCTTTTAACCCTCCTTTCCCCCGTATTGGGCCTCCGGTACCGGTATCACTCCGGTCGAGTCGGCCCTCCATGCCGAAGCGTGACTCTCCCACGGTCCCACCTTTTTGGGAACCTAATTATTTAGTAAAGTAAAGTATCAGCCTCAACAGCTCCAACACGTACGCGAAAAATTGATTACCGCGAAAAGCGGACACTTTTAGCGTGAATCAATTTTTCGCGTACAAAAACGGACCTTACATTTGTGCATGGTTATTTAATAAATAGTTTATGTGTTTGTCGAGATGTTGTAACCCCGAAATTGTTTAAAATAGATCCGGTTTACTAGCTAAAAATTAAAATTGATCGGCGTCGCTAGTGTGCCCTACCCGTCACCTTAATGAAATCGTGAAGTGAGCACGTTTATATCAAAAATATAAGGGCAGAGGTTAGATGAGCCTATGAATGTAGAAATATATGTATAATACATATATTTTATTCGTGGGTAATATAAATTATAACCGGGCAACCCCATACTTTTAACCGGACTACCGTCTTTCTAATTAATAAATCAGTCATCTATTACTGTTTACAGGCGCATAGTTAGTATATATTAAGTGAATTTAAATTTAAAAATAAATATTTATTAATTTAAAATAATATTTTAAGCATATAATTGTTACTAGTTTTGTAATAATTCTATAAATTTAAGTGAATGTGTTCAATTGTTTTGAATTTATTGAAATATTCTAAATTTGAATTTTAAAGAAAGGAATTAAATTAATAAATTAAATTTTATAAAAATGGATGTGGTTTGGAAGGAAACGAATATTTTTTATAATGTTTTATGTTTTTTAATAACGGAAAATGAGAAGTTATTCGATAGGAGTGATGCAAAGTTGTACTGGAGAACTGTGACTCACATTTTTGCATTGCTGCACCACGCATATACTGGGTTGCAAGCTCATGTGATTAGTTTTCGATCTTGTAGATCATCATGAGGAGGAGATCAGGAAATTGTATACTTTCAAAGCTGGATATTTGACCGGGTGGAATTTTGTGAGTACATAACATCCATACTTACTAATAATATCCTTCAACCGCTTACGGTGGCCAATCTCAACGATCAGCCTACGTACGCAGGATATATTATAGTGCTCAAGTGTGTGTTTTTTTAATTGATAGGTAGCAGACGAGCAGACGGATGACCTGATGGTAAGCTATTACCGCCGCCCATGGGCACCTGCAACACCAGTGGTGTCACAAGTGCGCTGCTTACCTTTTAACCCCCCCTCCCCTGGATTAGGGCCTCCGGTACCCTCACTCACGCAGGGAAACACAGCGCATGCCCTGTTTCACGCCGGATTTCTGTGAGGACCTGGTATTACTCCGCTCGAGCCGGCCCATTCATGCCGAAGCTTAGCTCTCCCACTGTTGTTTTAGTTTTAGTTTATAATTAATTGGCATTAAGTGGACATTTTTAACGCTTTTAAGTTTTAGCTAGGTACTAAACCAGATATATTTTAAACAATTTCGGGGTTACAACCTCTCGGCAAACACTTATAACAATTTATTAAGTAGGTAACCATGCACAAATGTAGGGTCTGTTTTTGTACGTGAAAAATTGATTCATGCCAAAAGTGGCCGCTATTGGGGTGAATCAATTTTTCACGTACGCGTTTGACCCAACATTTGTGCATGGTTATTTAATATATAGTATAAGTGTTTGCCGAGAGGTTGTAATATCAAAATTGTTTAAAATAGATCTCGTTTAGTAGCTAAAACTTAAAATCGATTGGCGTCGCTAGTGTGCCCTACCCGTCACCTTAAGCAATCATGTTATATATAGACGGCGTCAGGTCAAGTTATATGTTGGTTGCTAGTAAATCTATCTAGAGTAAATAAATACAAGGCCAAATATATCCTGTAATTCCTTATCTACGGAATAGTCCATGGTGTTAAATACCATAGATTAATTAGCAAGATTAACTATTGTTATCTTGACGATACGTTTTACGATTTGATACAATGATAGTTAACTATCTTGACATCCGACGACGACGTTTTGACCGTAGGAGAGCCACGCTTCGGCATGAATGGGCCGGCTAGACCGGAGTCATACCACGGCATCAGAGAAAACCGGTGTGAAGCAGCACAGTGCTGTGTTTCGCTGCGTGAGTGAGGGTACCGGAGGCTTAATTCGGGGGAAGGGGGGTTTAAAGGTTGGCAGTGCACTTGTGATTCCATTGATGTCATTGGACACCCGTCTATGACCGGCGGCATCGCTTAATATCAGGTGATCCGTCTGCTCGGCTGCTACCTATCATATAAAACGCCTCCCATAGACACCCGCGACACCAATAGAGTCACAAGTGCGCTGCCAACCTTGATATCCCAGTTTCCCCCGGACTGGCCCTCCGGTACCCTCACTCACGCAGCGAAACACAGCACAGTGCTGCTTCGCGCCGGTTTTCTGTGACGCCGTGGTATTAATCCAGTCGAGCCGGCCCATTCATCAACAATCATCGTCAGCCCATTTAAGTCCCCACTGCTGGTGCACGGGCCTCCTGAGGGAGGGGTAATTGCCATACTCACCACGCTTGGCAGACGGGTTGGCGAGGGTTTTGATATAAATGCAGAGTTTTCCTTCTCTGGGCGCTGATGATCATGCCAGCAGCTTTACCTTAGTCGCCTTTACGACACCTCGGTAAGAGTGAGGGTGGCCTATTCTACTCTGCCGGAAACCACACGGCGTTCATCAACAATATTTGTAACAATTGTGTATTTCGTTATAATAAATAATTTGCAATCAGAGGACAATTAAGTAAGCCCTAATTAGTTAAAGGGTCTTATCTTTAAGGTCAGTGGCTCGAGCAAAGTACAAATGGACAGACGGTCACGTGATCCCATGTCAGTTTATCTATCACGTTTTGACAGAGACTGCCTCGCTATGGCCTAGTGGTTAGTGGATCGCACTCTAAAGCGAACCCAGAGAAGGAAAACTCTGCATTTATATCAAAACCCTCGCCAACCCGTCTGCCAAGCGTGGTGAGTATGGCAATTACCCCTCACGTGATTGAGGGAGGCCCGCGCCCCAGCAGTGGGGACTTAAATGGGCTGATTATGATGATGATGATGACTCTAAAGCATTGGTACTCAATATTTCTCATATACGGGCCACAAACACGTTTTAGTCATGGTTTCGCGGGCCGCAAGAAAAAATTACCGTGGGAAAGCCACGCTCCAGCATGAATGGGCCCGCCCGACCGGGGTGATACCACGGCCTCACAGAAAACCGACGTGAAGCAGCACTGCGCTGTGTTTCACCAATAGTTGTTGTTTCTATATGCCAAGGATTTTCTACCTTTTATGGAACTCGTTTATGAGTACAGTTATACATATAATCCAAAATTATAACACAGTTTTTCTCAGAAATATAGGTAAGATCTTCTGTTGTCTTTAACACAGTGGAGAAATTTTGTAGCTGATTGTTCAACACTCAATATCTTTATTGCATCTATAGGTCACATAATAGTTGGTTCATAACAAATGTAGGTATCACTATTAACCCGGGAGGGCACTGCAATATGGAAGAGGACGCTCATTACTCAATTAGGATTTTGTTCTGTATTTCTATAAAAAAAATCAAAATAGACTGACCGGATAGCGCAATTGGTAGTGACCCTGCCTCTTACGCCAAAGGTCGTCGGTTCGATCCCCACCCTGGACAAACATTCGTGCGACTAACACTTGGGTTTGTTCAGTGTCTGGGTGTAATATATGTATTTAAGTATATATTTGTGTTCCTCTGTTGTCTGATATCTGTAACACAAGTGCTTAAGCTAGCGGAATCAGGTCAACCTATGAGATGTTGTGAGAATTATTATTATTTAGTAAAAATTCTCCGTCTTGACAGCCGGTACCTTTGAAACCAGTTACGAGCACTGAGGCCAAGTAACTAATTCAGTTTTTCTTAACCTAGATAATTATTTGTATCTTCCTGTAGGAAATGTCTGACAATGCGTCACGTGTTGAGGATAGCCGCTTTTTTCATTGTGATGTATTATTATTATTATTATTTTATAGCTAACAATTATCTCTAATTGCACGCGGGCCACTGATAAAGGCCCGGCGGGCCACATGCGGCACGCGGGCCGCAGTTTGAGTATAGCTGCTCTAAAGTGACGCCTGCGCAAGAGGACCGGGCTTAAAGAAAATTTTAGAACTCAAGTTTTTGGTAAGAAATTCTTAGTGTCAGCCCGGAGTCTGGAAGTTGGCGGCCTTGTACCCTCGTGCCTCGGAAAGCACGTTAAGGTGACGGGTAGGGCACACTAGCGACGCCAATCGTTTTAAATCTGTAGCCACTAAACCGAATCTATTTTAAACAATTTTGGGGTTCCAACTCTCTGCAAACACATACTATTTATTAAATTTTTATAGTTAACTGTTTGGTCTGCTTTTACACTCGAATTTAAGATTACCGCCAAAAGTGGCCGCTTTTGGCGTGAATCAATTTTCCGCGTACAAAAACCGACCCAACATTTGTGCATGGTTATTTAGTAAATAGTATAAGTGTTTGCCGAGAGATGGTAATCCCGAAATCGTTTGAAATAGATCCGGTTTAGTAGCTAAAAATTAAAATGGATGGGTGTCGCTAGTGTCCCCTACCCGTCACCTTAAGCTGTTGGCCCTGCGCCCGAACCCTCTCCGGTCGTGTCACACTGGTGTCCCATCGGAATATTAGAGTAAGGGAGTAGAGAGTGCACTTTTTGCGCACACACTTGAGCACTATAATATATCCTGCGTACGTGGCTGATCGTTGAGATTGGCCGCCGTAGCCGTAATCGGTTGGAGGATATTATTTAACAGACAATATGCAATGAACAAAATATTGTTGAACATATCCTAAGTATACTTCATAATGGACAACATTTCATATTTTTAACATGTCCTTATTGTTTTTTTTATATGAAAATAGATATGTAATGAACAGACCTTTATTTTTTCTTTTTTCAAAATTTTGCCATTTTCATACATAAAATATTTATTGAAATTCTTTATATTCTAAATAGACGTAAGCGCCAAATGACGTCATCGGACGGCTGAATACAGCGATATTCCTTTGCTTATCATTGCTTTAATAAAAAAGGTACTACTATCAAAGGTAAAGAATACCTACAACCCGTGCGGATAAAGAATGTGATCAGAAATGGCGGCGCATCTATTCACTTCTCGCTCGCACACTATTTGCGTCTATACTCGCACTCGTGGGGTGCGAGCCATTTCTGATCCCATTCTTTATCCGCACAGGTTGTACTAGTGTCAACATTGTCAACGTCATTCATTCATCGTTGACAAGTTGTCTTTTTTTGACATGTCATGGGTTTGGCATTTCGTAAATTTAAAACTATAATGTGCTAAGCAAAGAAATATTTTACATTCTGCCGTCCGATGACGTCATCTTACGTTTTTAGGGTTCCGTAGCCAAAATGGCAAAAACGGAACCCTTATAGTTTCGTCATGTCCGTCTGTCCGTCTGTCCGTCTGTCCGTCTGTCACAGCCGATTTACTCGGAAACTATAAGTACTACAGTGATGAAATTTGATGGGAATATGTGTTGTATGAACCGCTACAAAAATATGACACTAAATAGTAAAAAAAAGAATTGGGGGTGGGGCCCCCCATACATGTAACTGAGGGATGAAATTTTTTTTTTCGATGTACATACCCGTGTGGGGTATCAATGGAAAGGTCTTTTAAAATGATATAAAGTTTTCTAAAAAACATTTTTCTTAAAGTGAACGGTTTTTGAGATATCAGCTCTCAAAGTCGTAAAAAGTATGTCCCCCCCCCTCTATTTTTATAACTACGGGGTATAAAATTCTAAAAAAAATAGAGGTGATGCATGCTAATTAACTCTTTCAACGATTTTTGGTTTGATCAAAGTATCTCTTATAGTTTTTGAGATAGGTTGATTTAACTGTAATTTTGGACTTTGCTGCTACGGAACCCTTTGTGCGCGAGCCCGACTCGCACTTGGCCGGTTTTTTATTATTTTTTTCTCAGTAAATAAGCTATATAAAAAAATTTATATATATATATTCCAGAAGCGGCAAAGTAAATAAAGAAATGCTATTTTTTATTTCATAGCTCAGCAATTTTGAAATGTTGTTCATTGATACTAACATCAAATACGATGGACTATCATACAAAGTTCTATCCCTAAAGATACGCGGTATAAACCCTTATACCGCGTATCTTCCCCTATAGGGATAAATATTGTGTTAGGGTGATTAGTTACCTGTTAGGGTGATTTTCCAAAAAAGCTTTGATGAGTTTTTTTTTCAAATTATTAGTCTAAATACAATTTTTCACATTCCTAATATCAAAAATGGCGGAATTTCATACAAACTTCTAACCCCCATTTTACCCCCTTAAGGGGTCAATTTTTAAAAATCCATTTTTACTGCTAACTTTCAATATCAAAGGAACCCCCTACCTGAATTTCAAGTTTCTAGGGTCAGTAATTTGGGCTGGTGGGTGCATTCCTAGTCACTTAAGGCGACGGGTAGGGCACACTAGCGACGCCAATCGATTTTAATTTTTAGCTACTAAATCGGATAATTTTCAAACAATATCGGGGTTACAACCTCTCGGCAAACACTTATATTATTTATTAAATAACCATGCACAAATGTTGGGTCGGTTTTTGTACGCGAAAAATTAATTCACGCCAAAAGCGGCCACTTTTGGCGGTAATCCAAAATTCGAGTGCAAATGCAGAGTGTTTGCCGGGAGAACCCCGAAATTGTTTAAAATACTCGTAGATCCCGATTGGCGTCGCTAGTGTGCCCTACCCGTTAGCTTAATACCTTAGTTAGTCCGATATAAGTAACTATACATAGTGATGACGTATCAATAATTTATAGTTTCATCCATGAAATCATGCCATAGCATCACGCGATGCATTCGTAGTGAAAGGGTTAAGATTGATAACCTTATAGTTACAAAGGTGGCTTTATGATTCTGAAGTGATCTGCCAATGCGCATTTGTATGCGCTTGAATGTTGTGTGACCTTTTATAATGGGAGCAGTTGCGTGAAAAAATCCGAAAGATGGCGTTCTATAGGACTTAGTCATGGAACTAGATAACGCGCGCTCTAAACGGAATGTCATCATCATCATCATCAGCCCATTTAAGTCCCCACTGCTGGGGTACGGGCCTCCCTTAATCACATGAGGGGTGATTGCCACACTCACCACGCTTGGCAGACGGGTTGGCGAGGGTTTAGATATAAATGCAGAGTTTTCCTTCTCTGGGTGCTGATGATCATGCCAGCAGCTTTACCTTAGTCGCCTTTTGAGTGAGGGTGGCCTATTCTACTCTGCCGGGGACCACACGGCGGCCACAATGAACCATACAAAATAGAATATCCACTCGGCAATAATTAGTCAATTAGTCCATTGTACAACTGATGCACACCGTATATACCTGGGTACTCATACTTTTACTTATACTATATTTACTTATACTATATAACAGTGCGCGGTTGGATACCAGCTACCAGGTCGGCCCGGTACTTAACCCACCAGACCATCAGGGCGTTAGTATAAGTAGTTAGTAATTTATATTTTTTTATTTAAACAACAAAAAATTTACCCTTTATAAAAGGCAGCCTTTTCAACATTACCATCTCTTGTTCCAGACCTTCCAAGCCGTGTTCCTGCTGCTGGCATTCGCGCACGATATCTACGAGTGGCGGGGTGCGCAGGAGTCGCCGAGGGGGAAGAAGATAGCGTACTGGCGTGACGTCATCTTCCAGTCCATGGTTGTGCCTTATACCTTGGTGAGTACCACTTTTGGGGTATTTGCCCCATTTCTGGAGAAATATCCCCACTCCTGGGGATATTTACCCTAAGATCATGAAGTCATATTTTGACGTGGAAACGTCGAATTCGAATCCGACATAACCCTGCCCCCAGCACCTTAAGGACGGAAATAGAAGAGTACCTTAAGGAGCTGGGAATCTGGGAACACGACGCAGCAGGCGAAGACAACTGGACTGACGTAGAGAGCGAGACGGGCAGAATGAGTATCCTCCCACCGCTAGGAGGAGCTCACACAGGTATCTGCAAGGATCTTGCCTCGGAACGAGCTCGGGAATACTACCAGGCGGGGAAACAGGTGCTCGAGAGCTCAAAAATTCTCAAGAGAAAGAGCAAAAGCAGTCGAGTGTTTGTCAAACCTAAACGAGCTCGTACTCTCGCTCGCAGACTCCAGAAACCGACACCGGTTAAATCTGGAGAAAGAGAGAGTGAGAGCAGCCAGGGAACAGATAAGACTGGAAGGGAGCACGGAAAGGACCTCGACAACTTGAAAATGAGGGAGCATCGCTGGGGTTCAGTCGGTATGCCTCTGGCCGGCTTCTCGTTAGGAGAAGCCCCCGCCAGAGGAGAGCCCGACATAACCCTGCCCCCTGGCAGAAGGGTATGCATAAGGAGGCATTCCCCAGCGTCAGAAAGAAGGACATGTTAGGTGACGATCAGAAGACTTATTTTTGAATTTTCGTCTCACTAAAAAATGAGTGACTCGCATGATTTTTGACATCGGCATTTTTGAACCGCTCGAAAACGAGCGATTTGCAACGAGTGGTCTAAACCAGTCGTTGCAGTCGCTTTTACGTCAAACACAGACGTCTAATAAACAAGGAAGTCAAAAAATCAAAGACTACTATTGTATCATTTATTATGTAAGTATAAATTTAAATTTTATTTATTTATTACCTAAAATTTATTGTAATGTAATTTAAATAATTTTAATTTAACTCTTTAATTTTGATTTAAATTGTATTTTATTTTTATTTTTAAATATAATTTTAAACTGTATAAATAAATAAATATAAAATAAAAATGTGATGATAATATGACCATGGTTGAAATAAATGTTTTTTTTTACTATTTTATTTATTGTATTTTACAAGGTTGTGTACCTACCTTCTAAAATACAATAGTAGTCTTTGCTTCTAATCTGTTTCGTGGCATAAAAATAAAAATAAATAAATGTTGATTACATTTAATATTCCTGGATATATGAGTGAGGACGATTCAGGAAGCGAACAATTTTCTGAACATTAAATATATTTCGACAAACTTGGCAACACCCAAAGCGAGTGATTTCAAAAATAGGGAAAATTGTAAATCATGCGACTCACGAGACGACGTGACTTACAAAACGAGTAGTTTTATTAAAGGTTGGCAGCGCATTTGTGACTCCAATGGACACCCATTAGCGGTGGCAATCGCTTACCATCTGGTGATCCATCTGCTCGTTTGTCACCTATGAAGAAAAAAAATCGCTCCTGATGACTACACTGTGCAAAGAAAATAAGCTCCAAAACCTTTTCTAATTATTTCAGTTCGTCTCTTCAATGTTCTGGACCCTCTACCTCATCGACCGGGAGCTGGTCTTCCCGAAGGTCTACGACATTATTCTACCCTGGTGGTTCAACCACTGCGTGCACACGAACATCACCATCATCGTAGCGGTGGAGACTGTGCTACAAGCCAGACGGAGGCCTGTCAATCTGAAGGTGGAACTGACCCTGACTTCTATGGTGGGCGTAGGTTATGCTATCGTGTAAGTAGATTCCGTCCCCTATCCATCTCATAAATGGTCTACTGAGAAGACCACAGTAGAATAAAAAGACCGGAAATACGAGTGCATCCCACACATGTAATATTTCTTACCATCAGGTGATACGTCTGCTTTTTTTTATGATATAGGTACAGATAGGGGGTACCAGTGGCCCAATACGGGGAAAGGGGTTTAAGCAAGCATTTGTAACTCCACTGGTGTCGCGGGTGTCGTCCATGGGCGGCGGTAATCGCTTACCATCAGGTGACACCAGTGGTACCACAAGTGCGCTGCTTACCTTTTAACCCCCCCAAATTGGGCCTCCGGTACCCTCACTCACGCAGCGAAACACAGCGTATGTACTGCTTCACGCCGGTTTTCTGTGAGGACGTGGTATTACTCCAGTCAAGCCGGCCCATTCATGCCGAAGCTTTTAGCAACTAAGCAGATTATTGTTACGTGTAGGAAGTTATTATTACATGAGTTTATCTCAAAAAATTGTTAATACTTTCATTAAAGTATTTGTTACTCACTTTTGAAAAAAAGGTCGCTTATTCGCCACAATCAATATAAGTCACTTGGCGGTGCTAGTGTCGTTACGGTGTCACCTTAAGGTGAAGGGTAGGGCACACTACACAGGGTCCGTGGGAGAACCAAGCTGTCCGTGGGAGAGCCAAGCTTCGGCATGAATGGGCCGGCTCGACCGGAGTGATACCACAGCCTCACAGAAAACCGGCGTGAAGCAGCACTGTGCTGTGTTTCGCTGCGTGAGTGAGGGTACCGGAGGCCCAATCCGGGGGATAGGGGGGGTTTAAAGGTTGGCAGCGCACTTGTGACTCCATTGGTGTCGCGGGTGTCCATGGGCGGCGGCAATTGCTTATCATGAGGTGATCCGTCTGTTCGTCTGCCTACCTATTACATTAAAAAAAAACTAGCGACGCCAATCGATTTTAATTTTTAGCTTCTAAGCCGAATCTATTTTAAACAATTTCGGGGTTACAACCTTTTGGCAAACACTCATACTATTTATTAAATAACCATGCACAAGTGTTGTGTCCGTTTTTGTACGCGAAAAATTGATTCACGCCAAGAGTAGCCGCTTTTGGCGGTAATTCAAATTTCGAGTACAAAAGTAGACCCAAAAGTTAAGTTTAACTATTTATAAAATAGTATAAGTGTTTGCCGAGAGGTTGGAAATTGTTTAAAATAGATCCGGTTTAGTAGCTATGAATTAAATCGATTGGTGTCGCTAGTGTGCTCTACCCGTCACCTTAAGCAGATTATTGTTACTTTTAAGTTATTATTAAGAACCTACATAAGTTTGTCTCAAAAAAATTGTTAATACTTTCCATAAAGTATTTGTTGCCCACTTTAAAAAAAAACGTTTCGGTGTCACCTTAATGACATTCTGAGAAAAGGATGAGACAGGGATCTTTTAATCTCTAGCTGATTTTCTGATTATGCCCTTTCTTTTTTAATAATATAGACTTGACTTAACAATTTTCAATTTCTTTTCCAGATACTACGCTATTTTCTTCTTCGCCCACCGCTGGCTTTACAATGTCTTCGGCGTCCTAAACTGGTGGCAGCTCATCCTATACCAGGTCGCCATCTGGGTATCATCCTACGTCTTCTACTATATTCAGTTCCCTATCAACCGACTCATCCACGGCTCCGGGTCTACTGAAAAGACTGTAGTAGAACAAGTAGACCAAAAAGACGTAGTTGACGGCGGTGAAGAGAAGACCGAGGAGTTAAGGAAACCAGATGAGAAAATCGCAAAGAATTTTGAAATTACGAATAATCTGCCGAAGACGGATATGGATGCAGCTCCATTTTCTGCTGATAATTGGAGCTTGAAATATAGGTCTATGCGGGAGAAATTCGATAATTCTAGGTTATGAGAGGTAATTAGGTAAAAATGTTGGCTTTGAAGGTATTTGTGTTGCTATGCATCATATAGCAACACAAATACGTTGAATCCAATCTGTTATGATTAGTCATTATCGTCTATTTTATTAAAATGTCAGTACAAATTGGGCCTCACTTGTTTTGGGCGGTCCCTTACTCATCTTTCAATATCAATACTCGTTGCAACAACACTTATGTTCCAACGACATCTATTATAATAAAATGAGGTAGGTAGATATGTTATGCTAGTATTACTGATGCCAAGTAAAAAAAATACCATTGTCCTATGTTGTACGCTTCATAAAGATAGCATGACAATCTTGAGTGTAAAACAGACAGAAATCCCGTCTGGTTTGACAACTGGCAAGTGGCGAAGGATACACCACACTAGTGACGAAAATTGATTCAATTCTTTAAATACTAAACTGGAACTATTTTCACCAAAAATGTACCGTCGGAGACACGCCAAATCTGTGTACTATATAATTATATTTATCATTTCTTTTTCGTCGTTTTTTGTACTCGAAACTTTGGTTGACGCCAAAAGCGGTCACTTTTCGAAAACAAAAACAGACCATACATTTGTGTATGTATAGTATACATGTTTGCTGAGTCTCCGAAGGTCCGCAATGGACAACATTTTCAAAATTGCTAAGCTCTGAAACAAAAAATACCATTTCTTTATTTACTTTTCCGCTGCGCGAATATATATTTATTAATTTTTTATATTGCTTATTTACTGAGAAAAAAATTAAAAACTAAAAAACGTAAGATGACGTCATCGGACGGCAGAATGTAAAATATTTCTTTGCTTAGCACATTATAGTTTTAAATTTACGTAATGCCAAACCCATGACATGTAACTGTCAAAAAAAAAAGACAACTTGTCAACGTTGAATGTATGAATGACGTTGACAATGTTGACACTAGTATTATTTACCTTTGACAGTAGTACTTTTTTTTTATTAAAACAATGATAAGCAAAGGAATATCGCTGTATTCAGCCGTCCGATGACGTCATTTGGCGCTTACGTCTATTTAGAATAAAAAGAATTTCAATAATTATTTTATGCATGAAAATGGACAAATTTTGAAAAAAGAAAAAATATGGGTCTGTTCATTTTATATCTACTTTCATATAAAAAAACAATATGGATATGTTAAAAATATGAAATGTTGTCCATTGTTCAAAATACAACCAGTTTCATAGTTAAAGAATTAAATAAATTGGCGTGGCTGTTGTGCGTTATCTTTTACTCTCTATCTTCGCCTTATAGCTTATCTACCTCTTATTGTTATAGATCACAAATGATCTAATATGATTATTTGAGTCAATTTAAAATAACCTCATTTGTAGATATTATTGAAAGATGATCAAACGATTAATAATTTTAATTTAAGATCGAAACCTTAATATTCCTGGCTGGGTCAGAGATTATTCCTACATTATTTAGTTATATAAGTCTTATTTATAAATTATAAATATTATTCAATATGTATAAGTGAATGATGTCTATATTATTTGGGTGGCAGCTTTACCATCCTTTGGATGAGAATTAATTTATTCATACAAAAATATGTATAATTCTGAAAATTGCTCAATTTCCCAAACATTTTGGGATACCTATGTTTTTTTTTTCATTATAGCGGACAAACGAGCAGACGGCAGACCTGATGGTAAGTGATCACCGCCGCCCATGGACATCTGCAACACCTGAGGTATCAAGAAAGGAATAAGCCCTTTTCTTCCAGGTCGTATCTGGTCGAGGCTGTATCATATGTACTGTTGATCGTAGGAATCCTTCATGACGCATCATAGTCGTCAGCAAGACAAGGTCAGCAGCAGAGATGTAAAAAATACTTTAGTAAAAGTATTTAAATGCAAATGCATAGTGGTTAGCCCTATTTCAAATAGAAATACAAAATCGTTTTAAATAAAAGTATTTAAATACATAATGCAAAATACGTATTGTTAAAATAGGTTTTGAAAATAAAATACCTTGCTAAGCATAAGCACTATTTTTTATTTAACTGATTTTAAAACTAGTATTTTGTTCAAAGATTTCATCTTTCATGCTCCGCCTATGGGGCCTCATAATCATTCCACCTAAAGAAAATAGTCGTTCAACAGGGGCAGAACTCTGTAGCAGGTCTTATATTTAAGGAAAAGCTTTTTTACATTTGGATACCTGTTCAAGGACTAATTCTTTTTTCTGACTCACATGGGCCGCAATGTTGGTATTATTGTTCTACATAGTTGACAATGACAACACTACCAACACTACGATCACTATTGCGTTCATAAATATGGTAAAATCTTGGATTTTAGAATGAACAATAGGTAAAATGAATTAAAAATGTAACAAAACTATTTTGTATTTTATAAATGATAAATATTTGAATAAAGTATTTCAAATAAAATGCAAAATATATTTTAAAAAGTATTTCAAATATAAAATAAAAATAGATATTTTGCATTTTGTGTTTGCATTTTAAATATAGGTATGTTTTTCAAATAATTAAAATCGTCCTACACTTCGCTTGTTTAATTGCGGTCTACACACTGTGACAGGTCTGCTCGGAGCAGTCTGCTCATCCACAAACTAAGTAATGTGTTGTGGTCAATAAATTATTTCTTATTCTTATTCTTATAGAAGATATTCCTCCATCTATAATTTAGTTTAACGTCATGTTTTTATTTTAACCGACTCCAAAAAAGAAGGAGGTTCTATGTTCGACTGTATGTTTTATTTATTTATGTTATAAAAGAGTAACGTGTGACTAACACTTCTGTCTGTGAACAGTTCAAAATAAAGAAATACTATGTGATATTTGAAGATTTAAATAATTATTTTTAAATTTTTATATGATTATTGTGAAGTATGGTGTATGAAAATAAAATTATAATTATTTACATAATGTCCACGATTCTTGCCATCTTTTATTCTGATATTATTTAACAACAAAAAAATTAGTAAATAAAATATTTGAATAGCCATTTTTAAGCCAAAGACAATAATAATTTTATCATTATGTACTTTTTTATTTATATTCATTATTTATCTTTTCATTCCCGATTTTTGTTTGCTCAAAACGTCTATCATTAAGACAAAAATATGCAAGATACCTGTTTCTTCTTTTTATTTAAATAAATAAATAAAATAATTCGCATAAAAATGTATGTATTTGTTTTAAATTTTATATTATGCAATTATATTAATTTACGAATTATTTTTATATTGTATGGAATAAATATAATTTTAATATCAAATTTAGAAAAAAATATATATAATGAGCCTAGATTCTTTGTGTTTCTACGAAAGAAAATTAATAATTATCATTATTAATTTTCTTTCGTTATGTCAGTTAAAAATGTGCCTTAATATAATAAAAATGGTGATATTGTGAATAGATTGTAACCATAAATGTAATTATAAAATAATACAGGTAGGTAAGTCTCGGTTTGAGAATGGTATATTTTAAGCAGTCAATTGATAATAAAAAATAATTAATATTATGAGGTTTTATTTTCCCTTGAAATATATTTTTAATATAAAAAATACTTAGAGGGGAGCGAAATGAAAATTCCATTAAAATTTTGTCTTTTCCTTGTATTTAGAAAAATCTCCTTACAATTTACATCTTTATGTATAAAATATTTACTTTTAATTGTTCATTATGTATAATTTACAATTCATTCTTGGTGTGTTTGTTGAACAAGTGTTTTAATGGTTTACTTCTTTCACCTTTTAGTGCATTGAAATCTCGGTGTGTCATTCCCAGTTGTGTCCAAAGTCGGAGCTCGGGTACGATTTGACCACTATCCAGGGTTTGGAAAAAGTTGGTGATTTCCAATGATGCATGATTTTTTTTAATAGTATTTTTTTTCATTTAGTTTTATTTGTTTTCGAAAACGATCACTTCTTATTTATATACTCTTTTTATTTTTTAAATCCTTCCAAATTAACGAGGCGCTGTTGTTTAAAAGATATAATTTAAAGCATTAATATAAACTTTTTTTTTAATTTTTTCTTACATTTGTTCGACAATACACCATAGTTTGTATTAAAATTCGACGCTTACAACAACGGGTAACTTAGAGTATTTTTTACTTACATAGAAATTCTTATAAATAGGATTGGCAGTGACATAAAAAAAGTTTTTTTTAAGTATGAATTGTAGAAAAATATATATTTAATATATTGATATGGTGTGACGATTTTTAAACCATCTTTTTAAGTTTAAAAAATATATAAGTTTTATTCGAAATATAAAACTTATTTCTTCGAATGATGTTTTTATAGTAAGTAGATATAAAGTGCAATTTAAACGTTAAAATATGAGTAGATAACATTAACGATTTTTCCAATTATATTTTTGTCACACCCACAACATAAATTCTCTGTATAATTTACAAATTCTTTGTCAATCAATTTGATAATTAAATATTAATTGAAAATAAATTTCGATCAAATGACTAAAATTAATGTACTTAATATTAGTACCTAGTTTTTTACGAAAACCTGTAAGATATATCATGAAATATACAATAGAATAGAGTCTATACTATCACAAATTATGTACAGACAGTCACACATCAGGTTACAAATTGTATTTTTTTTTCAATTGATATTAAACCAAATGCTGTTTGACATTGGGAATCGATTGAAGAAATTTTATGGACTTCTAAACATTGTGTGGTGGTCGACCGTACTTTTCAAAGCAATTTTATTGTTAGTGTTAATACAATGATATACTTGAAAAACATTTGCGATAATTTGAATATTAAAATATTTATAATTAATTTGAGCACCTTCATTGACGTCTAAACCCAAGTACATTTAAAAACTATATTCTAATATATTTTTACTTTATAATGTAATTTCTAGCATTATATACATTTTTATATACAATATTATATTTGTTCATCAGGGAAATATTATATACATTTCAAAATATGGATTACTTACACCAATTAAAACTCAAGACCAACATACATAAATTTCATAGATTTGTTAGATTTTACTTAGACACCAATAGAAGAACATCTAAATAGAACAAAAAACTAAATTCGCCAAACTCCGCAAAATAAAGGTCCCAATGTAAAATTTTCGGGCACAAAATTCTGTACATTAAAATGTATGCCAGCTAGACATACAAATTGAGAAAAATATAGCTATCTAAAACCAATGAAGACAATGATTAAGATTATTTCCTCAAAAATATACTCTTACAGGTTTCCATGTAACCAATACCCTTTACGGTTACCAAAAATCACATTTTCAAAAAAAATCACCCACTTGTCTATACATCAACTGTCTGGGGTACCGCTGTACCGCATCTTGGTACCCCACTACTCGTTGTGGGTGAAGATAGAAAGAGTTAGGGGTCCTTATACTAACTCCAGTTACCTGTGGTCGTTTTCTAACTTGATAGCTAGAAATATCTGATGCTGCAAATTGTGGTTCTGGATGGTAATTATGCCTAAATCTTGCGAAAGTGTAGTCTCGGTCATTTGGAACCACAAATCCACTTGGAATCCTTATGTTAACATTAGGCAGATTCGGAGTAATAGCTTCATTTAATCTTACATCGTAATCATTTTCAATAGAATCTGCCAAATTATGCTTTATAGACACTTCTGGTATTTTCAAAGGTTTTCCAGTCGCTGTATATGGTTTGGATATCTCTGGCTTCGGTTCAACTTTAGGCTTGAATGGAGTTTCTGTGACGGTGTACTCAGGTCCATTGTCAAGTGGCATAGCGGTAGCTAAGTATGGTTTTAGGAAATCACCAGGCGAAAGAGTAGATTCAAGTTGGTCTCTTATAGCTTCATAATTATCGTTATATACTCTCAAAACTTTTGTTGCAAGTTTTTTAGGCTCGCTCTTCAGCAGAAATCGTGGTCGTTTCTGGTCGACTCGTTTTCAATTCTGGCGTGTGTGTTCTTATCTCTGGCGTGTGCGTCCTTAATTCTGGCGTGTGTGTATACTCGGGGCTATAAGTTTTAATTTCAGACGTTGGTGGGACTGGTAAGTGTGTTTTTACTTCTGGGGAATGCGTTTCGATTTCCGGTTCTAAATTTGTGATTTCTGGCATGTATGTTTTTAGTTCTGGCTCATCTGTTTCTAGTTCTTCTGGTTCATACGTTTTTGTATCAGGAGCATTCGTTTTGATTTCAGATCTATGTGTTTTTGATTCTGGTTGAGATGTTGAAATTTCTTTCTTGTTTTTAGTTTCATATTCTATATCTTCTTCATCGTAATATTCTTCGTATTCCTCTTCAGGTGCTGTGATATGTTCTGTTGTTGTCGGTTCTTTTCTGTAAGTTGTTGTCGGTCTTGTAGTAGTTGTCAGTTGAGTAGTTGTAGTTGGGGGAGGGGGAGGGGTAGTTGTCGTTGTTGTCGTCGTCGTCGTTGTTGTAGTGGTAGTGGTGGTGGGTTTAGGGGTGGTGCTGAGAGGTGCCGTCATGTCTCTGCCGGCAACTGGGTGTAAGCCCCTTGGTAAGTAGGGACTCCCACCCCTAGAGGGTAAAAAAGGACGTTTAAAGACTTTCACATTAGGTCTAATATCTTTAATTTTGGACGTGATGTCTTCTTCTAATTTTACATTAGGTTTTTTCTCTTTCGTGTCTTCGTAGTCGTAGTAATAATCATCTAAATCTTTTTTTACTTCTTTTTGGCGTATTCTCTGCGGCCTTCTTTTATACTGAGTATCATAATAATAATCATCATCATCATAACTTGGCTTTTTTGGTCTTTCCTTATACCCTCCTGGGGTGAAGTGTGGTCTAGAAGGCTTGAATTTTTCTTTCTCTACAGGTTCCAGCTTAGGTCTTTGTTGTACTGTACTGGTCTTTCCAGAAGACGATGGTTTACTCGTCTCATCTTCATAATCATCGTAATATTCGTCATCGTCTACCTTTGGCGGCGTTTTTGTAGTTGTCATAGTGACGTATTCGTATTTCCCTTTCTCGTTAGCTGGGACTGGTCTTTTGATCTTCGGTGGTATTCTTGGCTTGCTAAAGATACCATGTCCGCTAGGTTTTACTAAGCCTTGCCCTTCTGGAGCTGTAGGAATCTCTCTCTTTTCTTCGGGAACACGCTCATCATCATAGTTTCTTTCTGGTCTATTATAAGGTCTTTCATCCCTATTCCTATATGGTCTCTCGTCTTTGTATCTACGACCTTCGTTAACTGGATACCTCTCATCTCTAGATCGAGTGCCTTCTCTTTTAGAATCTTGTAGAGTAACTTCATCTCTTAAAGGCCTAGGTCTTAAGCTGTCTCTTGGTTTATCATCTCGGAGTCTTGGCTCTTCTCTAGGCCTTTTCTCTTCTCTAGGACGTTCGTCTCTAGGCCTAATTTCATCACGGGGCCTAATCTCGTCTCTGGGCCGAATTTCATCTCGAGGCCGGATTTCGTCTCTTGTACGAATTTCATCACGAGGCCTCACCTCGTCTCTTGGACGTATTTCATCACGCGGTCTAATTTCATCCCTAGGACGTACTTCGTCTCTTGGTCTCACATCGTCTCTAGGCCTCGATTCTTCTCGTGGCCTCTTTTCCTCTCTAGGCTTTTCATCCCTCGGCCTGTACTCATCTCTTGGCCTCTTAGGTCTAAGGTCATCCCTCTTCTGGTCTCTCTGACCAGCTCTAGGTCTTTCCTCCTCGTACCTATCCTCTTCATCGTCTCTCGGTCTCACGGGCCTACGGTTTCTGAAGCCAGGTCTTCTCTCTTCGTCCTCGTCATACGGTCTTCTCTGGTTGTACGGTCTTTTGGCTGGTCTCGCGTAAGGACGGCGTTCTTCGTAGTCTTCTTCTGCTTCATCTCTAGGTCTTGGACGGCGGGCCTCGTACCTGGAATTAGGAATTAAAATATCTAGTCACCATTATTGAACGATGATAGTAGGTTCAGAACGCGCCTTTCATACGGGGAGTCGTGCATAGAATCCGAGTTTGATGATATAAATAAAACTCTGAGATCTCCACCAGTATTTTATTCCAGTTACACAGTAAGTATTAAGAGACAAGTGTACTTTAACAGCGACGATTCAAGAATGCCCCCGACCGAGAGCGAGCTGAGTCGGCTTGGTAAGTTTCCCGCTCAACTCGCTCTACCACGCCCGTCTCTGATTGGTTGTTTAGCCAACCAATAAGAAACGAGGGCGCCAATCTCTAATTGGTTGTATAGGAAACGAGGGCGCACCGGAAGTCAATTGACCAACTTATAATTATTTAATTTCTACTATACATGAAAATATTCCAAATGAATTGTAAACTTACATATTATGATTACTTATTTATTTACGAAAAAGGTAACAATCACTTTAAAATACCAAAAGAAACGATAATTATTTTTAAATCACAACACGAGTATGCACCTCTGAATTTTTCAGTTGTCCAGTGGTTTAAATACCAGACCATGGTGTCGGGGTTCGATTCTTGGGTCCAGCGAAGAGTATGTTTTGAATTTTTCGAACATAGCTCGGGTTTGTAATCCCTAATCCGCATTTGGCAAGCGTGGTCATTAAGCCTAATTCCATCATAGTAGCGACGACTTAATTTCTATGATGGAGGCGTTTGCCCTGCAGAGGGACAGTTTATAGGCTGATACTTTACTTCTACCATTAGCTCGGCGGTGAGGGAAAACAGCGTGACAAAACCTTCACGTTTCGGTTATTTTCTGATACGTGTAAACATGATTCAGTTGATCTGGTTCCCCTGTTGAAGGGCTGCGAAGGTCAGACGGCAGTAGCTTCATTTTAATAATCTGACTCCCCAAATCCTGAATCATGGTCCAAATGTACTCCGGCTCGAGAGCGACAGCATTGGACGCAACACGCTAAGACGAGGAAGACCCAGTAACGATCCACCTTCAGCCACATAACTTACAATCTGACTTTTGGAACAGGTGGTAGTAAACGCTGCCTTTGGTCCAAGGGTTGCGGGTTTGATCCCCGCACAGTACAAACATTTGTGTGTATGAACATGTCTGTTTGTATTAGTCTGGGTGTTTGTATGTACTATTAGTATGTATTTACAAAATAAAAGTATTATATGTACAACCCGTGCGGATAAAGAATGGGATCAGAAATGGCGGCGCAACTATTCACTTCTCGCTATTACTATACTATTTGCGTCTATACTCGCACCCCACGAGTGCGAGTATAGACGCAAATATGTGTGCGAGCGAGAAGTGAATAGTTGCGCCGCCATTTCTGATCCCATTCTTTATCCGCACGGGTTGTATATATTTGTAATTCCGCTGTTGATTCTGAAATCCGTAACACAGGTGCTTGAGCTACCTATCTCGGAGTCGGATCAATGTATGTGATGTTGTGTAATATTTATATTTATTCAATCAGGCTGTACATTGAACAACTGATTTATTTTTCGCTTATTTTGTTGGTCTAACATGGGCTAAACGTACTTCGTTCACTATACCTATTATGAGGTTCGCCGGATGTATATAGATAATATAAATAATTTTCACAACATCTAATCCGTACTAAGTAGCTTAAGCACTTGTGTTACAGATATCAGACAACAGAGGAACACAAATATATACTTAAATACATATATTACAGACACTGGACAAACACAAGTGTTCATCGCTCGAATGTTTGTCCAGGGTGGGGATCGAACCCACGACCTTTGGCGTTAGAGACAGGGTCACTACCAATTGTGCCATCCGGTCAGTTTAATGTACTCGTAAACGATAAAAAAAAAGTTATATTTTTTTTTGTTGAGTGGATACTCCGTTGATACCGTCTTCTATTACCTGTCATCATCATAATCATCAGCTGGTCTTCTCTTGCCTGGTCGGCCCTGCCCACGCGGAAGCGGCCTTATTCTGGTCCTGGAATTAGCGATACTATATTTTTATTATTTTCAAAAAAATATTTTTTTATGTGATAGATGGCGGACGAGGGGACAAATAGGGGGTTAGAAGTTTGCGTGAAAGTCAGCCATCTTTGATGTTAGGAATGTGAAAATTTGTACTTGTACGTATAATTTGAAATTAACAGAAATCTACTTCAATGTTTTTGGAAAATCACCCTTTAAACGGGTGAAATAGGGGTTGAAATGCAGTATGGGGGTTTGCTAATTAGTAATGAAACGTAAATCGATGTTTGGGCACCGGTTTTGAATAGAATAAGTGACTTTTGAGCTTTCAACCCCTAAGGGGTAGTTGCACGGGTATGAAGTTTGAATAAATACAATACTAAATCATAGGGGGGGTCCAACGACGAATCCAACTCGGCTGGGCAGCGTTCGGGAAGCTACGCAGTGTCTGTGTCTGTGTGTCAGTGTCTCAAGACGAAAGTTCAATGCGTGATGACATACAGAACCGAAACGTGGCCGCTTACAATGTGCCGATTAAGGAGGCTCCAAGTCACCCAGAGAGCAATGGAGAGGGCTATGCTTGGAGTCTCCCTGCGTGATCGTATCAGAAATGATGAGATCCGCAGGAGAACTAAGGTTACAGACATAGCTCAAAGGATTGCATGCCTCAAGTGGCAATGGGCAGGGCACATAGCGAGGAGACCAGACGGCCGTTGGGGCGGAAAGGTCCTCGAGTGGAGGCCGCGTACGGGAAGTCGCAGCCGCGGCAGGCCCCCCACAAGGTGGACCGACGGTCTAGTGAAGATCACGGGAATCCATTGGATGCGGGCGGCACAGGACTGATCTGTGTGGAAAACATGGGAGAGGCCTATGTCCAGCAGTGGACATCTATTGGCTGAAATGATGAAATACTAAAACTGCGTAAGTACGAGTAACGCCGCGGGCGCAGTCTAGTTAATTATGAGTTTAAAAATATTTACCTGTCTTCGTAATCTTCATAATCTCTCCCGTAGTAGTAATCCTCGTCATAATAGTCGTATCTTGGGTGTGGTCTTCTGCGAGGGGGTCTGGGGGGTCGCGCGGTGGTCGTCGTGGTGGTTGTCGACGTGGTAGGGGGCGGAGGGGGGGTCGTGGACGAGTCTTGCTTGTAGAGGGCTTCGTTTCTGGAAAAAGAAAGATAGATAGATACATATATATTATTTATTGCACAAAAATAAAATACAAGCATGATACAACAACAGCAACAGACAGTACAATAAGGCGGTCTTATCGCTTGTAGCGATTTCTTCCAGACAACCTTTGGGTAGAGGAAAGAAATATCGTATTCGTAATAAGGGAAGGCAGTGCAAAGTAGTTTAAGAAATGAAATTGAGAAAGTTTTTTTTTTTTAATATGATAGGTGGCAGACTAGCAGACGGATCTCGAACAGGGACTCTGGCTCTGTGCTCTCTTACGGTAAATGTAAAGGTATATAAATAAAAACGGACCCAAAATTTGTGCATAGTTATTTAATAAATAGTATAGGTGTTTGCCGAGAGGTTGTCACCCCGGAATCATTTAATATAGATCCGGTTTAGCAACTAAAAATTAGAATCGATTGGCGTCGCACAGTATTCACCTATTGAATACTACATTATATAATTTAGTTACTAGTCATAGCGACAACTTTGTGTTTTTTGACACAAATAAATTTATTAATTATAAGTTGATAGTGACTGGCAAAAAGTTTTATTTGCCTTATAATGTAAAAAAAGACTAGCTACTTTGTTAGCATTTAATATAAATAATATATATAGGCAGACTTTGGAAATTATTCCAAACAATTTAAATTTAAGTCTAAGACAATAGAGGACGCCTCTAGCAACTTATTGACCAGGGAAGATAATTTAAAACTTATTCACCAAAATATACAGGGACTTCCTGGTAAAGAACTAGAACTAGAATTATTTTTAGAAGAAATAAATGTTGATGTACTATGTCTCACCGAACATTGGTTAAATCAACATCAATTAATTGTTACTATTAATAATTACAAAATTATCAGTTCGTTCACGAGAGGCTCTGCAATAAGAGGACTCATTTTGTTAAAAAGTACTCTTAAATGTAAACAACGTAAAGATATTGAGTCACTATCTATAGAACGAACTATTGAAATTTCGTGTGCAGAGCTGGAGCAGCATATCATCGTCTGCGTTTATAGACCCCCTTCTGCAAATTACGACTCATTTGAGACTAGCATGGAAGAAGTCCTGAGAAAAGTATGTGCAACTAGTAAACAAGTTATCGTGTGCGGTGACTTTAATATTAACATCCTGGAGAATTCGCAGAACTCAGTTAGGTTTCTGAATCTTTTTAAGTGTTTCAATCTGGTGCACCTCTTCAACGAACCTACGAGAATCACCCCCTTCAGCTACATGCTTGGACAACATATTCTGTGATTGTATTGTAGGGGAGAAATCTATAATATATTTCATAAACTCTGATCACAGTGGTCAGCTGGCTGTTATCGACTGTCATCGAAATGATCCGTCTACAAGTTTTACATGTAGGCCTATTACAAAAAGACGTATAGATGAATTCAAAGATAATATTTATAATAAGGTATCCTTAATGCCTGGTAATAAAAATAGTGTCGACCGGTTGTATGAAAGCCTTTTCGAAATTGTTGAAAAGGAATTTAATGATATTTTTACAAAAAAGACCATTAAATTAAACAGTTCTAAAAATAAATTTAGTGACTGGGTCACTACAGGGATTCACATAAGCAGGAGAAAATTGTTTGAATTATATGATATTAAAGCTAATTCACGTGATCCTGCGATAGTTGAATATGTTAGAAATTATTCTAAGTGCTTTAAGAAAGTATGTGCAGTTGCTAAATCTAACTACATTAAAAACAAAATAAGTAAAGCAACTAACAAAAGTAAAATCACGTGGAACATCATCAACAAAGAGACTTGTAAAAATAAAACACAACAACACAAGTTCTCTCTAAAAATAAATGGCAAATGTCTTGACTCTGATACTGAAGTGGCAAATGCATTTGAGTCGTTCTTCACTAATATACCAGTGGCAACAACAAGTACATTAAATTCAAGTTCGTATCTTGCTATCTCATTCACTTAAAGCAAATGTTGCCGAGTGTCAAACGCCTTTCAAATTTTACTATGTAACCTCCGAGATAATAGTTAAAACTTTCAAAGATCTGAATATGAAAAAAACTGAAGATCTTTGGGGAAAATCAGTGGACATTTTAAAAAATATAATACTAGCTATTGCACCCCATTTGGCAACGATATTCAACAGATGTATTGATGAGGGTCAGTTTCCTAGCTTAATGAAGTACAGCAAAATCATACCGTTATTTAAATCAGGGGAAAAAGTGACCCTTCTAACTTTAGGCCTATTCCTATATTACCAGCACTGAGTAAAATTTTTGAAAAAGTCATATTCGTTCAGTTGCTGTCTCATTTTAAAGTTAACGATTTACTTCATAATAAACAATTTGGGTTTACCAAGGGTAAGTCAACCACTGACGCAGGAGTTGCACTTATCAAGTATATTTTTGATGCATGGGAGAACAAACAGGATGCAATTGGTGTTTTCTGTGACCTCTCGAAGGCGTTTGATTGCGTTGAGCATCAAACATTGTTGTTGAAGTTAGCTCACTATAATGTTCTAAATAATGCATAAAGTTTGATAAATTCTTACTTATCAGAAAGACTTCAGAAAGTCAGTGTCAATGGAACTTTATTAATGGGAGTACCCCAAGGATCAATATTGGGACCTCTGCTCTTTCTAATATACATAAATGACCTCCCTTACTTTGCACAAGATCTTTGTGAAGTAGTGTTATTTGCTGATGATACCTCGTTGATTTTTAACGTTGACCGTCGAAAAGATACGTTTGACGACGTAAATGACACCCTCTCACAAGTGCTACATTGGTTTACAACTAACAACTTGCTTTTAAATGCCAAGAAAACCAAATGTGTAAAATTCACTATGCCCAATGTAAAGCAGGTCAACACTAACGTCGTTATGAATAATGAACATATTGAAGTTATTAATTCGACAATTTTCTTAGGTATTACACTAGATTCCAAACTGCAATGCAAGCCACACTTGGCAGCCTTGGCGGGAAGACTTAGTTCCGCCGCATATGCGGTTAAGAAGATCAGACATCTGACTGATATTGAAACCGCGAGACTGGTTTATTTTAGTTATTTTCATAGTACAATGTCATATGGTCTTTTGTTGTGGGGGTCGGCGGCTGAGATACAGACTATTTTTGTATTGCAGAAGAGGGCCATCCGCTCCATATACAACCTTAGGCCTCGCGATTCGCTGAAAGAACTGTTTAAGAATATCGACATTTTAACTGTAGCTTCCCAATACATTTTGGACTGTATTTTGTACGTGCGAAAGAACATTGATATTTTTTCTAAAAAATCTGATTGTCATGGTTTTAACACTAGAAATAAACACCAGCTCGCGATTCCAAATCTGAAGCTCCAAAAGACTAATAGTTCATTTGTTGGTCAAAGTATTAAAATGTACAATAAGTTGCCACAAAATGTTATTGAGTTACCAACGCATAAATTTAAATCCCACGTGAAAACCTGTTTAATGAGTAAAGGATACTATAAAATTGTAGATTACTTAAATGATAAGGATTCATGGACATGATGACCTCCGTGCCTGCACACATGTAGTAATTTTATAAATATTTACTGGAATCATTATTATTATATAATTAATCATTCTTAATAAATTAGGCTTAGCAGCATTTATTATTGTATACAAATTGATTAGTATTGATTAATCAAACAATTGACAAGATGCTAACCACCTACTATTGTACACCTCGTCCTGCAGTTTATTAGTATTGGATGAAGTACTCTGTGACCTATGAGGGGAACCTAAGTAGTCATGCTCACTCAAATGTCTCTGAGGTGGTAGCGTTATGTGGCGGGTCATTACATTCCCTCTAATATGGTTGAGTGAAATGATGGCTGACACATACGTCATACTTGAACAGGTGCCACCTTTGGGGACTGGACCGCTTCGGTTTACCTCACATTTAGCTTTTGATTTGCTTCATTCTATTTTGTGTTGCATTAGACTGTATGACTTGGTATGAAGATAATAAACCATTGTAAAAAAGTTGGCGATTAAAAAGAGTAACTGGCGAGTTTCTTGCCGGATCTTCTCGACCAGAAACAACTTTCCGAGCCGGTGGTAGAATCGCATTATGTTTATTTATTTCTTTAGTATATTTTATGTATTAACTTAACTTAACTTAATTAAATTTCGACAATTTTAGTTGAGTTGAAAATAAAGTTTATAATTAAGTTTCTATTTTTTTGAGACAATCCTTATCATGAATTGTGCCAGCATATACTAAGAAAAGAATAATTTAACAAAAAGGTTGGCAAAACCTAAAAACTTGATTTGACAATGACATAAGTGTCATTGATTGATTTGACAGTGACGTATCTGTCGTAGTTTTTTTGGTCTTAAATTCCAGTTTCGAGTATCGAAGGTATTGTCAATTTTGTTTTATAGCAAATAAAATTATTTCTGATATTTTATTTAATCATCTCCCTGACTGATTTTCGAAGGTGAGCATACTAAATAGCCGTTGAGTATTGGTCGTTTTCCTCTAGATGGCGCTAGTCGACTGATGCCATTATCTCAGTATATATTAATTACTAGTAACTTACTGGAATAGAAATAAAAGAGGTTTTTACCTGTTGAAATAGTTGGGCGAATTCTTGCAGTCCACCTCGGAGACGAAGTGGCAGATGAATGTCTTCTGGTCGAAGGCCGTGTAGTTGGCGCACAGGAAGTCGTAGCGCGTCCCGAACAGGCAGTGGTGGTACACCTAGAGTTAAATCAGAAATCATTTATTTGCTTGAACCATGGTTACATCATCATCATCATCATCAGCCTATGGGAGACCGTCATACTCGCAAGCAAAACATCGCACGACTGCGAGGCGCGCGCACTCCACGCCGCTTATATTTATAACCTCGGCGCGAGAGGTCCGAGCGCGCCCTCTCTGTCTCTCCGTGGCCCTCCACATAAATACTGCGCGTCCTCCGGAGGTAGTTCACAACTAATTTGTGATTGGCAATAAATAATGTGTTCTGATTTGTAGATTTATTTTAGCCAATAAGATGTAGGATTAGTTTTAATATAAATAGTTGTAAGTTGTAAATAAAATCAATACGAATCTGGACTTCGAGTTTTACTCATCTCCTCTTCACTAGAACACGAACCACAACAAGCCTATCGCAGTCCACTGCTGGACGTAGGCCTCTTCAATTGTTCAATGAACATGTTCTACCGGAACCGATTGCAATTCACGGTGCCGTCCTCGAAGCTGTTCAAAAATACGTATACCTCGGGCAGACTTTGCAATTGGGTAAAAACAACTTCGAGGATGAGGTGAATAGGAGAATCCAGTTAGGTTGGGCAGCATTTGGAAAACTACGTCGTGTCTTCGTATCGTCGATGCCACAGTGCCTAAAGACGAAAGTCTTCAATCAGTGCGTCCTACCTGTCATGACATACGGAGCCGAAACGTGGACACTTACGGTACGGCTGGTCCACAAGTTAAAGGTCGCTCAGCGGGCTATGGAACGAGCAATGCTCGGCGTCTCTCTCCGAGATCGAATCCGAAATGAGGTGATCCGGCAGAGAACCAAAGTCATCGACATTGCTCTCCGGATTAGCAAGCTTAAATGGCAGTGGGCTGACCATATTAGCCGCAGATCCGACAACCGATGGGGTAAACGAGTTCTAGAGTGGAGACCGCGTCTTGGCAAACGTAATGTAGGGCACCCTCTGGCTAGGTGGGGGGACGATCTGCGCAGGATGGCTGGCAAGAGCTGGATGCGAGAAGCCATGGATAGATCACAGTGGCGAACAATTGGAGAGGCCTACGTCCAGCAGTGGACTGCGATGGTTACATACAAGTGGTTAAATGTAGAACATGCATGCTCCACCTAACTCACGGTATACCACGGTATGCAAATATTTTGTCATATCATCATCATCATCATGTCAGCCCACATCCACCCACTGCTGAGTATAGCCCTCTTCTTTATCACGCCACTCCCTTTGGTCCCCTGCCAGCCTTATATCCATTGCTTCGTTGGACCATCGGGCTGGTGGTCTACCCACAGGACGTCGTCCCATTCTTGGCTGCATTCGGTAAGTTTTATAGTCCACCTGTCACCTTTACACCTTGCCAGGTGTTCTGCACATCTCTACTTTAGCCCACACACTCGCGTGCCAACGTGTACTACGCTACTTTTCTTTCGGATTTCATCGTTGGGTACGCGGTCTTATAAAGAAACACCAAGAAGAAGAATTTTGTTATACAGGGTGTAAAAAGACCCTCAACGAAGCCGGCGTCTACGCACTCAGACCATTAAAACAAGTCTTAGATCAAAAAATTGTGGATGGGAAACGAAGTTGATTTTTCGGTGTCAATTTTAATCCTATAAACGGACAACGCAATGAACAGCGTACCTACACCGGACCGCGCCGCACGCGCGCCCGCACACCCCCCCCGCCCCGCTCTCAAATATTACATTGCGGGATGTACGTTTTGAAGGTATTTTTCGCTATGAATTACTTAAAATTTTGAACAAGTTTCCTTGGACAAAAATTAGGTAATAATGTTTAAAATTTATTTACATCAAAATCTTGAGATTTTTATTTTGACTTTGACCTTCAATAACTTGGAAAGTATTGAGTTCCCAGGTATGGTCTAGAAGGAAAAAAACCGGCCAAGTGCGAGTCGGGCTCGCGCACAAAGGGTTCCGTAGCAGCAAAGTCCAAAATTACAGTTAAATCAACCTATCTCAAAAACTATAAGAGATACTTTGATCAAACCAAAAATCGTTGAAAGAGTTAATTAGCATGCATCACCTCTATTTTTTTTAGAATTTTATACCCCGTAGTTATAAAAATAGAGGGGGGGGGACATACTTTTTACGACTTTGAGAGCTGATATCTCAAAAACCGTTCACTTTAAGAAAAATGTTTTTTAGAAAACTTTATATCATTTTAAAAGACCTTTCCATTGATACCCCACACGGGTATGTACATCGAAAAAAAAAATTTCATCCCTCAGTTACATGTATGGGGGGCCCCACCCCCAATTCTTTTTTTTACTATTTAGTGTCATATTTTTGTAGCGGTTCATACAACACATATTCCCATCAAATTTCATCACTGTAGTACTTATAGTTTCCGAGTAAATCGGCTGTGACAGACGGACAGACGGACAGACGGACAGACGGACATGACGAAACTATAAGGGTTCCGTTTTTGCCATTTTGGCTACGGAACCCTAAAAATGGTCCTGGTGATGTGCTGAATACGTAGGTTTCGGCTTCGTTAAGGGTCTATTTGCACCCTGTATAGTGTCAATTTATTTTTAGACTAAATAGACTAACTACATAATAACATTGCGTTAATATAACTATTATAATAAAATTAAAATTATTTCGTAGCGTTTTTGTTTTATTAGATTTGATCGTCTTTTGTTCACCTCTTCTGTGTCTTGAAACAGGCTTTTGTTTTAAGTGTCTTTTTCATCATTCGTTTGTTTTATGGAAGCAGTCTTTTGTTTTTAGCGACTTTATTTATTCGTCTTTTGTTATTTCATGTAGTCTTTTGTTTTTTGAAGTTAACTTTTATTTTTTTTGTACCAGCCTTTTGTTTTTGAAGCAGTCTTTTGTTTTTTTAAGCAGCCTTTTGTTTATTGATGCAGTTTTTTGTCTTTTGAAGCAGTCTTTTGTTTTTTGAAGCAGTCTTTTGTACATTGATGCAGTCTTTTGTCTTTTGAAGCAGTCTTTTGTTTTTTGAAGCAGTCTTTGGTTTTTTGAAGCAGTCTTTTGTTTTTAATGCCTATTTCATCCGTCTTTCGTATTAGGTAGCGTTTTTGGTAGCTTTTTAGTTACTTTTTTGTTGTTTTTATGCTATATTTGGCATCTTACCTGACATTTGTGCGGCACGGAGGCGTAGGACCCGTCGTGCAGCCCGTCGCACTTGAAGTCCATGGTCTCCGGCGGCGACACGGTCTCGTAGAACGGGTACTCGGTGAGGTTGTACCCGTTCAGTTCCCGGGGGAGGTTTGAGACGTAGATATATTCTGCTTGTTCCATCGTTGACATGTCATCATATAATTATTGAAGTTTCTGTTTTAATGCTTCGACTCACTTTTGTTTCTTTATTCTTATTTTAAATGGACGTGTGTCTTTTATTTTTGTCGGATTTCTGGCTTTCGTAGCGTTTTTGTTTTATTAGATTAGATCGTCTTTTGTTCACCTCTTCTGTGTCTTGAAACAGGCTTTTGTTTTAGTGACTTTTTTATCCGTCATTTGTTTTTGTTTTAAGTGTCTTTTTCATCATTCGTTTGTTTTATGGAAGCAGTCTTTTGTTTTTAGCGATTATATTATGTATGTTATTTCATGTAGTCGTTTGTTTTTTGAAGTCAACTTTTGTTTTTGTTGAACCAGTCTTTTGTTTTTTTAAGCAGTCTTTTGTTTATTGATGCAGTGTTTTGTTCATTGATGCAGTCTTTTGTCTTTTGAAGCAGTCTTTTGTTTTTTGAAGCAGTCTTTTGTTCATTGATGCAGTCTTTTGTCTTTTGAAGCAGTCTTTTGTTTTTTGAAGCAGTCTTTTTGTTTTTTGAAGCAGTGTTTTTAGTTACTTTTTGTCGTTTTTATGTTATATTTGGCATCTTACCTGACATTTGTGCGGCACGGAGGCGTAGAACCCGTCGTGCAGCCCGTCGCACTTGAAGTCCATGGTCTCCGGCGGCGGCACGGTCTCGTAGAACGGGTACTCGGTGAGGTTGTACCCGTTCAGTTCCCGGGGGAGGTTTGGGTCGTAGATGTAGTCTATTTGGGGGATTCCGGTCAGTTTGCTGGTGGCGTTGGCGGCTACGTCGCCTCCTTCTGCTGTTGTTTCGGTCTGAAATGTAAATACCGTAGGTTTATCAATAATAGTTATTTAATATCACTTTTGCCCTAAGTTAAAGTAAATATTATTTCTCAATTTTAACTAATCATGTTCGGATGTTTATGGGCGGCGTTGATTACTTTCCATCAGGTGACTCGCTTGCTCGTTTGCCTCTAGCATAAAAAAAAAAAAATTTTTTTTGTTACATTTCTTTCCCTAATTCTTAGCATCTTGTTCATATGTATTTTTCTTTAGGTGACGGGTAGGGCACACTAGCAACGGCAATTGATTTTAATTGTTAGCTACTAAACCGGCTCTATTTAAACAATTTCGGGGTTACAACCTCTCGGCAAACACTTATACTATTTATTAAATAACCATGCACAAATCTAACCCTATCAGATAGGATTACGGAGATGGAACAGAATATCCAGTCTTTACAGAAAACAAAGATCGACGTGGAACATCCAGTTGCGAGTTCAAAATATGGAGGGGCAGCTCAGAGAGAATGAGCAAAGGTCCCGCTTAAACAACATTGAGGTCAAAGGGGTTCCTGTCTCTAACTCTGAAAATTTGTACGACATAATATCTAAGATTGGAACCCATATCAAATGTTAAATACCCAAAGAACAAATTGACTATATTGCCAGAATACCGATGCGCAATGATAAACTCAATAAAACTATTCTGGTAGGCGTACACAGTAGGTACATCAAAGACAACTACGTAGCTGCCGCTACAAAGTTCATCTGACATTAGAAAACAAGATCCTGCTTAACAAAGTTAAGAATCTGGCAAGGGAGCGGGGTTTTGCATTCACGTGGGTAAAAGAATGCAAGATATTTGTACGCAAAACCCCTACTTCCCCTGTAATCGCCATACGGGCTGAATCCGACTTACAAAAACTGTAGCTTATAGTGTTACGTGGATTTTTTTATATTGTTTAATATTGCTAACTCCTTGCTCGCTGCGTGTTTATTCAAGTGCTGCCTAAAGTTGACCACCCCTGACCTGTCAACGGGTTTGTGTTCTCGCTTGCTCACTGCGCCAGAGGTGCGTCACCCGACCTTAGTGATACCAAGGCCTCAAAGAAAACCAGCGTGAAGCAGCACTGTGCTGTGTTTCGCTGAATGAGTGAGGGTAGTGAAGGCAAAATCCGGAGGAAAGGGGGGTTTAAAGGTTGGCAGCGCACTTGTGACTCCACTGGTGTCGTGGGTATTCATGGGCGGCAGCAATCGCTTACCATCAGATGATCCGTCTGCTAGTCTGCCATAAAAAATAAATCATTTTGTAGATATTTTTTCTACTGTAACATAAGTTTTTTTGTGTATACTGTGTATCCGCGAAATCAGAGAGACTGCTAATGTATTGCCGGCCTTTTTAAAAAGGAGTACGCTCTTCTCTTGAAGGTCCATAAGTCGTAGCCGTCGGGAAATACTCCCGCAGCCAAACCGTTCCACAGAACTGAGGTACGTAAAATAAAATAAAAGATGGCGCTATAGTCCGACACTTACGCATGGCCTGGAACACGGAAATATAGTACTTAGCAACATTATACTATAATTTACAACAGTCGGTATAGTAGGTACATGTATATCGGAAGTGTAGCAACTCGTGTGTATGAATGTATGAGTTATGTATGTATGTAGGACGCGGGGAAATATACCAAGGCGATTTACTTTTATTTTCACTTCCTCGTTAACATTCTCGATGTTACAGACAGGAGCCTTCCTTAGTTTATGAAAGTACTCAAAACTTGTGACGTACTAAAGATATTATAAATAAATATTACACAACATCACATAGGAGTAGAGGACATGTTAGGGCACTCACTCGGACCCTCACAGGGCACTGCAAATTAAACAAGCACCTGCACAACATGGGCCTTTCAGATACCAAAATCTGCAGGTTCTGTCGCGAGGACGAGGAAACGATTATCCACGTCCTCGGCGAGTGCATAGCGCTGCACCGCTGCAGAAGCCGGCACCTGGGAGCACACATGATCTCGGCTGACGAGATCAAGAGCTCCCCCATCAGCTCCATTCTCGGGTTTATCCTGGAACTGGAGCTACATGAGGTGCTGTAATAGGTTACGGGGCTGCCACAATAGATCATCTACTGGTCGCAGTGGCTATGAGACGCAGGGCTCACCCCATTTCTATCAAATAATAATAAATACACAACATCACATACATTGATCTGACTCCGAGATAGGTAGCTCAAGCACCTGTGATACGGATATCAGAATCAACAGTGGGACTATAAATATATATACATATAATACTTTTCTTTTGTAAATACATACTTATAATACATAGCAAAAGATGGACTAAGTAATTGTTTTTTTTTATTATTTCAAATCTTTTCCCTACCTACCTGTTTATATATCATTCCTATAATATTTACATTACATAATATATATTTATAATAATATATATTTCATTATGTATAAACATACATATTTTTTACATGATCTAAACTTTTGCTGATTTTGTTGTTTGATTTTGTTTAATTTCGTAATCAAAGCTGAATTCTATTATGAAATGTTTATAATACTTATCTACATGGATAACGTTTTTGGCCTAATTAACTTCAAGCAAAATATTGTCTAGTATAATTAATTTTAAGTTGGCTGTTGTTAATCCTAAATAAATAAATAAAAATAAAATAAATATTTTCATTTCATTTCGTTATTTATCCTTTCTTTTGTTAATTGCATTCTTCATCATCATCATCAGCCCATTTAAGTCCCCACAGCTGGGGCACGAGCCTCCCTCAATCACATGAGGGGTAATTGCCATACTCACCACGCTTGGCAGACGGGTTGGCGAGGGTTTATATATAAATGCAGAGTTTTCCTTCTCTGGGTGCTAATGATCATGCCAGCAGCTTTACCTTAGTCGCCTTTTACGAAACCTCGGTAAGAGTGAGGGTAGCCTATTCTACTCTGCCGGGGACCACACGGCGTAATTGCATTATTGCTGTTAATTTTGATTAGAGATATATTTTATTTGTTTTTTCTATGATATGATATTTGATATGATATGATTGTGTTTTTTCTAAGCTTTTTTGTTATTTACGCATGCTGTGGTTAACTTATAATTGTAAGTGCAGTTAGCCAGAAGCAACCTTTGTTAAATGTATCTATTGCAACTTGCTGTAACTTTTGTTGGTAACCCTGTAATTAAATAAATAAACATCTATCCGTTCTGTGCTCTAACGGGGCATGGCAGTTTTAACGAACATCTGTACAATCTAGATGTTACGGCCAGCAACCAGACACACTACCTGGGAAACCCAGGTGATCAAAAATTCGAGTGCAAAAGCATACCAAACAGTTAAATATAAGTATTAAATGAATAGTGTAGGTATAATGTATCAATACGGGGATTAACACGATATTTATTATGTGAAACAACATTGTGTACTCACATATTTGGCACGACGTTTCGGCTACGTTACAGCAGCCGTGGTCACGAGCGTATTGATACATTATAGTTATAATGCAACGCGAAAATTTAAAAACTAAATAGTGTAGGTGTTTGCCGAGTGATTGTAACCCCGAAATGGATTTTTTTTATGCTAGAGGCGGACAAACGAGCAAGCGAGTCACCTGATGGAAAGTAATCATCGCCGCCCATGAACATCTGTGAAATCAGAGAGAACGCTAATGTGTTGCCGGCCTTTTTTTTAAAAAAGAGTACGCTCTTCTCTTGAAGATCCCTAAGTCGTAGCCGTCCGGAAATACTCCTGCAGCCAAACCGTTCCACAGAACTGAGGTACGTGGTAGAAAGTTCCGGTAGAAACGCACAGTATTAGACCGCCATCCATCGAGATGATGAGAATGGAATGACAATCGCTTGCGAGTGGTTCGATGTAAGAATTCGGCCGCAGGGAGTAGATCAAACAGTTCTTCAGAGCACTCCCCATGATAAATGCGGTATAGAATGCTGAGGGAAGCTATGTGCCCCCGCAATGCTAGAGGATCAAGTCGACTAGAGAGAGTCAGGTCACCAACAATTTATTAAAATTGACCCGGTTCAGTAGCTAAAAATTTAAATCGATTGGCGTCGCTAGTATGCCCTACCCGTCACCATAAGCAAGTTTGTGCTATTTAGACCGCCATCCATCGAAATGATGGGGGTGGAATGACAATCGCTTGCGTGTGGTTCGATGTAAGAATTCAGCTGCAGGGTGTAGATCAAACAAAAAGTTGGGAGAAAATTGCCAATTCCTGACAATCTGGCAACTTTATGTAGGGTACCAGGCAGTCTTGTCAATGCCTTTAGGCTGAAATATGAACAAAAAATAAAACGAACCGGAAGAATGTTTTTTTTTTTTTAATTTACGGAAGCAGTTGACATTCCTAGGTCGCGAATGTAACTTGTTAGTGCCCAGTTTATTTAATTAAATCATTATCAGCCCATTTAAGTCCCCACTGCTGGGGCACGGGCCTCCCTCAATCACATGAGGGGTAATTGCCATACTCACCACGCTTGGCAGACGGGTTGGCGAGGGTTTTGATATAAATACAGAGTTTTCCTTCTCTGGGTGCTGATGATCATGCCAGCAGCTTTACCTTAGTCGCCTTTTACGACACCTCGGTAAGAGTGAGGGCGGCCTATTCTACTCTGCCGGGGACCACTCGGCGTAATTAAATACGGTAATCATATGTAGATTTATTATGTACAAAGGTGAAGGTGTGCGCAAGAGACACGAAACGATATATTGCCTAGCGCGTAGGTCAACAAACTCTTCGATATCAACGACAGTTAGAAAGCCCTCCATATGTTTCTTATGTGATGCCACGCGTCATGTTGGTAATGCCAAGCGTCATGTTGGTCATGCCAAGCGTCATATGTTGGTAATCCACGCGTCATAACATTACCGTCATCGATACGACGCGTGACATTTTTTAAAATGTTGTTGGTGGCAGACGAGCAGACGGATCACCTGAAGGTAAGCTATTGCTGCCGCGTATCGTGACACCAGTGGAGTCATAAGTGCGCTACCAACCTTTAAACCCCCCTTTTCCTTGGATTGGGACTTCGGTACCCTCACTCACGCAGCGAAACAGCACTGTGCTGCTTCACCCCGGTTTTCTGTGAGGCCGTCGTATCACTCCGGTCAAGCCAAGCTTTGGCATGAATGACCATTCATGCCAAAGCTTGGCTCTCCCTTAGTCAATCACAAATACCAATCCAATACCGTTACAGATATGCCGCGTGACATTACCAATAATGTCACGCGTCATATTGGTAATGGTATGTTTCGTATTGGTAATGCCAGGCACTATGTTGGTTATGCCATGCATTATGTTGGCAATTCCACGCGTCATGTTGGTTATGCCGCTAGCCATGTTAGTATTGCCATTAATGCTGTTCGTCATGTTAGCTATTTCATTCGTCATGTTGGTAATGCCACGCGTCATGTTGGTAATGCCGTGACTTATTAATTGTTGCTTAGACGATATTGTATATCTGTTCACCTAACCTGTGGTCCATCTTCGGGTCCTGAAGGCAGCTCCTCAGGAGCGGCCGTCGTGCTGGTGGTCTTGGCGAAGATGAGCGAGGTGGCGCGCACCGCCTCCGCCGCCGGCAGGGTGAAGGCGAAGGCACCTGTAATGAGAGTGGACTGATTACGGGTGTAACGAGGTCGTTTCCCTCCAGTCCTCATGGATGGTTGAACCTCCATGATGACTGGAAACATATAGGCGTTTATTCTAATGTACTGGCCTCTAAAAAATTACCAGATACCACCTTCACTTCACCTTGACTGCTTCGGTGGCGCCGAGGTTAGTGGGTCGCAATTTAAAGCGACGGCTGCGCAAGAGGTCCCGGGTTCAATCCCCGGATCGGGCCAAAAATTTGTAGGAAATTCTTAGTGTTAGCCCGGATTCCGGAATTGGCGGTCTTGTGGCCCCGTGCCTCGGAAAGGCACGTTAAGCAGTTGGTCCTGCGCCCAATCCCTCCCCGGTCGTGTCACTCTGGTGTCTTATCGGAATATAAGGGTAAAGGAATAGAGAGTGCACTTGTGTTTGCGGACACACTTGAGCACTATAGAATATCCTGCGTACGTGGCTGATCGTTGAGATTGGCCGTAGCCGTAATCGGTTGGAGGATATTATTATTATATAGCTCAGTTTGTTATTCAAACGTAGTGTATTACCGATATTTAATTATTTTTTTTGTCGGACTCCCCCCGCCGGGGTCTACCGACGAAAACCCCTGCCGAGGGTGAGCAGCCGTCCCTAACAATCACTGGAGGTGACCGGTGCAATGCCCCTCCCTGGCCACCTCCAAGGAGAGGAAGGAGACGCGCATATTGATATCTGTAACACAAGTGCTTAGTACGCTACTTAGTACTGAATTAGGTCAACGTATGAGATGTTGTGAGAGTTATTATTTGACGACCCGATTGGAACAATGGTAGTGAACGCTGCCTCTGATACAAGGGTTGCGGGTTCGATCCCCGCACAGTACAAACATTTGTGTGCATGTACATGATTGTTTGTATTGGTCTGGGTGTTTGCTATGTATTATAAGTATGTATTTACAAAAGAAAAGTATTATATGTATATATTTGTAATCCCACTGTTGATTCTGATATCCGTAACACAGGTGCTTGAGCTACCTATCTCGGAGTCAGATCAATGTATGTGATGTTGTGAAATATTTATTTATTTATTTATTAATAATATTATGTATGTCAGTTGTTCCATAACCACGGGCAATGATGTCCCGGACTTTTGAAAGGCGTGTGTCGGGCCGAAGCCAACAAGAAGAGGCCCGTTATTATTATGTTTGAAATATATAAATATATTCTCCCATTTTGGGGTACGCTAACAAAATTGCGGGCTTTTGGCCAAGCAAAGTTGTAGAGGAAAAGTATTATGTTGTTATGATGTCAGAATCCGATTATTATTATTATTGTCGGCAAATTATAAATTGGTATCATCATCATCATCATTTCAGCCAATAGACGTCCACTGCTGGACATAGGCCTCCCCCAATGTTCTCCACACAGATCGGTCCTGTGCCGCCCGCATCCAATGGATTCCCGCGATCCTCACCAGATCGTCGGTCCACCTTGTAAGTATAAGTAGGTATGTCCTATTATTAATATTAATAACACTCGCTTAAAATGTGCCAAGTTCCGTGACCCTTGATGAAGATCATCTCGACATTTTTGACCGCAAAGCAATAAACTTTGGCAATTCTAACGTATTTTCCTTATTTTTATGTGGTCATATTTCTTTGAAGTATTTGGCAAAAAAATATGGTTTTTTAAAGTCGTTTTATCCTGTTCTTAAGTCATTAAAAGTTTTTTGTATTTAAAATAAGAAAAACGACTAAACAGGTATCTAATAATAAAAAGTGAATAGTACAAACTATTTGTACATAATAAGTACAAACAAATGAATAATATCCTCCAACCGATTACGGCTACGGCCAATCTCAACGATCAGCCACGTACGCAGGTTATATTATAGTGCTCAAGTGTGTGCGCAAACACAAGTGCACTCTCTATTCCTTTACTCTTATATTTCGATGGCACACTACTATATCACGACGAGAGAGGAATGAACCGGGCGCAGGACAATCAGCTTAACGTGCTTTCCGAGGCACGGGGGTATAAGACCGCCAACTTCCAGACTTCGGGCTGGCATTATGATTTTTTTGCTGAAAACATAGGTAAAAATTTTTGGCCCGACCCGGGGGTCGAACCTGGGGCCTCTTGCTCAGCCGTCGCTTTAAAGTGCAACCCATTAACACCGAAGCAGTGGAGCAGTCCACCGAAACAGTCAAAGAAGTGAATAAGTCACCGGAAAATAACAAGATCCGTAAGTTTATCAATTTACTAGAAAGTTTATAAACTTTCGTAGGACTCTAAACTGGAGATAAATTGTATTACTTTACGTCTAAATTTTCGTACATTGATAAACTTACTGAACTCACTCGTAAAATAATAAGTAAGCAATATCCAAACGCTACGCGTGATCTGATTGGCATTGCCACTATGAACATTGACCAATCAGAGAGCAGTGTGTTATTTTACGTATTTCAAAGATTCGTACATTTAAAAGAGTTTCTGTGATTGGTCGAACCATGTACAATTTTACGAATAGATATCCGTTAGTTTATAAATTTACCGTGTGACGTCGGAAATTGATAAATTTACGAAAGTGTGGACGTAAAATATTACAATTTATCTCCCGTTTAGAATTCTACGAAAGTTTATAAACTTCCTAGTAAAGTGATAAACTTACGGTTTTCCGGTGACAAATATAAAAAAGCAAATGAATATGGGATTTCGAAACCAAATGAACATAAAAATTACGAAAAGTTTTTATCTCCGAATATGATGTACTTTTTTTTTTTAACTATGTTTTGACATAAGATTGCAATAAGTGTCACCCATTTATGAATTGTTTTTCTATAATATGTCTCTACCCAAAAATTATATTGCCAATGTCAAGTAAATTATTTAGAATAAGTGGGTAGTCAACAGTCGAAGTCAGTAAAAGTCACAGTCACTCAATAAAACGCCGATGTTTGGCGTTTTATTTATTTATTTATTATTCAGACACCTTACAAGCTAACAGAAATTAATCCAAAACGCAATATAAGGTTAGGATACATTATTATAATAACATTCATGTTCATTAGTCACTCACGGATAATTTACAATAAAAAAGCAGAAGAATACAATCCTTGTCAAATTAATTACAACTAAAAAAAAGAAATAAAAATAAGCGCGACAGATAATATCAACATAAATAGCCCAAATTGTCAGTATCTGAGTCAAAAGAAGCAAATTAAAATACGCAATAGAACAGTAAAATTAAATAAATAAAATAGAATTAAATTAGATTTTTTTAATAAAATGTTTTATCGACCTACAGATTCTGTCGATACCACTCTAAACACAATCGCGGGTTTTAAGACTATTAGGTTCATGGTCTAAGCAATTTGTCACAACTCACTCGACGCACAATATCAGTGTTTAAAACGATACAATTCAACGATTCTTATTATTTCTTACGAAGTAATCCTCTTTGCAGCACTTCACTGCACAAATAAACACCAAATTTGTTCACTAAAAACCACTAGAAACTAATTTAAAACCTTTGAATTGTATCAGCCCACGTGGAGTGTTTTTAGTCCTACTGCCAGAACCTCTGGATCGGTTAATACTAAATTGACGACACATCCTGTTTATGACGCTGTCAAGCATTGCAAACTAGTGCTATTTGAGGTTTAATTACCTACGTCACATCATTGTAAACAACGCCATATTTATTTTATTTTATAGGTAGTCGATGAGAGGACGGATTATCTGATGGCAAGTGGTCGTTAACCGCTTCACTAGTGGAATCACAAGCACGCTGCCAACTTTTCAATTCCCCTTTCCCCCCGATTGGGCCTCCGGTACCATATCACGTAAATCAGCACAACTGTATACATACGTACAGTTGTGCTCTTTACTGAAACGACTCAGTGATCCGACTCACCCAAATGATACACTGTTCCGAATCTCTAATGTTCGCTCCGAATGTATCATTCGACTCAAATCTCGACCAGAGTGGTCAATCGGTACGCGGTAGTAATCTCGCTCACATGGCCGAATAATCCGAGTGAGCCTAATGAGCTGAATAATCCGAATGATCCGAATTCAGAGCGAAAAAGTAAGCTGTGGGCTATTCGGGGTGAATAGGTAACCGTCTATCAATGTATTATGCGGGGAAAAGAGATAGGTATACGACATGGCATGGCAGGAGGGGATCGATTATACATTCGTAGCAAAATCAATTAATCACGGATCTATCTGTGAATTGATGTTCCAAATGATTCAAAAGAACCTCAGTTCCTCACCTACCTCAGTTCTGTGGAATGGTTTGGCTGCGGGAGTATTTCCCGACGGCTACGTCTTAGGGACCTTAAAGAGAAGAGCGTAAGTACTCCTTTTTAAAAAGGCTGGCAACACATAAGCGATCTCTCTGATTTCGTGGATGTTTATGGGGAGCGAAGATTACTTTCCATCAGGTGAATCGCTTGATCTTTTGTCGCCTTTAGCATAAAAAAAGAAGCGTATCACTGTTCCGCATCTTTCTACTGATCCAGATTCAAATGTTCCAATCTTTTGAAAGATACGTTTTAGCCAGATATAAGCACGAGCGCTGGTTTGCACCGGTTTTCTATGAGTTGAACCATTTACACTGCCTTTATATAATTATGCAGGAATGTAAAATTTTTGTGCATTTTGTGGTTTCCAACACATTTTAGAAACAATCCATTCGCGCTTAATACCTTGACATATTTCCATGTAATTATTGACATTCGGTCTAAACTGTTCAGATTTGCATTAATACATAATATTAATGGTGATATTTCCTTATCTTAAGGTGACGGGTAGGGCACACTAGCGACGCCAATCGAATTTAATTTTTAGCTACTAAACCGGATCTATTTTAAACAGTCTCGGGGTTACAACCTCTTGGCAAAAACTTATACTATTTATTAAATAACCATGCACAAATGTTGGGTCCGTTTTTGTACGTGAAAAATTGATTCACGCCAAAAGCGGCCACTTTTGACGGTAATCCAAAATTTGAGTGCAAAAGCAGACCAAACAGTTAACTATAAGTATTAAATAAATAGTATAGGTTTTTGCCGAGAGGTTGTAACCCCGAAACTGTTTAAAATAGATCCGGTTTAGTAACTAAAAATTAAATTCGATTGTCGTCGCTAGTGTGCCCTACCCGTCACCTTAAGGCGGCTTGTGGACATTGTTTCGGAGACACATTTTACTAGCGCGATGTAAAAATATCATAGTGACATCTGCCGAAACAACGCCGAACCATCTACTTGATTGCTTTTTAAAACTACAGAGCGTTCACAGATGAAGCAACTTAACTTGCTTCTGGACTTATTGAAGTAACTAAAAATTAAAATCGATTGGCGTCGCTAGTGTGCCATACCCGTGACCTAAGTAAATAACATACTTAAAACTTTCATCTCGTGTTCAGGCGGGACAATATGTTTGTGATGTTATGAAATATTTAATATTTATTTAAATACTAGACAGTATCTAGATATTACTGTAATAGTTATTTTAAAGTTCTAGACAGCCAAACATTACAAATAATTCTAAATCCTTGACATTTTACAAGAGATGAGTTAAATTCCCGCCTACGCAACGACTGAATGTTAAGCCTAGCATTAAATCTGGTATTTAAAGATGGCGCACAATGGTATAGATTAGAAGGTTTTAGCACATTTCTTAAGTGTTCACCTGTTGTAGGTACAGACAGCCACACAATCAGGTTTTCTTATCTTATCTTGCTATTGGGGGCTGACTAGGAATAGCCAGCGACACTTCGACCCAATGGGATCTTTTATGTCATCCCCATTACCCTATATTCCTACTATCTCCCTGTGAATATATTGCATTAGATGCAATATACACTTCAAGGGGAGTAGCCTGTAATCTTCTGGGCGAGGATAAGCTAAGCCCATCAGCCTCATTCTCATGCCTGCCAACGCGTCGCATTCACACAGCAGGTGTGATATGGACTCGTCCTGTTCGCCACAGGCTCTGCAGGTAGTGCTGCTGGCCAGTCCCATTTTGCACAGGAACTCATTAGTGCCAAAGTGTCCTGTGAATGCTCCCACGAGCAGACGCATTTGGCCCTTATCGACACTGCACAACTTACTGTTGAATCCCGTGGCCATATTTCCAATGAATTTTTTGGAGTGCTCCAGTCCAACTATTGCTTGCCACTCCAGGTTTCGTTTTTCATTGCCATGTGCATCAAAAGCTGCCCTAACGGTACTCGCGGAGAGTCCCACAAATGGCTCAGGTCCAACAAATCTCCGTTCCGAGCCCTTACGAGCCAGTTCATCGGCTGCCTCGTTCCCGAGAACCCTTACATGTCCTAGCACCCATACTAGCTTGACCGTGTTCTGTCTGCCGAGTTTATTGAGAGTCTTCACACACAATCAGGTTACCACAATGTGTCAAAATTCCTCAATTGATATTGAACTGAACGAGTTTGACATTAAGGAGACGGGTAGCTCTAACTAGCTTTAAGCAGATTTAAATTGTTTGCTACTAAACCGGACCTTTTTAAACAATTTCGGAGCGGCAGTCTTTAAACAAACATTCATACTGTTTATTTAATAATTGTGCACTATCTTTGATTTGTTTTTGCACTCGAAATTTGGATTAAGTGGCCGTTTTTGGCGGTAATTCAAATTTCGTTTACAAAAGCAGACCCAAAAGTTAAGTATAGGTATTAAATAAATAGTATAAATGTTTTTCGAGAGGCTGTTGCTTTCGAAGTTGTTAAAAAGATATCGGGTTTCATCGTCAGCCCATTTAAGTCCCCACTGCTGGGGCACGGGCCTCCCTCAATCACATGAAGGGTAATTGCCATACTCACCACGCTTGGCAGACGGGTTGGCGAGGGTTTTGATATAAATGCAGAGTTTTCCTTCTCTGGGTGCTGATGATCATGCCAGCAGCTTTACCTTACTCGCCTTTTACGACACCTCGGTAAGAGTGAGGGTGGCCTATTCTACTCTGCCGGGGACCACACGGCGAATCGGCGATATCGGGTTTAGTTGCCTAGCTATTGAAATCAATTAGCGTCGCTAGTGTGCCCTACCTGTCACCTTAAGGTGATGTAAATGTCTACCGAGTCCGATACACCCTGTAGTTTCTGATGCACCCTAAACAGACTGTGCCTTTTCATAGAGAGCCACACTTGAAAACTTGAAAGCCATTAGTACTGCGGTGACTTGCTGGGCGACGTTCTTTCTCTATCGCACTCGTATAGAATCTGCGTCAGGGCCGGTTGGATCTCTTTTACACTCTGTAACTTTTTTTCCGAAAATGGCACATTCCCTTGCCGTTCACTGACAAAATTGATGGAACGTGGTAAAAAAATAAAGGATTCGGCGAGTACGGCTGAAACAAGCCGCATGGGCTGATGCAATTCAAAGGTTTTAAATTAGTGTCTAGTGGTTTTTGGTGTTTATTTGTGCAGTGAAGTGCCGCAAAGTGATCCTAATAATAAGAATCGTTGGATTGTATCGTTTTTACTACTGCTATTGTGTGTTGAGTGCGTTGTCTCGTGACAACTTTCATGGACCTAATAGAGTCTTAAAACCCGCGATTTCTTTTAGAGTGATAACCGCTGAATCTATAGATCGATAAAACGTAAAACACCGGCGTTTTTTGAGTGACTGTGACTTTTGACTACCTACTTATTCTCAATAAGTTACTTGACATTGGCGAATTATCTTCGGGTAGAGATATATTAAAAAAAAAAAGTATTTCTTACTCACACAATATACTGATTCCCAGCCATCTGTGCTTTCTCTTCATTATGCTACTGTGACCTGAAACAAAAAGATAAAAGATATTTATTTACCAAAACACGTGTAAATACATATTACCTACAACAGAGCATAATATGGGTTGGTACAACTTTTTTAGTTTCAACATGTCCTGCCAACTTAGCGTGTAAAATTTAAATTAAACATAGATAAATAATTAATTTGTACTTCAAATCATAAAATTAAATTTCCAATATTGTTACTTAATTGTTCAAATTATAAACTAAATTAGGTACATACAAGCGTCCATAGGATTCAGTCAAAATTTATCTTTAATAAAATCATCTACACTGTAATAGCATTTCTCAGTAAGAATTTGCTAAAGTTTCTTTTTAAAAAAATATATATTAAAATCATTAACATTTCACGAACCATTTCCCTTAGTTGATACGTCAAGATCAAAAGCTGATCATAATTTTAATCTATAAAGTATCAAGACGGGAATTAACACGATATTTATTATGTGAAACAACATTTTGCAACACAACACGAACGGACCACGCCCGTCCGCTCGTGACCACGGCTGCTGTAACGTAGCCGAAACGTCGAGCCAAATATGTGAGTACACAATGTTGTATCACATAATAAATATCGTGTTAATTCCGGTCTTGATACTTTATAGTTATAATGCAACGCGAAAATCTAAAAAAAAAAAAATTTTAATCTGTCATAATCTTCAAATTAAGAACTAATAAGAAGGTTAAGGTGACGAGCACACTAGCGACACTTTTACAATATTGAAAAACTATCCGTCACGATATTTTCCCTCATTGCCGAGTTAATGGAAGAATGGAGTAAGCTCTCATTATTAATACTATCATGATGTTTTCTAGAATCTTGGTGAACTTTACACAGCCGGTTTTAAAAATGTTAAAGACATCAATTAATAAATAAATGATTAATGATAGCCATAACTATTGGAATATTTATAAACTAGAATATTTATTTATCTACAGAAACGCCTAACATTTTCATCTTTGCTATTTAATTATAACCAAACAGGTTTTTTTTTAGTGGCAGACGAGCAAAGGGATCGTCTGATGGTAAGCGATTGCCGGCGCCCATTTCTTCAAATTCCCCTTTCCCCCTGATTGGGCATCCGGTACCCTCACTCACTCAGCGAAGCAAAGAACAGGGTGTTGCTTCACGCCGGATTTCTGTGAGGCCGTGGTATCAATCCAGTCGGGCCGGCCCATCTAATCTATTTCTTCTTTGAGTTTGAATACTTTTAAAAAAATCTTAAGCAGTAAAAATTGTTATCTTTAGGCCATCTAAACAATCTTCGAGGTTTTAAATTTAATACAATTTTGGAGCATTTTCAAGTCTTTGGGCAAATAATTATAGATTTTGATGCAAATTGCATAGCATTGCCGCAGGAAATGGCAAATATTTGGGATTTTATTATACACCTACTTCATTGGATCAACAAACAAACAGACAGACAATGTATGGCATTTTAGTTCCAAACATCACTAATAGATGGCGCTAGGTTTATACAGTATCGCCCTGTTGGTCTAGTGGTTTAAGTACCGGGCCGTGATCTCGGGGTCCGATTCCCGGGACGAGCAAAGGTATGTTTCGAATTTTTCGAACATAGTTCGGGTTTGTGATCACCAATCCGCATTTGGCAAGCGTTGTGATTATGCCTAATCCCATCATAGTAGCGATGACTTGATTTCTATGATGGAGGCCTTTGCCCTGCAGTGGGACAGTTTATAGGCTGATACTACTTATACAGTATGAACAGACCGACGGACGGACAGACAGATAGACGGACACACATCAGCTACGTAGAGACATTGCCAGTCTATGTGTTCTCTACCGCCTCTATAATAGGGAATGCTCTGATGAGTTATTTCAACTTATCCCATCCTCCCCTTTCCACTTCCGACCAACACGTGCTGGACAGCGTTACCATCCGCATACCATCCAGACAAATTCGGCGCGCACCAAGAGGTTTGGCTCCTCGTTCCTGCCCCGAGCCATCAAGACATGGGAATGGTCTCCCAGCTCATGTGTTTCCTCCTTCATACAATCCGGGGTCTTTTAGGCGGGCGTGAAGCGGCATTTCAGCAGGCCATCAGGGTGAGGATGGCAGACTCAATGGGTACTTTGTTAGTTCTTTTGTGCCTGTCAACCTCATATTTGGATTTCACGGCCGATTACCATCAGGCGGACAGACAGACGGACAGCGAAGTCTTTGTAATGAGGTCCAGTTTTTACCCTTTGGGAACAGAGCCTTAAAATGTGTGGCGAACATACTTTCTGGATAATTCCATATTGGCTGGAAGACATAATTATAAAAACTTCATTGATTAAATCAACAATTAAGTTTCGTGAGTAAAATGCAATGGAACTAATTCCAGTGGCAATTGGGTAATCTTTCTAATTACAATCCGTTTGTTTCCATTGCCACACGGTGTACAACACGACACGATACACCGACTAGAGTCACGTTAGGTCGGCTCCTAGATAACTTTATATAAAACAATATTTATTCATGTTACCGAGGTGTCGTAAAAGGCGACTAAGGTAAAGCTGCTGGCTTGATCATCAGCACCCAGAGAAGGAAAACTCTGCATTTATATCAAAACCCTCGCCAACCCGTCTGCCAAGCGTGGGGAGTATGGGAATTACCCCTCACGTGATTGAGGGAGGCCCGTGCCCCAGCAGTGGGGACTTAAATGGGCTGACGATGATTCATGTTGAATGGACCTCCATAGAGAACATTTAAGAATGTCAAAATAGGTACGCAAATAATCGAACACTGGTTTGGAATATCGATTTTTACTAACATATTATTACTGATAGATTAGTAAGTATGTTTCTTTTCCTAAGTTTGTCTTCTTTGGCAAAAAAACAAATAAACTAAATATAGAATGATTAGAACTATAGCTGTCACTTGACCTTTATTTCAATAGACATAAGGTTTGCCATTTGAACCACGTTTCATTCTATAGATGTTTAGGTATTATAGCTAAGATCATTTTTCTGTGACACCAATAGTGTTATAAGATCAATTTTATGTCATTTATAATAAGAAGATACATTACTAGTATATTTTCTGTTATTAAAAAACAGTTCACTCATTCAGTAGAATTACATCTCTTTTTTTTCCAACTTGTGTTAATCATGTCATAATTATTAATTGCTGCTTATTTTATGTTATTTTGTAGTCCTATTTTGGGTGGTCTTATTCACAAATTTTTGTTTAACCTTTGTAAACTAAACCGATGTTATGAATTCTTTTTTCCAAAATTTTGTGTTTTTTTGCTTCAAACGTCAAAACTGCTCTATAACACCGTTTTAGCTAGCAAAGCTTTATTGAACGTTTATGAATTTGTTGAAATCCCTGGTCGAGCTAAAAGTATGTTTCAAATTCGAACATACCTCGGGTTTGAATGAAAAATTACAAAAACGCCGACTCAACGTGACAGTCCAATGGACACACACAAAATTACACAACAGCAAATTAAGACAGCCACACAGCCGAACCGGTCAGGCGAAACCGGGCGGAAAAACTAGTCCGGCCGCCACCAAGGGACAAAATGACTATTGTTTGCTAATGGTTAATATATTTATTCGATTAGGTAAGTGGGTTTTTTCGAGTTACATTAGGACAGGTTTTTGCGAAACAACTTTGATCAGGGTTATAGGTACAGACAGCCATATATCATCATCTTACATGTGGGAGAGCCACGCTTAGGCATGAATGGGCCGGCTCGACCGGAGTGATACCACTGCCTCACAGAAGACTGGCGTGAAGCAGCGCCTGCGCTGTGTTTCGCCGTGATAGTGAGGTTACCGGAGGCCCAATGGGGGAGAAGGGGAAAAGGTTGCCAGCGCACTTGTGACTGGTGTTGCGGGTGTCCATGGGCGGCAGAATTGCTTCCCATCAGGCGATCCGTCTGCTCGTCTGCCACCTCTCATATAAAAAAAAACAGATTACTAGAATCTGTCAAAATTCCTCAGATATTGAACCGAACTTGATTTGATATGAAGATGAGAATTGATTGAATAATATTGAGAGTTTTGTGTACTTTGATGTCGTGGGTGTCCATAAGCGGCGGCTATCGCTTACCATCAGGTGATCCGTCTGCTCGTATGCCACCTATCATATAAAAAATAAGCCTTTTAAAAAAATAAAACGTTTGTCAATATACTCAAAATGCAATCTTAAAATTCCTGTCATGTTCAAAGGTTTTTAACCTCAAAGTAATAAAATATTCATATCTCTTTGTTTTACGCCATTTTGCATTCAACAAAGAATTTCTTAGAAGAGATATTTAAGTCATTATTTTTTTATGCTTTCCCTTCGATATTAAGTATCCGATAGATTTTTTCTGAAATCGGTCAAGGGTGTGTCGTTTCGGGTTTGCTATTTGCTATTGCAGTCGTCAGGCGCCCATACAATATCAAAAAAATTCTAATTGAATTTTTTTTCTTAAAATTCACTAAAAATCAGTGTTTTGAGATATATCCCACGGGATAGGGGCTATCCCTAGGGATAATTGTGGAGCCTTTTTGAGCAAAAATCCAGCGTCCTAGCCCTCTTATTTGTGATTGAAAAATTGGTTTTTAGTGACCATTTCGTAGCACAGTGATTCAAATCCCAGCACTTTTGAATTTTTCAAATCTATGTGCGTATTTCTATCATTATCTCGGTGGTGAGGGAAAACATCGTGAGGAAAGCTGTACGTTTCGTATAGCTTCTGAAATGTGTAACCATGATTCAGTTGGTCTAGTTCCCCTGTTAAAGGGTTGAGAAGGTCAGACGGCAGTCGCTTCATTGTGATCACCAGACTCCCCAAATCAAGAATCATGGTACAAGCGTACCCCGGGCTCCAGAGCGACAGTTTTGGACGCAACTGGGAATTACACGCTAAGGCGTGAAGCAGCACTGTACTGTGTGAGTGAGGGTACCGGAGGCCCAATCCGGGGGAATGGGGGGTTAAAAGGTTGGCAGCTTGTGACTCCACTGGTGTCGCGGGTGTCCATGGGCGGCGGCATTTGCTTACCATCAGGTGATCCGTCTGCTCGTTTACCTAGGTATTACAGTAAAAAAAGATGAAAGTGCGAAGAAACTCATCGGTGATGACGTACTCTCAGAGTCTGGCCTAAGAGTCCTTGACACCACCGCAGTGTCAAGGTCTGCTTTTTGAGTATGGGTCGACCCGTAAATATTTTTTTTACCTATTTTTGTGTATTATAAAAATCGTAATGCGGTTAGTTAATAGATGTATTTTGTACATCTATTTACTAAGTTTCAATAGTATAGTTCTTATAGTTTCGGAAAAAAAGTGGCTGTGACATACGGATGGACGGACAGACATACATGACGAATCTATAAGGGTTACGTTTTTTGCCATTTGACTATGGAACCCTAAAAAAGATTGTATTAAATTATTTCATCATCATCATCATCAGCCCATTTAAGTCCCCACTGCTGGGGCACGGGCCTCCCTCAATCACATGAGGGGTGATTGCCATACTTACCACGCTTGGCAGACGGGTTGGCGAGGGTTTAGATATAAACGCAGAGTTTTCCTTCTCTGGGCGCTGATGATCATGCCAGCAGCTTTACCTTAGTCGCCTTTTACGACACCTCGGTAAGAGTGAGGGTGGCCTATTCTACTCTGCCGGGGACCACACGGCCCACGGTGGCTGTACAATTACTAACTAATCTTTGAAGCACTATTTAACTCTATGGTTAGACCCTAACATCCTTGGATGTGTCGCAACTTTGTCACGTCTCAATATGTTTGCATCCGATCGAGGCTGCGTTGCGACATCAGATGTTCTCCGTAATCCGATAAAAACTGGATTAGATACAAGTTAAACCATCTACTCGTGAATTAAGGTAAACATGCTTGCAAGGTAACCATAATGACCCGTTTGGAAAACTTTATCAACAGATGGCGCTAGGTGTCGAATACATCGCGCAAGCGTTTCCGAAATACCTACGAGTTTTGCCGCTGTCTCTAGAATGTACATGTTTATAAATAGCATTTAAGATAGATATACTTAGCTAGATTAGTCCCAATTAAGCGACGCCAATCGATTTTAATTTTTAGCTACTAAACCGGATCTATTTCAAATAATTTCGGGGTTAAAATCTCTCAACCAACACTTTAACAGTTAACTGTTTGGTCTGCTTTTGCACTCGAATTTTGGATTACCGCCAAAAGTGGCCGCTTTTGGCGTGAATCAATTTTTGAAAAACGGACCCAACATTTGTCATTTGTGGACGCACTCGTGGGGTGCGAGTATAGACGCAAATAGTGTGCGAGCGAGAAGTGAATAGATGCGCCGCCATTTCTGATCCCATTCTTTATCCGCACCGGTAGTACTGCTTACCCCATCTATCGAGAAACTTCAAAGTTAATAAATACCTACTAGAAAACTGCTCATTGACGGAGAAATCGGTGAATATATATAAAAAATAATAAAAAAAATCAGCACCCAGAGAAGGAAAACTCTGCATTTATATCTAAATCCTCGCCAACCCGTCTGCCAAGCGTGGTGAAGTATGGCAATTACCCCTCATGTGATTAAGAGAGGCCCGTGCCCCAGCAGTGGGGACTTAAATGGGCTGATGATGATGATGATGAATAAAAAAAAACATACAGTCGAACATAGAATCTCCATATTTTTTGAAGTTGATAAAAATAGGGTTATGATAACGTATCTACTATAAAGTTATGGATATTGCATGAAAAACATAATTTACTCAAAATTAACAAGCGGTGTGACCAAAGACTTAATGAAACGCCTTAATGTCTGGTCACGTTTTAGAAGGGACTGACTGTTTAATATTGATAGACAACGACTTAACCTGGTGTTGTGACTGTCATTTGGTTAGTTAGATAAGGAATTCTGTCTTTACCAAAAGGTTTTGACATAGTTAATGTCCCCATCGATATATCGACTAGTTTTACCGTGGGAGAGCCACTGGATGGCTGACACATACGTCATACTTGTGAACAGGTGCCACTTATGGGGACTGGTCCGCTTCGGTTTACCTCATATTTAGCTTTTAATTTGCTTCATTCTATTTTGTGTTGCATTAGACTGTATGACTTGGTATGAGGATAATAAACCATTGTAAAAAACTTGGCGATTAAAAAGAGTAACTGGCGAGTTTCTTGCCGGATCTTCTCGACCAGAAACAACTTTCCGAGCCGGTGGTAGAATCGCATTATGTTTATTTATTTCTTTAGTATATTTTATGTATCAACATATATATGTATTAACATGTAAATTATACATAAGTACTTATAAATAGTTTTAAGTCATTCAAATGTATGACGATTTGTAAGTGCTGTGTACAAGCCTATGCAAATAAAGAATTATTTGAATTGAATTGAATTGACTTTTACCGTTTCACAAGACTATTTAAATGATAAGGATTCTTGGTCATGTTAATTGATTAATCTTTTGAGTTGTTATTCATAGTAGTCTATTAACCTTCATAATTGTATTTTTTTTCTCTTCTCAATTGAAACTCTGTAACATCATCAATATTTGAAAAGAGTAACTACTGAGTTTCTTGCTGGTGTCTTCTCAGTAGAAATCGACATTCCGAACCAGCGGTAGATATTATGTACCTATTTTGACATTCATAAGTGTTCTGTGTGGACCTAAATTGAATAAAGAATTTTCTATCTTTATCTTTAGGCGTGGTTGTGCCGACTCCGGACTAACCCTGACAATTTCTTTATTTAAAGCTTAAGTGTGTGCGCAAACATTCCCTTAAGGTGACGGGTAGGGCACACTAGCGACGACAATCGATTTAAATTTTTAAATACTAAACCGCATCGATTTTAAACAATCGGGGTTGCAACCTCTCAGCAAACCCTTATACTATTTATTAAATAGCCATGCACAAATGTTGGGCCCAACTCGTACTAAGTAGCTTAAGCACTTGTGTTACAGATATCAGACAACAGAGGAACACAAATATATACTTAAATACATATATTACACCCAGACACCGAACAAACACAAGTGTTCATCGCACGAATGTTTGTCCAGGGTGGGGATCGAACCCACGACCTTTGGCGTAAGAGGCAGAGTCACTACCAATTGCGCCATCCGGTCAGTCAATAATATTATCCTGTGTACGAGACTGATCGTTGAGATCGTTGAGTAGCCGTAATGGGTTAGAGGATATTGTTAATGGCTGATACTTTTTTTTTTCTAATTTATTTTAAAAGAGCTATGGAAAGGGCTATGCTCGGAGTATCTCTGAAGGACCGCATCAGAAATGATGTAATCCGACAGAGAACCGACATAGCCCACCGAATTAGCAAACTGAAGTGGCAGTGGGCTGGTCATATTAGCCGCAGAACTGACAGCCGTTGGAGCCGTAAAGTCCTTGAGTGGAGACCGCGACTCGGTAAGCGTAGTGTAGGACGCCCTGCGACAAGATGGGATGATGACATTCGAAGGCTGGCTGGTGTGGGCTGGATGAGAGTGGCCGAAAATCGGGAGCAGTGGCGTGCATTAGGGGAGACCTATGTCCAGCAGTGGACGAGTGTGGGTTGCTGATGATGATGATGATGATGATTTATTTTAATACGGTTTTTTTTTAGGGTTCCGTAGCCAAAATGGCAAAAACGGAACCCTTATAGTTTCGTCATGTCCGTCTGTCCGTCTGTCCGTCTGTCACAGCCGATTTACTCGGAAACTATAAGTACTACAGTGATGAAATTTGATGGGAATATGTGTTGTATAAACCGCTACAAAAATATGACACTAAATAGTAAAAAAAAGAATTGGGGGTGGGGCCCCCCATACATGTAACTGAGGGATGAAATTTTTTTTTTCGATGTACATACCCGTGTGGGGTATCAATGGAAAGGTCTTTTAAAATGATATAAAGTTTTCTAAAAAACATTTTTCTTAAAGTGAACGGTTTTTGAGATATCAGCTCTCAAAGTCGTAAAAAGTATGTCCCCCCCCTCTATTTTTATAACTACGGGGTATAAAATTCTAAAAAAAATAGAGGTGATGCATGCTAATTAACTCTTTCAACGATTTTTGGTTTGATCAAAGTATCTCTTATAGTTTTTGAGATAGGTTGATTTAACTGTAATTTTGGACTCTGCTGCTACGGAACCCTTTGTGCGCGAGCCCGACTCGCACTTGGCCGGTTTTACATTATAGTGGACAAACGAGCAGACGGCACACCTGATGGAAAGTGATCACCGCCGCCCATGGACATCTGCAACACCTGAGGTATCACATATGCGTTGCCGGCTCTTAAGAAAGGAGTACACCCATTTCTTGAAGGTCACCAGTTGATGAATTGTTGGTCTTTTACGGTCATGAAAGTAAACCAAGGTTATTAAAACTAGGAAGCAATTCGTTATTCAAGGTCTGTGCCCTCAAATAAGGCCTATGCGCTCATTACCTAACCCCATTGGCTAAAAAGGGAGGTAATGTGTTGCTTGGACCTTTTCGAGTGACTCATTTGCATATATTTACGCTTCTACAGTTAATTGGCCTCGTTGCATTTATTGAGTGATGAGTGCAATGTTTGTTTTTTTTATGTGATAGATGGCAGACGAACAGACGGATCACCTGATGGTAAGCGATTTCCGCTGCCCTTGGACACCCGTGCAAGTTGCCGTGTGGTCCCCGGCGGAGTAGAATAGGCCACCCTCACTCTTACCGAGGTGTCGTAAAAGGCGACTAAGGTAAAGCTGCTGGCATGATCGTCAGCACCTAGAGAACGAAAACTCTGCATTTATATCAAAACCCTCGCCAACCCGTCTGCCAAGCGTGGTGAGTATGGCAATTACCCCTCATATGATTGAGGGAGGCCCGTGCACCAGCAGTGGGGACTTAAATGGGTTGATGATGATGATGATGATGATGGACACCCGTGACACCAGTGGAGTCACAAGTGCTCTGCCAGCCTTTAAAACCCCCTTTCCCGCGGATTGGGCCTCCGGCATCCTCACTCACGCAGCGTAACATAGCACAGCTTCACGCCGGTTTTACTCCGGTCGAGCCGGCCCATTAATGCCGAAGGATAGTTCAAATTAATGCTGCGATTTTAAATGAGGTATCAAATGAAAGGGTTTGATGAGCACTGGAAATCATTTTCCTTACAATAAATCCACAGACATCTTTTAATAAAAAATACATTACAATACCTATGCCTTTTTTGACAGTAAAAAGTAGGTTTACAATATGATACTCGGTGAGCGTTGTGTAACGGTAAGAAATAGTGTTGCTTATCGATAGTCCACTATCGATAGTCTATCGACAGTGGACTATCGATAACTATTTCTTACCGTGAGTAAGTCTTTCGATTGCTTATCGATAGTAAAAGTAAAATCAATAGTGTCGATAGTCCATTGATAGTGTTGCTGGTTGTCAATAGTATCGACAGTAAAATTAGATCAATACTATTGATAACGCCAATAATATCGATACTATCGATTGTTTTATGTCCGATACAATCAATAGTGTCAGACACATTTATTCAGGCAGCTATACTATCGAATCATAGCTGTCTATCGATAGTACAAAACTATCGATACTATCAATAGTATCGGGAATTAAGCAATCGATAGTATCGATAGTATTGGAGTTATCTATATAATAGTATTGATCAAATTTTACCATAAATACTACCGATAGTATTGATATTGATATTTTTTTGTAACAATATATTTTGACATTTATTAACACTATGTAATTAATTTTGTTTGACAGATAATATTTTTGACATTGTATTCGTATTGTATTATTGACTTTTTTGATATTTTATTTATTTGACTGTCTATTTTCTTCATGTCGTTTGACTATTTGCTGTGATTAGCATCCTGGACATCCGGGCATGCTGTTCGCATGTAAGTACCTAGACTCTGTTCTTGAATATTAATTTACCGATTTAATTTATGTATCAAAGTCAAAGTTAAATAATTATTAATTTGCTATGCAAATAAACTTGTACACAGCACTTACAAATCGTCATACATTTGAATGACTTAAAACTATTTATAAGTACTTATGTATAATGTACATGTATGTATTGATACATAAAATATACTAAAGAAATAAATAAACATAATGCCATTCTACCAATGCACCGGCTCAAAAAGTTGCTTCTGGTCGGGAAGATCCGGCAAGAAACTGCCCAGTTACTCTTTTTAATCGCCTACTTTCATACAATGTTGTGTCATCATCATACCAAGCCATACAGTTTAATTGTTACACAAAATAAATAAAGGAAATAATAAAATAAATACTATGAGGTAAACCGAAGCAGACCAGTCCCCAAAGGTGGCACCTGTTCACAAGTATGAAGTATGGAGCCATCATTTCACTCAACCATATTAGAGGGAATGTAATGACCCGCCACATAGCGCCACTACCTCAGAGACATTTGAGTGAGCATGACTACTTAGGTAACTTAACCTACTACGTAGGTTAGGTTACCCCTCATAGGTCACAAAGAGTAGTAGTTACTTAATCCAATACTAATAAACTGCAGGACGAGGTGGTTAGCATCTTGTCAATTATTGAATAATCGATATAAATCAATTTTTATACAGTAATAAATGCTGCTAAGCCTAATTTATTAAAATTGAGTAATTATATAGAATTAATAATTTCCGCTAATATATATGAAAATGCTACAAGTGTGCAGGCATGGAGGTCATTATGTCCATGAATCCTTATCATTTAGGTAGTCTACATTTTTATAGTATCTTTTACTCATTAAACAGGCTTTCACGTGAGATTTGAATTCATGCGTTGGTAACTCAATAACATTTTGTGGCAACTTATTGTACATTTTAATACTTAGACCAACAAATGAATTATAAATTTTTTGAAGTTTCAGATTTGGATGCGTGAGCTTGTGTTTATTTCTAGTGTTAAAACCATGACGATCAGATTTTTTCGAAAAAATATCCATGTTCTTTCGCACGTACAAACAATATGTATGAATATTATTAGAATTGTATAACGCTTTGGTATTAAACTGTAATGTTATGCATTGTATGTTAATAATCAATAAATACTATCGATAGTAATATCAATTGTCTGAATGATTTTCGAGGTCAACTATCGATAGGCAACCGATCGATAGTTCCGCAACACTAGTAAAAATTACGTGCGATGGTTTCGAATCGGTTATGTATGGGTTCTTTTACTTTACCCGACCAAAAAGAAAGACATGTGACCACGGTAAAAATAAAAAGACTGCCTCGATGGCGGAGTGGTTAGTGAGTCGCACTTTAAGGCGACGGGTTCCTAACTAGCGACACCAATCGATTTTAATTGTTAGCTACTAAACCGGACCTATTTAAAAAAAATTCGGAGCGGGCAGTCTCTAAGCAAACGTTTATACTATATATTTAATAATTGTGCACTACTTTTTGATCTGTTTTTGCACTCGAAATTTGGATTAACGCCTTAAGTGGCCGTTTTTAGCGGTAATTCAAATTTCGAGTACAAAAGCAGAGCAGAAGTCAATTCAATAAATAGTATGTTTTCCGAGAGGCTGCAGCTTCGAAATTGTTTAAAAGATATCCGGTTTAGTTGCTAACAATTTAAATCAATTGCCGTCGCTAGTGTGCCCTACCCTTCACCTTAAAGCGACGGACTACGCAGGAGGTTCGATCCCCGGGTCGGGCCAAAAACATCTACCTAAGCTTTCGGTAAGGAATTCTTATTGTTAGCCCGGAGTATGGAAGTTGGCGGTCTTGTACCCCCGTGGCTCGGATAGTACGTTAAGCCGTTGGTCCTGCGCCTGATCCCTCCCCGGTCGTGTCACGCGTCCCATTCGGAATATGAGGGCAAGGGAATGGAGCAGTGTACTTGTGTTTGCGCACACACTTGAGCACTATAAATATCCTTGATCGTTGAGATTGACTGTGGTAGCTAAAAGACACTTTTACGCGTGAGAGAGCCTTGCTTTGGCATGAATGGGTTGAAAGAAGTGATACCACGGGGCCACATAAAATTGAAGAGAAGCAACGCCTGTGCTGCGTTTCGCCGAGAGAGTGAGGGTACTGGAAGCCCAATCCGGGGGAAATAAAAATAATGGTAGCGCAGTTGTGACCAGAGGAGTTGCCGATTTCATCAGGACATCCGTCTGCTCATCTGCCGTCTCCCCTCCCCCCCTCCCCTACTTACGTCATATGCTGATTTCTATGTTCTTTAGTTTTTTTTTTGTGATTGGTGGCAGACGAGCAGACGGATCACTTGACGGTAAACGACCGTCGCCCATGGACACCCGCGACAGCAGTGGAGTCACATGAAAGCTGCCAACCATTGAGCCCTCCTTTCCCCCGGATTGGGCCTCCGGCACGCTCACTCACGCAGCGAAACACCACAGTGCTGCTTCACGCCGGTTTTCTGTGAGGCCGTGGTATCACTCCGGTCGGTTTTTTAAACAATAAACATTATCTTTATATCTAGATTGCATCAAAAGTAGGTTAAATCGTGCAAAATAAAATTGCATCACGAAATAGCAGAGATCACAACACATGCTCACGCTCCACTGGAATCGAACCCGACACGCTTCGTTTGGCACTTTCACTGAACATACTGGTACTATATCATATGTAACGACGATGTTTCTTCGCTACTATGATGGGTTTAGGTTTAATCAAATTGCCAAATTCGGGTTAGTGATCACAGACACGAGCTATGTCCGAAAAATTCGAAACATACTTTTCGCTCGACCCGGGAATCAAACCTAGGACCCCGAGATCATAGTCCGGTACTTAAACCAACACGGCGTTGCTATAGTGTGCCCTACCCATCACCTTAAGAACAGAGTCGTAACTATAAAGGCTTTGTAATATTAATAATACACCATTGACTGCTTTGGTGTCGCAGTGGTTAGTGGGTCGCATTTTAAAGCGATGACTGCGCAAGAGCCGGGTTCAATACCCGGGCCAAAACTTTTTACCTAAGTTTTCGGTAAGAAATTCTTAGTGTCAGCACGAAGTCTGAAAGTTGGCGGTCTTGTACCCCGTGCCTCGGAAAGCACGTTAAGCCGTTATCACAAGTGCGCTGCCAAACTTTAAAAGCCCTTTCCCCCGTATTGGGCCTCCGGTACCCGCACTCACGCAGCGAAACACTGCACAGTGCAGCCTCACGCCGGTTTTCTGTAAGGCCTTGGCATCACTGTGGTCGAGCCGGCCTTTTCTTGCCGAAGCGTGGCTTGGTGGTGGATTTGAAACTAAGATATCAGAGGCGCACTTGCTTATCCACCAAGGTTCCATCGCTTTTGTTCATATTAAGTCTTCATCATCATCATCATCAGCCCATTTAAGTCCCCACTGCTGGGGCACGGGCCTCCCTCAATCACATGAGGGGTAATTGCCATACTCACCACGCTTGGCAGACGGGTTGGCGAGGGTTTTGATATAAATGCAGAGTTTTCCTTCCCTGGGTGCTGATGATCATGCCAGCAGCTTTACCTTAGTCGCCTTTTACGACACCTCGGTAAGAGTGAGGGTGGCCTATTGTACTCTGCCGGGACCACACGGCAACAAAAAAAACCTATACTATTTATTAAATAACAATGCACAAATGTTGGGTCCGTTTTTGTACGCGAAAAATTGATTCACTCCAAAAGTGGCCGCTTTTGGCGGTAATCAATTAAAAAAAACGGACCCAAAATTTGTGCATAATTATTTAATAAATAGTATAAGTGTTTGCCGAGAGATTGTAACCTGTAGTGTGCCCTACCCGTCACCTTAACTCTAAAGACTCAAATAAAAACGAAACTATAGTATCACAGTTTACTTAGCTCGTACAATGGCGCGGTCATTCACCTTGCGCGTGCGCCGGCCTTGTGCACTTTTACCTAGAACGATACTAGTGAAGGGACTAGCCCTTCTAGTCCTATTGTGGAACATTTTAAGTACCTAATAAAGTCCTTCAAACCGATATTTCGGTTATGGCGACCAATAACATCGGCACAGGATGTGTGTTTGCGCAGACACAAGTGCACTCTCTATTCCCTTACCCTTACATTTCGGGGCACCAGTGTTGTCACTAAGGGGGATCAGGCGGAGGACCAACGGCTTAATGTGTTTTTCGAGGCACGGGGGTACAAGACCGTCAACTTCCAAACTTCAGACGAACAGTGAGTAGGTATTACAAGAACTGTACTAGTGAAAGGACTAGCCCTTCTAGTCCAGTTTTGGAGCCCAGGGTGCGCTTAGACCATGATTCAGGATTTGTGGAGTCTGGTAACCACAATGAAGCGACTGCCGTCTGACCTTCGCAACCTTTTAACAGGGGAACCAGACCAACTGAATCATGGTTACACGTTTTGGAGACTATACGAAACGTCCAGGTTTCCTCAAGATGTTTCTCTCACCGCTGAGCTAGTGGTAGAACTGCGCAGATAGATTTAAAAATTCAAATTCCTAATTTATCCTCGACTGCATTAGATATGTACGTAAGAACTTGCACACTTTTCCAAAAAAGTCCGATAGTCATAGTCTTAACACCAGAAATAAACATAGACTTGCCGGCCCGGTCCTCAGACTTCATAAAATCGGTAATTCGTTTGTTGGCTTAAGTATTAAGATATTTAATAAGCTACCACAAAATGTCATTAACCTATCACTGGATAAGTTTAAGTCTCATATTAAAACGCGCCTAATGAAGAAAGGTTACTATAGTGTACAAGACTATTTAAATGATAAGGATTCTTGGTCATGTTAATTGATTATTTGAGTTGTTATTCATAGTAGTCTATTAACTTTCATAATTGTATTTTTTTTCTCTTCTCAATTGAAACTCTGTAACATCATCAATATTTAAAAGAGTAACTACTGAGTTTCTTGCTGGTGTCTTCTCAGTAGAAATCGACATTCCGAACCAGCGGTAGATATTATGTACCTATTTTGACATTCATAAGTGTTCTGTGTGGGCCTAAATTGAATAAAGAATTGTTTTTCTTTATCTTATCTTTATCTAAAGGTACATACTCGGATTCGATATACTCGGATGCGAGGCTTGGACGCTGATGCTAAAGGAGGAGAATAGGCTTTTGTTTGCTGAGCGAAAGATTTTGCGGAAAATCCTCGGGCCTTAGACCTGATGGTAGTAGGAGACTTCTCAAAAATGCCGAGATCAAGGAGCTTGTATGTGAGCCTAACATAATTGGACAAACAAAAGCACGCAAGCGATTGTCATTCCATCCTCACCATCTCGATGGATGGCGGTCTAATACTGTGCGTTTTTTGCGGAACTTTCTACCACGTACCTCAGTTCTGTGGAACAGTTTACCTATGGGAGTATTTCCCGACGGCTACAAATTAGGGACCTTCAAGAGAAGAGTGTACTCCTTTTTAAAAAGGCCGGCAACGCATTAGCGATCTCTCTGATTTCGCGGATGTTAATGGGCGATGATTGATTTGTTTGTCGCCTCTAGCATAAAAAAAAACAGACTCCGATAGTTTGACCTGGAAAGCCTATCTGGGCCGGCCAATCTAGATATCGTTGGGATGGCGTCGTTCAGGCAGATCTTCGCGAGCTCCGCCGTCTACGAGAAGACGGCGGCCAAGCGAGCGGCTGGTGACCCCCTCTGCCCCCGAGAAAAGGAGGTGCTCAGGAAGGAGGATCGCCAGCAAATGGTGGAGACATGGACGGCCTCTCTCCTGGTGGAGAGGTATGGCCGTCCCACGCTCGCGGCGCTCGCCCCGGTCTTGGACCTGTGGCTCGAGCGCCCACATGGGTTTTTGTCCTTCCGGATGGTGCAGGTATTTACCGGGCATGGTTGCTTCGGTAACTACCTGCACCGTATTCAGCGGGAGGATACTCCTTCGTGCCACCAGTGCGGCGCTGCGGAGGACTCGGCGCACCACACGTTGATGGTGTGCCCGTCCTTCGACCAACAGCGGTCCGCACTGGTCGCGGAGGTCGGACATGACCTCTCTTTGTCCAGCATAGTTGCAGCTATGCTGGATGATGAGAGAGCCTGGTCGGCTTTCGCCCACTTCTGCGAAGAAGTGGTGGCGCAGAAGGAGGCGGCGGAGCGGGAGCGCGAGACTAACCCCCTCGCAGGCCCGCTTCGAGCAAGGAGAGGACGAATTCGGCGGAGAACTCTTCGTCCTCTCCGTGGAGGTGGCCAGCCGGCAACAGGGACGGGGGTCCCTGTGCCGGCACTGCCATTGGCACCTCCACCGCTCGTTGGGGACGGCTCAGCTCTTCCGGCTGTCCCCAACCCCCCTCCTCCTAGTCTGAGGAAGGGCGTGGCCGCACACCCCGTGTAGGGGCCTGTGGGGGAGTGGGGTTGCGGGGAATAGCCTCGTGCAGTTCCCGTGACCCCATTCTATACCCACGGGTGGTTGAGCCCCGGGAGTTTTAGTGGGTATGCCCTCAGGTCGCTTCTTGTTAGAAGAAGCGGCCCGGAGGGTGAGTCCCACAGTACCCTGTCGCCCCCCCGGCGGCAGGGTCTGCGTAATGCATTTCTCCCGGGAAACCAAAAAAAAAAAAAAAAGATCTTCGCGAGCTGCGAGTCAGCGACTGGCGTGAAACCGAGACGAGTGGAGGAGTCTTGTATCGGAGGCCAAGACACACTTTGGGTCATTGAGCCATCGGAGTAAGTAAGTATACTCGGATTCGAACCACAATCCCCGCATGAAAGGCGCGTTCTCGCGAGCTGCGAGTCAGCGACTGGCGTGAAACTGCGAATGATCAAGACGAGTGGAGGAGTCTTGTATCGGAGGCCAAGACACACTTTGGGTCGCCGAGCCATCGGAGTAAGTAACTATATTAGCATTCGAACCACAATCCCCGCATGGAAGGCGCGTTCTTGTCCATTGAACAACCATCGCTCTATCCTTGATACAAGTAAGTCTATACAATAACGTCGACCTGTTCGAGTGTGGCTAAAAAAGTAAAATATTCTTATACCAACAATTATAGGAAATGAACGCCATATCACAGTGGGGCTATTGTTCGTGCGTATGAGTTCTAGTGAAGAGCCTAAGCGAGGGAATTCATCGATAAAACTAAAAAACAAATGATTTTTAATTATGCTGCTTAAGGTGACGGGTAGAGCACACTAGCGACGCCAATCGATTTAATTTTTTAGCTACTAAACCGGATCTATTTTAAACAATTTTGGGTTTACAACCTCTGGGCAAACACTATTTATTAAATAACCACGCACAATTGTTGGGTCCAACGCAAAAAATTGATTACCGCCAAAAGCGGCCACTTTTAGCGTGAATCAATTTTTCGCGTACGCGTTGGACCCAACATTTGTGCATGGTTGTTTAATAAATAGTATAACTGTTTGGCGAGAGGTTGTAATTGTTTAAAATAGATCCGGTTTAGTAGCTAAAAATTTAAATCGATTTGCGTCGCTAGTGTGCCCTACCCGTCACCTTAACTGAAAAATGACAATTTTCCATATGTTTTGACATTTCGCGTCAAAAGGAGCACAAATGTATGGGAATAACATATTGACATCTGTCAATTTAGTCCGCATAATTGATATGACTGTCATGTGAAACTTCACTGAAAAAAATTTTGTCAAATTTAGATACAAATTGCTGTTACAAATTGTGTTTTTTTATATTAGAATAGCCAGACATTTGGCCAAAATCTCACCCGATGGTATGAATGAATGAATGAATAAATGAATGAATGAATGAAAACTTTACAATACAAAACAAGGAAACTTAATTAGAAACATAACCTAGACATAAATCATTAACGAAAAGTAGGACAACATTATCCCTGTATGCGCCAAAGAGGCGGCCGCTTAGCATTAGTCGGTGCTGATCCAAGAGACCAACCCCGACGTGGGTTTTCAGCGACTACTATAACATTATTATGGTAAGTGATGATGTAGCCAAGGATAAATCATGCGTTTCTAGTAACAGCCTATTCACTCTTCTCTTGAATAAGTTCAGGTCATTGCGTTTAGGGAACACATCTTCCGAAAATCTTTCAAAACATATAAAAATAACACGAGAGCGAAGAAAAGAAAAATAATATTAATATACACGGATCATGATCAATAATAAAAACTAGAATAAAGACGCGATGTCAATTTTTATTTAATTTTATAATAAGTAGTTATAATGCGACGCGGAAATATAAAGAATAAAAAAAGTAGGTAATTGCCATTTTTAGGGTACCACAGCTAAAATGGCAAAAAACGGAACCCTTATAGATTCGTCATGTCTGTCAGTCAGTCCGTCTATCCGTCCATCCGTATGTCACAGCCACTTTTTTTCGAAACTATAAGTACTATACTATTGAAACTTGGTAAATAGATGTATTTTGTTAGCCGCATTACGATATTTACACAAAAATAGGAAATAAATTTTTGGGGGTATACTTAAAAAAACTGAAACTCTAAATGTTTTTTTTTCATCAAACCCAAAATACGTGTAAGGTATCTATGAATAGGTCTTTCAAAAATATGTTGAGGTTTCTATTCAGTGCGCAAGAGAAGCTTCCAAAGTGATATAATGTGCAATGCAATTTACCTTCCATATATCTTACTTGTTGCTACGGAACCCTTCATGGGCGAGTCCGACTTGCACTTAGCCAGTTTTTTTTATTTCAAAACTGTGACATTCAAACGTTCCCATCATTCTAGTAAAAATAACAATTCATGTAAAGTTTAATAACAATTATTATATGTAGTTATTGGATAATATTCAGCCATAAAAGCAGCCATTTTTATTACATTTGGTATATATAATTAACATATTGACTTTTAAATCGAAACTGGTTTGTAAAAATTAGCCTTTTGTAATTTTTCATCCAATCATACATTTTCTTTTGTCGGTTGGTCCGTCTAACAATTGTTACAGAATACTGTATAATATGGCTCCAACGGCTGTCAGTTCTGCGGCTAATATGACCAGCCCACTGCCACTTCAGTTTGCTAATTCGGTGGGCTATGTCGGTGACTCTGGTTCTCTGTCGGATTACATCATTTCTGATGCGGTCCTTCAGAGATATTCCGAGCATAGCCCTTTCCATAGCTCTTTGAGCGACTTTGAACCGGTGGACTAGTCCAGCCGTGAGTGTCCACGTCTCGGCACCGTAAGTCATGACCGGGAGGACGCACTGGTCGAAGGCTTTCGACTTAAGACTTTGAGCCGTAAAGTCCTTGAGTGGAGACCGCGACTCGGTAAGCGTAGTGTAGGACGCCCTGCGACAAGATGGGATGATGACATTCGAAGGCTGGCTGGTGTGGGCTGGATGGAGTGATGATGATGATGATGATGTCTGTATAATATAATTAAGTCGGATACTTGTATTTTATGCTCTTTTACAAAAAAGAATAACAATAAATGAAAAATAACTATGTTCTTAGGTATACAGAGTCACCGGGCTAAATAAACCGGCCGGGACATGATTGAATATAAATTTGTTTTTTTTTCCTTTTGTTTTATTTTTATGTATTTTTTAATGGTTTTATGATTTGCTTTCTGTTTCTGCCAAATTGTGTTCTGTTTACAATTGCTGTATGTTCTGTGTTGTGATGTCTATAATAATAAATATTTTGTTTCTTTCTTTCTTTTCTTTCATTAAATTCCCTCACCCTTAAAATATTAAAAGTAGGTAACGGCTTTCGTCATTGAGAAGTATTTACATGTGTGTTTGTCAGTTACTTGCTGACTTGTTGATTTGTTCATTCCTTGATAGCCTTTAAGGTGATGGTCAGGGCACACTAGCGACGCGAATCGATTTTATTTTAGCTACTAAACTGGATCTATTTTAAACAATTTCGGGGTTACAACATCTCCGAAAACACTTATACTATTTATTAAATATTATTTTTGTACGCGAAAAATTGATTCACGCCAAAAGTGGCCGCTTTTGGCGTGAATCAAGTTTTGGCGTACGCGTTGGACCCAACATTTGTGCATGGTTATTTAAAAAATACCTAGCATAAGTGTTTGCGGAGAGGTTGTAACCCCAAAATTGTTTAAAATAGATCCGGTTTAGTAGCTAAAAATTGAAATCGATTGGCGTCGCAAGTGTGCCCTACCCGTGAACCAAACTTAGTTGGTTTGGTTCACGGGTAGGGCAGGGTAGGGCACGTTTCAGGAACTGACCGAAACGTGCACATTTCCTCACCTTTTTTCCCTCACCGTCGAACTAGTAGTAGAAATGCACACATTTTTGAAAAATACAGATGTGATGCTCGGATTCGAACCACGACCCCCCCCCGCATGAAAGGCGAGTTCTTATCGAATGAGCTTCCATCTCATGTTTATCGTATTTAATTGTTATCGATAAATTCGTATCCCACCCCTATAAACAGACAATGCAAGGTCCTACACATTACCGCAAATACTCGAATGACGTCAAAGCCATAAGGATTTAAGACCAAACCTCCTTATTCCAAAATACATCTTAAGACATTCAGCTTAAGGTAGAAATTCGAATAGATATTTTTTGTTTGAATTGCTTAAAAAGTTAAAATGTTTGCTTTCTGTGGTTTTAGATTTATTTCCAAGGATTCGTGCGCGTTGAATAGTAAATATATATGTAATGTATATAATGGAATTCAAGATATATAAATATGTGTGAATAGAACTTTGCCTTAGCTTTCGAATTTTGCTCTTCGTATAGATACAGGTCAGATCTTTTGAGCAGATTAATAATATTATTAATCAAATAAATTTTCACAGTGCAAGGTTGGCAGCGCACTTGTGACTCCACTGGTGGCAATCGCTTACCATCAGGTGATCCGTCTGCTCGTCTGCCGCCTATCACATAAAAAATTGTGCCTGGAATGTATGGCTGATATTTTTATAACTACATTATAACTGAATTGTTACATTAACGTGTGTGTTTTTTGTATCAAAAAACACACCCTGTTTTAAGGTGACGGGTAGGGCACACTAGCGACGCCAATCGATTTTAATTTTTACCTACTAAACCTGATCTATTTTCAACAATTTCGGGGTTACAACCTCTGGGCAAACACTTATACTATTTATTAAATAACCATGCACAAATGTTGTGTCCGTTCGTGTATGCGAAAAATTGATTCACGCCAAAAGTGGCCGCTTTTGGCGTGAAATATTATGTAATCTACCGCTGATTCGGAATGTCAATTTCTACCGAGAAGAATCAGCAAGAATCTTTTCAAATAATATGGTAATTACAATTTTCATTCTTATACAAATGTTGATTCCAGTGACAGTATGATATACAATGCTTATAATCAATATCGTTTAGATAAATCGTCAAAGAAAAAATATGAAATGAATTATACATTAGAGGACAGGCGAAGAGATCAACATGTCCAGGAATCCTAATCATTCAAATAATCATCTACTTTATAGTAGCCTTTCTGCATTAGGCAGTTTTTTACATGCAACTTAAACTTATGTACAGGTAAATCAATGATATTTCGAGGTAACTTATTAAACATTCTAATGCTCAATCCTACAAATGAATTTCCAGTTTTATGTAGTCTTAGATTTGGGACAGCAAGCCTATGTTTATATCGCGTGTTAAAGCTATGAAAATCTGATTTTTGCGAGTAAAGGTGCAAGTTCTTGCGTACAAACATAATACAACCAAAAATGTATTGAGATGATACAGTTTTTCTTGAATACTTCTCTGAGTGAGTCACGTGATCTAAGACCGTAGATGGCACGGATGGCCCTCTTCTGCAAAATGAAGATGGCTTGTAAGTCAGCACCGGATCCCCACAGTAGTAGACCATATAACATCAGACTATGAAAATAGCTAAAATAAACCAGTCTCGCTGTTCCGATATCAATCAGATTCCTTATCTTTCTAACTGCATATGCAGCTGAACTAAGTCTTCCTGCCAAGACAGCAATATGAGGGCTCCATTGCAATTTTGTATCCAGAGTGATACCTAGAAAACTGTGGAGTTTATGATTTCGTTCGTATCCATTGAGCTACCATCGGAAAACATCGTAAGGAAACCCTCACGTCAACCGCTAGTTTCGGAACGTGTAACCATGACTCCATGATAGCCGTATGGTCCCCGGTAGAGTAGAATAGGCCACCCTCACTCTTACCGAGGTGTCGTAAAAGGCGACTAAGGTAAAGCTGCTGGCATGATCATCAGCACCCAGAGAAGGAAAACTCTGCATTTATATCAAAACCCTCGCCAACCCGTCTGCCAAGCGTGGTGAGTATGGCAATTACCCCTCATGTGATTGAGGGAGGCCCGTGCCCTAGCAGTGGGGACTTGAATGGGCTGACGTAGATTGCTATTAATTAAACATATAAACCAGCATATTTATTAATTTGTAAATATTATAGCATCTTTAGTTCAAGGTCAAAATATCCCCGATGTATACCTACTTGAAAAGCCTGGGCTATTCATTATCATACTCATACAAAAACACTTGCTTAGTATTATCCAACATGACCTTTTTACCTACTTGGAGAGGCTGTCAATGTAACTAAGTTGCGTGTGAGACGAGTAGCTAGAACACAGTACACAATGTAACCAGTATCTTATCTTTTTTTTCTAGGTCCAAACTGAAAATTCACAAGTGTTGACATTCAAAAGTGTTCTGTATGGACCAAAATTGAATAAAGCTCCAAACCGCTGCAGCACATGCTGAGCTTGGAGCTTGCTGACTACTTTACATTGTATCTTTTTTTCTTCTTTGGTCACTAGTTTATGAATTATCTTCTTATTAACCCCCCACGAAAATCGACGGGGTGTTATAAGTTTGACGTGTCTGTGTGTCTATCCGTGGCATCGTAGCTCTCGTACGGATGAACTGATTTTAATTTTGTTGTTTTTTGTTGGAAAAGTGTTTTTAGATATGTTTGATGAAAATTGATCCAAGATGGTCGCTGTCACAAAATTGCAGATTTACATATTGTATGACAACCCCCCTCGATATAGGTATCAAATAAAAGGGTTTGAGTAGTAAAATACAATAAACTATGAAAAATTTGATACAAGTTAAGATCTTAAGGAGTATCCCAGTTATTGTATTCAGCCTGTTAACAGACATTCAAATTTAAAGGAAAATAAATTTAAAAAAGCATTTGCAGGAAACAAGCAATTTATTCAAATTTTACCACTAGGTAGGCGTTTTAAATTAAAGTCACACACTTAATGTCACTGAGCAAATTGAAGTCCCGAAACGAAGTGTGAACGGGCCAGTAGTCATAAAGATAGTGTTGTTTAACTAGTTGGTCGAAACGTTCAATGTTCTACTGCTGGCTATCTCTATACTGTGGTTCTAACTTTATATGAGTATACTTAATGGCAAAATAACCAGTCTCGTCGTGTTTATTCTTTAATGAAGTTAAGCAACACTTTGATGTCAGAGCGAGACGAACCTGTCGAATCTTATTCATACATTTTATTGCTAAACGGTTGCTCTTTTGAGATACAGGGTGTATTGGTTGGCAGTTAAACTTATTTTATTCGTCATTTATTTTTTATTTCTTTATCCTCATCATTATTTCAGCCAATAGACGTCCACTGGACATAGGCCTCCCCCAATGTTCTCCACACAGATCGGTCCTGTGCCGCCCCCATTTTGTAATTTAATCTTTTTCTTTTCGTATTCAGGCGGGACTTAAACCCACACCTTTCCAAATCCGGGTGAATGTTCTACCAATTAGACCACTGAACACGTTACAAACCCGAAAAAAATTGTAAGTGCTTGATTCGAAATGTAGGTATATTTCATCAATATTGTAGGTATATTTACAATATCCAGTGGAAATATTATTACAAATATTTGACCACCAGTTAAGATGAGACTGCTAAATCAATAGTTGATATTTTTTGCAATCTTTTGCAATTTATTCTTAAGTAAATAACACACTTAAAAATTTCATCTCGTGTTCAGGCGCGACAGTGTGTTTTTAAGTGTTTTATATACTTAAGAATAAATTGAAAAATTTGCTATAAAAATGTCAACTAAATATGGTTCAGTCAAAATAATGATATCAAAAATAGATATAATAAAAGCGTCGGCAGAATACTACAACACCTTTGCGTTCTGGTGAGGAAATATTAAGGTGACGGCTAGGGCACACTAGCGACGCCAATCGATTTTAATTTTTAGCTACTAAACCGGATCTGTTTTATACAATTTCGCGGTTACAACCTCTCGGCAAACACTTATACTATTTATTAAATTACCATGCACAAATGTTGGGTCCGTGCGCAAACGCGAAAAATTGATTCACGCTAAAAGTGGCCGCTTTTGGCGGTAATAAATTTTTCGCGTACAAAAACTTAAAATTAAAATCAATTGGCGTCGCTAGTGTGCCCTACTCGTCACCTTAATATAGATAAACGTGTAGCCTAATACATCTACAAAAAAAATGCAACTACTAATTATTGATTTGTTATATTTTTTTTTTTTTTTTTTAATTCTAATGCAATTCCACGGACACTGGTTCCGTGCCTTTATTGTGCTTGTTTTTAAAGTGTTACAAATTATTTTTGATATTTGCTCCGCGATAAAATTAAACTAAATTTAATTACAATAACAATCTTAAGTTTAGGCAGTCGTGCATGGTTAATGTTAATAAAATGTACTAACCACCATGAAACGTATGTCAAAACCACCATGAAACGTAGAGCGTTCAATGAACTGCAAGTGGTATCCGTGGAAAAGCAGACCTGCAGGATAGTGCGAAGGAAAAACAAGACCATCGCACTCTTCTGCAGAGAACTTGATACCACGGAATTTCAACAAGCCTGCAAGGTGCTGGCAAAGATAGGCGAGAGGGGCACAAGCGAACGCGCTCCCTCAAAAACAATCAGTGTCGACGCCATGGTCGTGAGCCTCGAAAAGGGCATGGCCGAGGATTATCTTGGAGCCCTGGCAGCCTCAAAGCATCATGAAGTCATTGTCTACGAGGATAGAGGCCAAAACCTCAGTTATCTTAGACAGCGACCTCAAGAGCCAAATCCTGAAGAACGTCCCACCGACTGCTGGGACCATCCGATAGTCGGCACAGACATCAGCGGGTCCGAGCGGTTGGAGAACAGGATTGTCCAGGAAAGAGCTGAGGCTTCACAGGATGCGAGCACAAAAGAGAGCGACATCCTAAAGGAGAGAAAAAAGGAATCCGCACTCTCCACACTAAGCAGAGCAATAAGTTCAATCCCCGAAGTGGTAGCGAAAAGGCTGCGACGGATGAGAGAGATTGCAGCGCTCCAATCTGCGATTGAAAATATGGCGACCCCCACAAAAAAGTTGGGACCAGAGCCATCAACACCGAAAGACCGCACCCGAGCAGACATGGGACAAGTGACACCACCTGAACTCCGACCTGCGGTAGAACCAGAAGACCACATGCTCAATGCTTTCATAGAATTTGTAGCAGTCACTAGAGCCACCCGGAAAGTCAATGAGGATATCTGCAAAGAGATCATCACGACCTACGGGAGAGGTTTAGTCGGCCTAAACGGCAGAATGTTGCAAATCAAACTGAGGGAAGCTGAGGCAGCTATATACGACAACGACACCTCTACAGTCCTACTGGGAGAGATGTCGGGGTCCTATATGGCAGGCTACAGCAAGACGTGTGGTTTCGTGAATCTGGACGAAAACCAAAAGGAAGAGGATGGGAAGATTACTTTTAGAACACCTGCCGGAGACCCTTTAGTAGTGGTAGCTAAGTGCACCAAGGTGATGCTTGACGACAAAATTTTGGAAATGGCCAACACTATTTCTGGAGATTTGTCTGAAGGCAGAAAACCGGAGCACTGGATAAAACCTGCCATTGATTGGGTCAACGGAGTCCCAGGGTGCGGCAAGACGACATGGGTCATGTCCCAAATAAACGTCGAAGAGGACATGATTGTCACCACCACCACAGAGGCAGCAAATGACCTCAGAGAGAAGCTGGAATTACGAATTGGAGATAAAGCGAAGAAAAGAGTGAGGACCATGGCATCCCTACTTGTAAATGGTATGAGTAAGGGTGAATCGTGTACACACCTAGTGGTGGACGAAGCCCTTATGAACCATTTCGGATCCATAGTCCTGGCCATCCAAATAGTAAAAGCCAGCAAGGTTACGCTGCTGGGTGACAACAACCAACTCCCTTATATTGACCGCTGCAATCTCTTTCCCCTACACTACAACAGACCAAACAAAATCACCAACATCACAAAGGAGTTGTTGTGCACTTATCGCAACCCACAAGACGTAGCGTATGCCCTTAGAGAAATCTACAGTGGCATATACTCGGCTAACACCCGAACTAAGTCCCTACAGCTGAAACGATTTTCAGATGCGCAGATACCCAAGTCCGAAAGAACCCTGTATCTCGTTCACACCCAGGCCGAGAAAGCTCTCTTAATCAGCCAGGGGTACGGATCAGACGAAGGATCGCGCACTCTGACAATCCACGAAGCCCAGGGACAGACATTCGAGAACGTTGCGATAGTCAGAACAACTCCCAAACAGTCCCATCTCCTACAAAGTGTCCCACACGCGGTGGTAGCCATCTCCAGACACACAAAAACTTGTGTATATTATACAGATAACGCCACTAACGACGCCACAGCGCGCCTAATATCAATGGCATCGAAGGCTACCATCGAAAAAATAACCGAGTACAACCTCAAAATGGCGATCCGCCGGGGCGATGACGCGGTTAGGGACAAGCTTGCAAATAAAAGATAAAGTACTAACATACCCCTGAACCCTCCTCTGAGGTCCTTAACTACATAAAATCACCATACCTCCTACCCCAAAAAAAAAAAAAAAAAATAATAATGACAGATTTGTTATATTTGTATTATTTGGAGAATGGTTGTTATCGGTAAAAAAATTAAAATTGAAAATTTAAGAAACCCCCGACGGCGGCCATCTTGGATTTATATTCTGCTACTCAAGCCCTTTTAAATTATACCTATATTGTAGGAGTTGTGTTAAAACATACAATCCATATCTTTGTGACGGCGGCCATCTTGTATCGATTTGTATCCAACATAGCTATGAATACTCCCCCTTATTCATCTTTGAAACAAAAAAAAAATCGAAATCGGTTTATTTATTCGGGAGCTACGATGCCATAGACAGACACACACACAGACACGTCAAACTTATAAAACCCCGTCGATTTTGCGTCGGGGGCTAAAAATAGTTATAAATAGCATTATGACTGCGGAGTTCTATAAAAATATTAAGATTTAATTATACAAATTATTGTCGAAGTAAGTTTGTTTCTACGTTATGTAATTCGTATAATATGTACATAATTCTCTGCATAATGTATGAAGTAACTGTATTTGGCTACGATGGAATGGCACTTAAGCACTGGTTGCATGTGATAATAATATATTATTATTAGTAAAATGGCTGGTTTTGATATTTTTGATTGTGTAAAGTTATAATTAACTTGTGAACTTTTATAGTTTGTAAGATTTTTTTATGAGAGGTGGTAGACGAGCAGACGTATCACCTGATGGTAAGCAATTCCGCTGCCAATGGACACCCGCAACACAAGTGGAGTCACAAGTGCGCTGCCAACCTTTTCCCCTTCACCCCCATTGGGCCTCCGGTAACCTCACTCACACGGCAAAACACAGCGCAGGCGCTGCTTCACGCCGGTCTTCTGTGAGGTAGTGGTATCACTCCGGTCGAGCCGGCCCATTCATGCCTAAGCGTGGCTCTCTCGCTTTTTATGCTTCGTTAAGGTGACGGGTAGGGCACATAAGCGACGCCAATCGATTTTAATTTTGAGCTATTAAACCGGATCTATTTTAAACAAACGCGTACGCGAAAAATTGATTCACGCCAAAAGTGGCCGATTTTTATAGTGTTAAAATGTTATTCTACTCTTTTTACTCTATTATTTATTTTTTTGTTATTATTTATTTTTTTGTTTTTGTTTAATATTTTTTCCTATGTATTATTATTTATTTTTTTGTCTTTGTTTAATATTTTTTCCTATGTATTACTGTGTAATCTCCATATGCTTATGTTTTGTGTCCTGTGTATGTAAATCTTTTATGTGGTCAATAAATGTTTACTTAGGTACTTACTTTTAGTTCATGGTTTTTGAAGGCGGTTTTTTTTCGGAAAAAACGTCAAAGAGTGTGAAAGAGATCCAATAGGCTCTGACGCTGATTTTATACGGGTGCGGTAGAGAAAGAACGTCGCCCAGCAAGTCACCCCAGTACTTACAGCTTCGCGCAGTTTCTCAAGTATGGCTTTCTATGAAAAGGCTCAGAATCAGAATACTTTATTTGCATAATTTTAGGTACATAATGTGATGTTACAATGTTATTTGGTATCACTGAAGTTTGCTTAAGTTAAGAAGCGTGCAAATATTTAATAACGGTATACATAGATTTAAAATAACAATTCAATGTCACTTAAAAATAACAATGATGTAAAAACTTGTCAGTAATATCTACTCTATTGCCTAATTATAATTCATTCAAATAATGGGATTGTTAAATTAATGTCACTTATTTTTAAAATCTAAATCAAAATATTCATCGTCAGCCCATTTAAGTCCCCACTGATGGGGCACGGGCCTCCCTCAATCACGTGAGGGGTAATTGCCATACTCACCAAGCTTGGCAGACGGGTTGGCGAGGGTTTTGATATAAATGCAGAGTTTTCCTTCTCTGGGTGCTAATGATCATGCCAGCAGCTTTACCTTAGTCGCCTTTTACGACACCTCGGTAAGAGTGAGGGTGGCCTATTCTACTCTGCCGGGGACCACACGGGGCCACGGGGACCACAGCGAGTAAAAAGACCTTTCCACAAGCCACGTCTGTAGTTTGCTATAGAAGTGAGCTCCACTCAGACCTCTCCTTTCATCAGGAAACGAATTAAAGACTCTGATGGCCATATGAAATGAGCTTTTTTGAGCCATGGTTAATCTGCAAGTCTGTTTAGGGTGCATGTCTATGTATTAGTATTGGATTAAGTACTCTGTGACCTATGAGGGGAAACTAAGTAGTCATGCTCACTCAAATGTCTCTGAGGTGGTGGCGTTATGTGGCGGGTCATTACATTCCCTCTAATATGGTTGAGTGAAATGATGGCTGACACATACGTCATACTTGTGAACAGGTGCCACCTTTGGGGACTGGTCCGCTTCGGTTTACCTCATATTTAGCTTTTAATTTGCTTCATTCTATTTTGTGTTGCATTAGACTGTATGACTTGGTATGAGGATAATAAACCATTGTAAAAAAGTTGGCGATTAAAAAGAGTAACTGGCGAGTTTCTTGCCAGATCTTCTCGACCAGAAACAACTTTCCGAGCCGGTGGTAGAATCGCATTATGTTTATTTACTTTTTTTAGTATATTTTATGCATCAACATATATATGTATTAACATGTAAATTATTACATAAGTACTTATAAATAGTTTTAAGTCATTCAAATGTATGACGATTTGTAAGTGCTGTGTACAAGCCTATGCAAATAAAGAATTATTTGATTTTGATTTTACTATTGATGAAGTCGTTTTTAAAACATCACGACGAGATTTCTAATACAAAGAAACATGATTGTTAATATTCTTTAAATTAACAAAAGGCGTCCTTATAAAGAAAACCAATTTATAAGTAACTTACATGTTAGTTTCGCCATCTAACGAATGGTCATAAGTAATTTGTCACCGTTTGAGTGTTGCCATATGTACGGCAATGAGAAGGTACCGGGCAGGTAATGAGAAGGTACCGGGCAGGTAATGAGAAGGTACCGGGCAGGTACTATGTGGGGTAACTGGGGTATAGGAAGTTAGTGTTATTGATTAAGGTGACGGGTAGGACACACTAGCGACGCCAATCCTTTTTAATTTTTAGCTACTAAACCGGATCTATTTAAACAATTTCGGGATTACAACGTCTTCGCAAACACTTATACTATTTATTAAATAACCATGCACAAATGTTGGGCCCGTTTTTGTACGCGAAAAATTGATTCACGCCAAAAGTGGCCGCTTTTGGCGTGAATAAATTTTCCGGCCGTGGTATCACTCCGGTCGAGTCGGTTCATTCATGCCGAAGCGGGGCTCTCCCACTCCACACAGTAACAATAATTTGTTTATTTAATTTAATCATTATAACTTGTTGACTTAAAATTTACACATGAAAAAAAAACATAAAGTAAATCACAACTTTTAATAGCTAAAAGTGGCCATTTTTCGAAATTATGAAGATTTTGAAAAATGATTGAAATGCGTCTCAAAAAAATTTTTTTTTTATTTTCATATCAGAAAAAAAATCCTTTTTATGTTTTTTCTTTTACCCAGAAATACCTAAATAGGTTTATTTAATTTTCCATTACATTTTTAACTATGAATTCTATACATACGTAATAAATAAGTAAGTTGTATTTAGTGACACGTATTTATAATGCAAAACATCATAGAAAAAAAACATAAAAAAATCTATGAAGATGTAAAAAAATCTCAAAAACTTTTCTTCCTGAAAAATGGAAATTCTCTATACTGAACTCGGCAACAAAAACATGTCCATGGCAACACCATGTCAGAACAACTTACTTATTAGTATGTATGGATTGGTTCCTTCGTTTCGACATACACACAATAGCATTATGTAATTTGTATGTTAGGTCATTTGTTATGTATGAAATACAAAGGACATGAATGAACAGACAACGGCGTGTTAGGTGATACAATATGACGAATTTCTTTGAGCGACATTAGACCTTATTCGTTGGACATAAGGATGCGAATCGTATGAATATGAAAGTTCTTAGAAATTAGATCAACACAAATGTGCTGCTAACCTTTGAACTCCCCTTGCTGAATCCTTAGGTACCTACTCTCACTCACTCGGCGAAACACAGCGCAGGTGCTGCTTCATGCTGGTTTTCTGTGAGGCCGTGGTATCACTTCACTCCGGTTAGCTGGCCCATTCATGCCGAAGTGTTCTGACACGGTTTACTTTTAGATTTTATAATTTTTCTTATTCTACATTAGTCTTAGTTTGGGCCAAAAATTGTTTATTATTATTGGGAATGATGGCAGACGAGCAGACGGACCACCTGATGGTAAGCGGTTGCCGCCGCCCATTGACACACCAATAGAGTCCCAAGTGCACTGCCAGGTTGGCAGCTCACTTGTGACCCTAAAAACCTTCCTATTCCCCGGATTGGGCCTCCTACCTCACAGCGAAACACAGCACAATGCTGGTTTTCTGGTGGAGCCGGTCTTTTCATGCTGAAGCGTGGCTCTCCCACGATTAGTGATGTTATCTCAATATACTTCTTCTTCTTCATCGTGCGGGCTGTTCCGCTATCAGGCAGCAGTTGTGTCCATTTCGCGTGCTTAATTTACTTATAATTTATTTATTTGTGCCGTGTGGTCCCGGCAGAGTAGAATAGGCCACCCTCACTCTTACCGAGGTGTCGTAAAAGGCGACTAAGGTAAAGCTGCTGGCATGCTCATCAGCACCCAGAGAAGGAAAACTCTGCATTTATATCTAAACCCTCGCCAACCCGTCTGCCAAGCGTGGTGAGTATGGCAATTACCCCTCATGTGATTGAGGGAGGCCCGTGCCCCAGCAGTGGGGACTTAAATGGGCTGATGACGATATATTTATTTATTATTATCTTTTGGGGTAGGTACCCCACAAGATAATAAAGTAGTATATCGACTATTTAATTACTAGTCGCGACTAGTTCCAGCGTCCGGCTCTGTGCGACCTTGCGCTATGTCGCGAAGGCCGACTGGTCCACCAGTCATACTTTTTGGTCGCATACTGTCTCTAGACAGACTCTGCACAGAGAGCTTGTTTTAATAATAATCTTTTATATGCTTATTTTGTGCCCGAAAATTCCAATTTATTTTGAACTTGGCGTCTTCACGGTCGTGCACGTCATTATCTATTGATTCAATTTATGGAAAAAAAATTGATTCACTGACAAACTAACGCCCTGTTGGTCTAGTGGTTTAAGTACCGGGTCGTGATCTCGGGGTCCCCGGTCGAGCGAAAAGTATGTTTCGAATTTTTCTCCCATATCGCGGGTTTGTGATCACCAATCCGCATTTGGTAAGCGCGGTGATTGAGCCTAATCCCATCTTAGTAGCGATGACTTGATTTCTATGATGCAGGCTTTTGTCCTGCAGTGGGACAGTTTATAGGCTGATACTTTACTGACGAACTGATGGCAGGATTCTCAAAACAGAAACTTTAAATGACAAATTGGGAAAAATATAAAATTACGCCAAGTTCAAAATAAATTGGAAATTTTATCGTCGGTTTTTTTTAATAATATGGCTCTACCCGAAGATATCTTGCCAACCTCAAGTTAATTATTGAGAATAAGTACCTAAGTATTATAAGATAACAGTCGAAGTCAGTCACAGTCACTCAATTTTGTCGACCTACGGATTCTGCCGATACCACTTTAATCGCGGGTTTTATGACTCTATTAGGTCCAAAATAGATTTAGGAGCATATTGTCACGTGACAACTCACTCGACACACCACAGCAGTGTTAAGAACGATACAATTCAACGATTCTTATTATCAGGATCACTTCGCACTTCACTGTTTATTTGTGAAACACCAAATTTGTTCACTAAAGACCACTAGAAACTAAATTAAAACCTTTGAATTGCATCAGCCCACGTGGAGTGTTTGACTCCTACCAACAGAGTCCATATTTCTCTTAAACAATTAACATTTTAACGTCAAACATTTGGTTTAATATCAAATGGGGAAAGACAGATTGTAGAAGGTAACCTAATTTTTAGTTTTCTGTCACTTTTTGCCCAAATACTCAAACGCTTCTTTAACTTGAGAGCTATACTCAAATATTAACATTGTTGCCACTGTCATAAAGTCGTGTCGCGAATGTCGACTGATAGAGACAGACTTTACACATAGAGCTTGTTTTAATAATCTTTTAAATGCTTATTATGTATCCGAAAATTCCTATTTAGTTTGAACTTGGCGCTTTCACGGTCGTGCAACGTTATCATCATTCAATTCATAATTGACAAATTGACTGATTGACGAGCTGATGGAATGATTCTCAAAACATTGATAAGTAGTTATGTAATTACAAATTATAACCGATTTCGGCTAGGGAGGCCAATCTTAATGATCAGCCATTTACGCAGGATATATTATAGTGCTCAAGTGGGTGTGCAAACACAAGTGCACTGTCTATTTCCCTCCCCGATGGGACACCAGTGTGACACGACCGGAGAGGGATCGCAGGACCAACGGATTAACGTGCTTTCCGAGGCTCGGGGTACATACAAGACCGCCAACTTCCAGACTCCAGGCTGACACTGCGAATTTCTTAACAGAAATACTCAGGTAATAGATCCGGTTAAGTAGCTAAAAATTAAAATCGATTGGCGTCGCTAGTGTGCCCTACCCGTCATCTTAAGGTTATGAAAGGGTCGCGCCGGCGACTTCGTAAGCTCCTCCTTGGATATTATAAAATTGTTAAGCGAAATACTGGCTGTGGGTGCGCTGTGGTACGTTATGCCAATATAGAGATTTTTCTGGTGACGGTAACTTTTAAGTTCACACACATCCCGTAAACTAGGTATTCTGTTTTTCGCAGATAGGCAAAAAGTATGAATATGGCGCGAACATTCTTATAAAAATATTAAAATGTGTTAAAGATCACATTCGCTTGTATTTACAAGCGAAAAATAATCTTGGACGAGTAACCTTTAGCGGCCATATTTGACATTTCAACACATCGGAGTGGAAAACAAAATGGCGTCCACAGTAATTTTATTCGAAATGGGTTTTTATCGTATCTTTCTGTAACTCTATCAATATAGAAAATATTTTGTGATTACGGCTCGCTTGATGGTAGGCTTTATTGAGGCAAAAAAAAAAAATGAATACTTACCATGCATTGTGAGTGAATGGTAGCTCATTGTCAGTCCTTTAAGGTGACGGGTAGGGCACACTAGCGACGCCAATCGATTTTAATTTTTAGATACTAAACCGGATCTTTTTTAAACAATTTCGGGGTTACAACCTCTCGGCAAACACTTATATCTACTATTACCAACGCGTACGCGAAATATTGATTCACGCCAAAAGCGGTCACTTTTGGCGTGAATCAATTTTTCGCGTGCAAAAACGGACACAACATTTATGCATGTTTATTTAATAAATAGTATAAGTGTTTGCCGTGAGGCTGTAACCCCGAAATAGTTTAAAATAGATCAGTTTTGGCAGCTAAAAATTTAAATCGTTTGGCGTCGCTAGTGTGCCCTACCCGTCAACTTAAGTAGAATTATTTGGAGGAAAGACTGGCTACACTGGTGACATTCTGCGATATTTTTATCTGTTTTTCATTCGTTCTTAGTTTTGCCGAATACCAACGATCGCACAGATGTGCACCCCAACCAGGCTGACCTTTTCATAAAAAGCCATATAGGAAAAACCGTGCGAAGCTGTCAGTACTGGGTGACGTGTTGGGCGACGTTCTCTCTCTATCGCACTCGTATAGAGATGCTTTAACGCTGCGTCAGGGCCGGTTGGATCTCTTTCTCACTCTGTGAAGTTTATCCCGAAAATGGCACATTCAAGTTCCATGTCGTGATCGGATTTTATTGACGCTTTGTATCTATTACAAACCATAGACGAAGTTTGTTTGACCTTTGTCTAATCTCTATTAGATAATAGCCGAACAATAGTATTTTCGTGAAACCGGCACAAAAGATGGAAAGTGGCCTCGGTCAATGATTTGTTCTAGTAGTGATGTCCTAAATTTATATTAAATATAGGGTACTAATTAAACAAGCTTCTTTTTAATAGTATTATTCGCCTCAGAAAATATATGTTACCTTCTAAATTACTAAGTCGGCCACAACCAATGCGCGTCTTAATAATAGTATCTCAGACACTAGTTATCTTATATGTAAGCCACTGTAAATATAACTCAGCATAGTGGTTATTTTTTAGCATCTAAATTTGTGGTATGCAGTCAAATAGGAAGCTTCTAAAGTATTCATATATGACACCAAAATAGTAAGAATATTAGCCTCCAATTGCATAATTTAGTATGAATAAAATGTAACTCATCCTACATTAATCGATTGTTAAATGTACCTAAAATTTTCATCAAATAGTGTAATTAAAGCAACTACATATTATTATTATGTATTACACATGAACTATTAAGGACAGTCAGTCAGAGCGATGGTAGCCTAGTGGTTTAGAACGCGCCCTCCATGCGGAGGGTCGATTTCTCTAGATGTTTCAAATCTATGTGCATATTTCTATATTTACCTCGGCGGTGAAGGAAAACATCGTGAGGAAACCTGCTCGTTTGGGATAGTTTCAGAAGCGTGTAACCATGATTCAGTTGGTCTTGTTCCTCTGTCAAAGGGTTGCGAAGGTCGGACGGCAGTCGTTTCATTGTAATTACCACGCTCTCCGAATCCTGAATCATGATCAAAGCGTACCCTGGGCTCCAAAGCCCAGCTTTGGACTCAACCGGGAATCATACGCAAATATGAAGAAGAAGAAGAACTATTAAGGATAGTCATAGTAAAACCATTTATTTATGCAAATCAATTTGTGTATTAATATGTGTAACAAGTACAATCATTTATAGAAAAGTAATTAATAAACATTAACACGTACAATTTCGTGATTAAAAGAAAAAGAAAATAAGGCTTCGGCACAAGTATCGAATAGCGCTCTCTGATTGGTGCAAATGGCCGGTTGCTGTCATGTCGCGCACTCGCGCCAAATCGTACAGTGGCTATTTTCACGATAAAAGAATATGAAGTATTATTTTACATGTTAAGTTATAATATATGATGTTGACTATTGAAGCTTGAATACATAATTTTTGAGGAGCTTGTATTGAAGCTGTAAAACGTAATATGGTGATGAGTTACAAATTTCGTGGCTGGGTTAGTAAATTAGTTTGCAATGTATAAATCAGAAGGACAAGGAAAATTAATTGTTGATATTGACTTGACGCTTTCTTTATCATTTTTAGTTGGCGTTGTAAAGAAGATGAATCAGTTAATTAAAGGCTATGTCAATTTCCCGGTGCTTAGTTAGTAAATTAGAAGTTTGCGCGCGTGGCCAAATAAAAATTCTGTGGCCTTGTTTATTATTTCTCTTAAATATATATTTAAGAAATAACAGATTATATTTATGAGATCTGAGCAACACGTTAAGAGATCTGTGCAAGACTTAATAAATTCGTTTTTGCTCTCAGTCATATCACTCAAATTGTGTCACAAGAGGCTGCTTTAATGGTTGGTATAATTACAATGGTTATGTAAATTCGTCTTTACGCTATGGAGCCTTAATTTGGGGAAACTGTACACAAGGATAAAGCATTTATCGTTCAAAACAGAGAGACTCCTGTCAACCCTTTTTTAGGAAACATAAATTACTTTCTTTAGCTTGTCTCTATATGCTTGTCTTTATATCTTCGATTGCTGTTTATTTGTGCATCAGCACCAAAATTTGTTTGCCCAAAAATATCACATATCTAATCGAAATTTACGATCCATATACAAAAATAAACTTGTGAGGCCTTTGTCTATGTAAGCTCTTAAATCCAAAAACACCTATTTTATCTGTAAAAAAAAAATTAAGAGACAATTCAAGTCGTTAGAGTTTTCAAAATTTAAAATAGAAGGAAAAGAATGGTTAACTTGTAATTGCTTTTATAGTGTCCAGGAATATTTAGATTATAAAATATAAAAAAAAACAAATTTGATAGTGTTTTTAACTGAGTATAACCATAATGTGTATATATATGCCTGAAAAGATAGGATCAAGTGATATTATATGTAACTTTTTTAAGATCATTTTTGAAACCTTGTTTTCCATACACAATAAAGAACTTACTTTCCTTTTTTTTTATTATGAACTGTAGGCTAACGCTTGATCACAATCTCACCTGATGGAAAGTGACGATGAGGTCTAGGATGTAACACGTTCGCCTAGAAGATGCCTGTTCACTCTTGCCTTAAAGATGTCCAGATTGTAGTTGTCCGGAAAAACAGACCTTGGCAAGGAGTTCCATTCCTTAGCTGTCCGCATTATGAACGTGGAGGCAAATCGCTTCGTGCGGATAACCTGACCGATCAATGATTAAAATCACGAAATAATGGGCAGGTGGTGACTCGTCACTCACTTAGGTATTATTATTGATTGCTTAGATTTGAATATCTTTATTATCTCCTAAACTTCCATCGCTGTACCTACTATAGCAATCAAAACGTAGGTTTATTTAAGTGTATAAGTAAGTAAGTAGGTCACAACACCTCACATATGCAGGTCACTCAATCATTAGCACCTATTATCGAATCACCTCGAGGGACAGCCCATCACTACTGAGTAATAGTGACGTAACAGTTAATTGGTACAAGTTATTTTAGATTGCTATCTGGTAGCTGTTAATTTATGGTATATGATTAGGTCAATTTTTAGTAGGTTGACATAAAATTAACTATTTTAATCGTCAATAATACATTACTTCATGACACTAAATACACTTAAGGCAAAGGGCACCGCACAATAGCGACACCAATTGATTTAATTCTATAACTTCTAAACTGGAAATATATTTACCAATTGTAGACCGCCGGATACTCGGCAAACATGTATAGGTAGGTACTATTTATTTAATAGAGCTTAGTATACGGTTTAAATTCGAGATAAAGCGTATTGACACACAGACAGACAGACAGACAGACGGACTGACGGACGTATTCGGATAAGGTGCGGAACCCTAAATATATCCAATAATAGTATTGTAATGTCATTTAATATGTAATCATTTAATACGCATTTAATATGTGTCCGTTATAACCTCTCGGCAAACACTTATACTATTTATTAAATAACCATGCAAAAGAGTTGGGACCGTTTTTGTACGCGAAAAATTGATTAACGCCAAAAGTGGCCGCTTTGGCGTATAATAAATAGTATAAGTGTTCGCCGAGAAGTTGTAAACCCCGAAATACTTTAAAATAGATCTGGTTTAGTTACTAAAAATTCAAATCGATTGGCGTCGCTAGTGTGCCATACCCGTCACCTTAATGGGATTTTAAACACACATTTGTGTGCATGAACCTGATGTCTGTTTGTATTGGTCTGGGTGGTTTCTATGTATTATAAGTATGTATTTACGAAAGAAAAGTATTATATGTATATATATTTGTAATCCCATTGTTGATTCTAATATCCGTAACACATGTGCTTGAGCTACCTATCTCAGAGTCAGATCAAGGTATGTGATGTTTAGAAATATTAAAATTTATTAAAGGTAGGCAGCGCACTTGTTCCGTCAGTATTGCGCATGTCTCTGGGTAACAGCGATAAATTGCTTCATCATCAGCCCATTTAAGTCCCCACTGCTGGGGCACGAGCCTCCCTCAATCACATGAGGGGTAATTGCCATACTCACCACGCTTGGCAGACGGGTTGGCGAGGGTTTAGATATAAATGCAGAGTTTTCCTTCTCTGGGATGCTGATGATCATGCCAGCAGCTTTACCTTAGTCGCCTTTTACGACACCTCGGTAAGAGTGAGGGTGGCCTATTCTACTCTGCCGGGGACCACACGGCGTATATATTTACCAGAAATAAATTGCTTACCATCTGGTAATCCGACTGCTCATCCGCCACCTAACACTTAAAAAAAATCTCACAGGTCATTGACACGAATCAAACTTTAATCATAAAGAACACAACTTCCTATTGAATCGATTACAAAATGGCTGTATGATTGAAGTCTCGATTCAAATCGATTGGAGTCAATTTCGTAACGGTTAGCTCACGCTCGATGTGGTCAGGTTACAAAAGAAATGGTCGAAGAATATAGAATCAATATTTAAACATTGTTTTGTAATATTGAGAGTGGTACCTCAGTCAATAAGAAAATGCGGCTTTCAAAAAGGTCGTAGGTTCTGTTAGGCGACGGGTAAGGGGTCAACTAGCTACGCCATTCGATTTTAATTTGAAGCTACTAAACCGGATCTATTTTATTTCGGTCGTTACAAGCTCTCGGCAAACACTTATACTATTTATTAAATAACCAAACCATCGCAAAAGAGTTGGGTCCGTTTTTGTACGCGAAAAATTGATTAACGCCAAAAGTGGCCGCTTATGGCGTATAATAAATAGTATAAGTGTTCGCCGAGAAGTTGTAAACCCCGAAATACTTTAAAATAGATCTGGTTTAGTTACTAAAAATTTCAAATCGATTGGCGTCGCTAGTGTGCTGGTTTCTATGTATTAATAGTAGTATGTATTTCGAAGAAAAGTATATATGTGTATATATATTGGTAATCCCCTTGTTGATTCTAATATCCGTAACACATGTGCTTGAGCTACCTATCTTAGAGTCAGACCAAGGTATGTGATGTTTAGAAATATTAAAATTTATTTAAAGGTATGCAGCGCACTTGTTCCGTCAGTATTGCGCATGTCTTTGGGTACAGCGATAAAGGGCTTCATCATCAGCCCATTAGTAAGTCCCCACTGCTGGGGCACGAGCCTCCCTCAATCACATGAGGGGTAATTGCCGTACTCACCACGCTTGGCAGACGGGTTGGCGAGGGTTTAGATATAAATGCAGAGTTTTCCTTCTCTGGGTGCTGATGATCCTGCCAGCAGCTTTACCTTAGTCGCCTTTTACGACACCTCGGTAAGAGTGAGGGTGGCCTATTCTACTCTGCCGGGGACCACACGGCGTATATATTTACCAGAAATAAATTGCTTACCATCTGGTAATCCGACTGCTCATCCGCCACCTAACACTTTAAAAATTTCTCACAGGTCATTGACACGAATCAAACTTTAATCATAAAGAACACAACTTCCTATTGAATCGATTACAAAATGGCTATATGATTGACGTCTCGATTCAAATCGATTGGAGTCAATTTCGTAACGGTTAGCTCACGCTCGATGTGGTCAGGTTACAAAAGAAATGGTTAAAGAACATAGAATCAATATTTAAACACTGTTTTGTAATATTGAGAGGTGGTACCTCAGTCAATAAGAAAATGCGGCTTTCAAAAAGGTCGTAGGTTCTTTTAAGGCGACGGGTAGGGTCAACTAGCTACGCCATTCGATTTTAATTTGAAGCTACTAAACCGGATCTATTTTAATTTCGGGGTTACAAGCTCTCGGCAAACACTTATACTATTTATTAAATAACCATGAACAAATATTGGACCCAACATTTATGCATGGTTAGGTATTTAATAAATAGTACAGGTGTTTGCCGCCTGCCGTGTGGTCCCCGGCAGAGTAGAATAGGCCACCCTCACTCTTACCGAGATGTAAAAGGCGACTAAGGTAAAGCTGCTGGCATGATCATCAGCACCCAGAGAAGGAAAATCTCTGCATTTATATCAAAACCCTCGCCAACCCGTCTGCCAAGCGTGGTGAGTATGGCAATTACCCCTCATGTGAATTGAGGGAGGCCCGTGCCCCAGCAGTGGGGACTTAAATGGGCTGATGATGATGACATGTGTTTGCCGAGAGGTTACAACCCCGAAATTGTTTAAAATAGTAAACCGGTTTAGAAGATAAAAATTAAAATCGATTGGCGTCGCTAGTGTTCCCTACCCGTTACCTTAAAGTAAAAGTATCAGCCTATAAACTGTCCCACTGCAGGGCAAAGGCCTCCGTCATTGAAATCAAGTCATCGCTACTATGATGGGATTAGGCTTAATCACCACGCTTGCCTAATGCGGATTGATGAGCACAAGCCCGAGCTACGAATAAATTGCAAAAAAATTGCTATACCCAAAAAATCATATTAAAAAAATATTTTTTGAAAAAAAGAAAAACTCACCAAAACCTCCTGTCGCAGCCACTTTCAACTTCACGAGTGTCTATCCTTCACATTAACACTTTTCACTTCACTTCACTTCACTGCACATTATCCATCACCAATTCACCACCTGCTAGCCGAAGTAATAATCGTAATAGTAAAATAGAATGTAAATTGCTACAGCATAGAGTGCAAATTTGAAATACAGATACAAAAAGTCTTTGATGAATGATTTTATTGTTTCGGTTATGCCCTTGGGGGTGGGGGGTGAAGTGGTTTCTTGCATTTAATTGCCAATTTTTGTCTGTAACAATATTTTTTTGGATTTAGTAAATTTTGTTAGTAATTTAAATTGTCTGTTTGTTAATTACATACATCTAATAGTTAATATAAACATCGTTAATCTGTAGCTATTAATCTATTTCTATGTATTTGGCCTCTGAAAATGACAACCACTGTCAGATGTCACTTTGACATAACTAGTATATTTGTATTGTGAAATCTGACAGCTGACAGATGTCATCAACAAAATGTCATTCCCGCCATAATGGACTTTTGCTGTTTTGTTTGGCTATTTTTGTGCTTTTTGTTTGTTTTTTTTTTTATTAAAAAGGGAGGCAAACGAGCAAGCGAGTCACCCGATGGTAAGGGATCACCGCCGCCCATAGACATCAGCCACACCAGAGGGAGTGGAGATGCGTTGCCGGCCTTTTAGGAAGGTATAGGCTCGTTTCTTGAAGCTCGCAATGTCGTAACGGTTCGGAAATACCGCTGCGGGAAGTTGGTTCCACAATGAGGAGATTTAATGAAGATAAACTGTATTGGAATACATATTGAATTTTTTTTTGGACAGTGAACGAATCATGATCCTAATTTTCCTCAACTGATATTAAACCAAACGTGTATGACATAAAGGTGATAGTATATTCAAGAAATATTTGTAAACTTTGACGTGTTGCTGTCAATGTCATTTTTAGGACAAAATTGAGAGCCTAATTCAAAGCAGACTTTACAAACGAATCGGAGATTCCCTCCCTTTCACACGCTCTGTGTCTCCTTTGTTTGGATGTGCACAGATTTTTGACTTATCGCTTCGTCTTCGTCTATTTTTGAAATTTTTCGTTCATTACGGGACGGCTTTAATTCAAGCCACCAGGCTGGTTGCACTGGATGATGCTACTTCAATGACTTAAGGCAGATAGATAGTTAATGCACAAAATACACAATTTAAGTACCTACTCAGGTAGGCATTACAGAAATTTAATTAATTCGTGAAACAGTGTCGTAGCAAAGTAACAAAATTGGTGTTTCCACAAAATGCCTAGAGCTAGCCTTTTTTTCTCACCAATTCGTATTTTTTGTCGCTCCAGTAACAAACAGTGTGTCTAAACATTATGAAAGTGCAAAGATTTCTTTGAAACTACCGGCAATAATTGTGTTTGATGTAATTTTATGACGAGACGAAGCAGTGTGAAATCGACATCGCAATGGCCGGTATGACGAAGTTAGACTGCCATAAACACAGTATGGAAATAAGCAGTAGCATGAACTGCGCCGTGTGAGTGAGGTTACCGGAGGCCCAATGGGGGGGAAGGGGAAAAGGTTGGCAGCGCACTTGTGACTCCACTGGTGTTGCGGGTGTCCATGGGCGGCGGAATTGCTTACCATCAGGTGATCCGTCTGCTCGTCTGCCACCTAAAAAAAAACGAATGTACGGTGGAGCGGCCCCGGCCCAAACTTCACTAATAATACCCTTCAGAACGCTTCGCTTCCAGCGCTCATTTTTCCCACACTCGTGCAAACTCTGAAATGAGCTTCCGAGGTGTTATCTGATAGCTACGACATGTCCTTTTTAGGGTTCCGAAGCCAAATGGCAAAAAACGGAACCTTTATAGATTCGTCATGTCTGTCCGTCTGTCCGTCCGTCCGTATGTCACAGCCACTATAAGAACTATACTTTTGAAACTTGGTAAATAGATGTATTTTGATATTTAAAATTGTTTATTATTATTTATGTAATGTAATAATATTAATATATAAAATAATGTATATTTCTGCCATTCTTAATTTCATTTGTTAAACTACTTTGCACTGCCTTCCCTTATTACGAATACGATATTTCTTTCCTCTACCCAAAGGTTGTCTGGAAGAAATCGCTACAAGCGATAAGACCGCCTTATTGTATTGTCTGTTGCTGTTGTATCATGCTTGTATTTTATTTTTGTGCAATAAAGAATATGTATATATCTATCTATTGTTTAAAATAGATCCGGTTTAGTAGCTAAAAATTAAAATCGATTGGCGTCGCTAGTGTGCCCTACCCGTCACGTTTACAGTTTTTAGAGACACACTTATGTAATAATTTCTTCCTACAAGTAACAATAATCTTCATAATAAGACGACGACAATAGTTACATAAATATCTCTCAAACAATTATTAATAGGTACTTTATTTTAAAATCTATTAGACTAAAACTTGGCGGCGAAGTATTGCCTTAAAATCAACTTAACACACAGCACAGCGGACTCATACATACAAACACTCCAATTATTATAACCTCTGAGATGTTAGAATCACAACACACACGAATTATAACACTTAGAACACTATAAGATATGCCTAAGTATGTTAATTTTTTTAAATTTGATATTAATTACATATAATATTGTTTTTTTTTTTTTTTAATAAATATTTCACGCCATCACATACATTGATCTGACTCCGAGATAGGTAGCTCAAGCACCTGTGTTACGGATATCAGAATCAACAGTGGGATTACAAATATATACATATAATACTTTTCTTTTGTAAATACATACTTATAATACATAGAAAACACCCAGACCAGTACAAACAGACATGTTCATGCACACAAATATTTGTACTGTGCGGGGATCGAACCCGCAACCCTTGGACCAAAGGCAGCGTTCACTACCACTGTTCCAAACGGGTCGTCAATAGATATAGATAAATAATTCTCACAACTGATTACAAACATTGAAACACAGAGCACACACACAAACAAACACGATATTATAACCTCAAATAACATTTTACAATTACAACACAGATGTAATACATAATATACATTTATAACACGGTTAGAGATTTTATAGTGTATTTATGTAACAATTAATAAACGTACCAATGGAATTGATAAAATTTTCACTATTTCGAAGTGTATGGAATTGCGAGACTTTCATACGGCGGCTGTGTGGATACTGAGGCGGGCCGTGAGTGGGGGGTGTAGGGGGGCTGTGAGTTTGTGTGGGAAATTGGGACTTTGTGAAAGGTGAGGAAATGTTAAAAATGCTATTAAGGTGACTGGTAGGGCGACGTGAGTGAGGGTACCGGAGGCCCAATCCAGGGGAAGGGGGGTTAAAAGGTAAGCAGCGCACTTGTGACACCACTGGTGTTGCAGGCGTCCATGGGCGGGGGTAATCGCTTACCATCAGGTGATCCGTCTGCTTGTCTGCCACCTATATCATTAAAAAAAAACACTAGCGACGCCAATCGATTTTAACTATCAGCTACTAAACCTATCTAAATCTATTTTAAACTATTTCGGGGTTACAATCTCTCGGCAAATTAAATTGAAAAAAAGGCCGCTTTTGGCGGTAATCTATTTTTTTTTAATAACTGATCCAACATTTGTGCATGGTTTATTTATTAAATAGTATAAGTGTTTGCCGAGAGATTGTAACCCCGAAATTGTTTAAAATAGATCCAGTTTAGTAGCTAAACATTGAAATCGATTGGCGTCGCTAGTGTACCCTACCCGTCACCTTAACTGTCATAATTTTACCCCTTTGCTAAGTGCTAGTCTGGCTTATTTGGGTATAATAGTTTTATATTAAAAGATACTATTAATTTATTTAAAAAAAGTATCAGCCTATATCTCTGTCCCACTGAATGTCCCACTGCAGGGCAAAGCCCTTCATAATAGAAATCAAGTCATCGCTACTATGACGAGATAAGGCTTAATCACCACGTTTGCCTAATGCTGATTGGTGATCAAAAACCCGAGCTGTGTTCAAAAAATTCGAAACATACTTTTTGCTCGACCCGGGAATCGAACCCAGGACACCGAGATTACGGCCCGGCACTTAAACCACTTGACCAACATGGCGTTATTTATTTTAAATCTGATCAAAGCTTAATAATTCAATGCCATTCTCAATTTCATTTGTTAAACTACTTTGCACTGCCTTCCCTTATTACGAATACGATATTTCTTTCCTCTACCCAAAGGTTGTCTGGAAGAAATCGCTACAAGCGATAAGACCGCCTTATTGTACTGTCTGTTGCTGTTGTATCATGCTTGTATTTTATTTTTGTACAATAAAGAATATCTATCTATCTATCTAGATAGATAGTACGGCATAATCATTTCAGCAGAGACAATTTTCTTGTTTTGTACTTTTTAGATCGTGTTTTTTTGGTAGTCGGGTTTTAGTTTTTAATCTTTATTTTTTTGAAATATCGGAAACTCAAAAATAAGGTACATGGTAGAAATCTCGTAAATAACTATTCTAATAGGTAATCTTTGTTCAGTGTTTTGCTATTATCCTAACTTAGATCGATATGATGGTGTCCCTACAGTGTTGCGTCGCGTGAAACCACGGCAAGCGATATTATACCATGTGTAACAGAAGAGCCTCGCCTCGGTTCTACGTTTATACGATTGCAATTGGTTTATACACTATACTGCTAGTCAGATATATCGCAGTTTGTAAAGTCGCCGTAAGAATGTAAATATATGCCCGTAAAATCATAAACATTTTGTTACAGTCAAAAAAAATTCGTTATTCAGTTTAAGTCCATACAGAACATTTATGAATGACAAATATTATGTAATCTACCGCTGATTCGGAATGTCAATTTCTACCGAGAAGAATCAGCAAGAAACTCAGTAGGTACTTTTTTCAAATAATATGGTAATTACAATTTTCATTCTTATACAAATTAAGATTACGCGATTTGACGACCCATTTGGAACAGTGGTAGTGAACGCTGCCTTTGGTCCAAGGGTTGCGGGTTCGATCCCCGCACAGTACAAACATTTGTGTGCATGAACATGTCTGTTTGTATTGGTTTGGGTGGGTGTGTGTTTGTTTGTATTATAAGTATGTATTTACAAAAGAAAAGTATTATATGTATATATTTGTAATTCCGCTGTTGATTCTGATATCCGTAACACAGGTGCTTGAGCTACCTATCTCGGAGTCAGATCAATGTATGTGATGTTGTGAAATATTATTATTACAGTGACAGTATGATATACAATTGTTGATATTTTTTAAAGGAATCTTTTGCAATTCTGTTCGTCCTGTAAAAAGTGGTACAAGTCCATTTATATCGAATTTGATTCTCTTCTTGCCACTTCATCACAAAAAAAAATCCTCCATTGTACCGTCTGAGCAGACAGAATAACAGAGGATTTTTTTGTGATGAAGTAGCAAGAAGAAAATCAAATTCGATATAAGTCGACTTGTACCTACCTCTTTTCACAGGACGCACAGAATTTATTTTTAAGTAAATAACACACTTAAAAATTTCATCTCGTGTTCAGGCGGGACATGAGATGAAATTTTAAGTGTGTTATTTACTTATGTTATACAATTCTTATAATCAATATCGATTAGATAAATAAATAAATAAAAATACGTTTATTGCTAGATAAATCGTCAAAGTAAAATTATATTGTACTACACTGGGTAAATATACACCCGCGTAGATAATACTAATACGGTATATGACTATTTTTTATTTATTTTTGCAATCAAAAGACCTCTCAATGATAGAAACATCGTTGAAAGAATCACTTGATTCTCATTTAAACTACCTGAGATATCACAACTTTAAAATCACATTATTTTGGGCAAACCCAAAACGCTCCATACAAATGGCTACTAAGATGTGACGTCACACGACAGTATTTTGTATGCATTTCATTTGAATTTTGTATGGTAGCTATATCAAATGTTTCGTTTATGTCAATGGTTCTATAATAATAGTTGGTGTAAATTGTATGGATTATTCAATGGTATAATTATTTTTTAATAATTTCATACTTTTAAAATGGACTTGCCCATGAATCTTTGAATGACCATAAAACCGGCTAGACGTTATATTTTTAATTGAGAATTTTTGCCATTGGCACATATTGACCTATATTTTGATAAAATATTTATATTTTGTAAAATCTTGAGCTTAGTCATATACCCTATTCTCACAACATCTCATACATTGACCTGATTCCGTACTAAGTAGCGTAAGCACTTGTGTTACAGATATCAGACAACAGAGGAACACAAATATATACTTAAATACATATATTACACCCAGACACTGAACAAACACAAGTGTTTATCGCACGAATGTTTGTCCAGGGTGGGGATCGAACCCACGACCTTTGGCGTAAGAGGCAGGGTCACTACCAATTGCGCCATCCGGTCAGTCAATATGCCTTCTTTTAAATTAAAATTATTTTTTTATGCAACTATTTAATTTAAGGGTAAATTTTTTTAATCAGATTTTTGTCGTAATTTTTTTACATTTCTATGAAATCTAATAAAATTATCTTTTTTTTTCTTGGGTGCTTACCGGCCGTAGGCACAGTGTATGAATGACCCATTCCGCTTTGCCCTCAACCTGGAGCCCAATTCTCGTGCTCGTGATATTTTGAAAACATGGCGGATATCACCTGAAAACCGTACAAAAAAGCTATTTTTTAGTGATATATGTCGTATGAAAATAAATGTCACGAGCACGAGAATTGGGGTCCTGGTACGGTTTTTTTTCATGGGTGCTTGCTGGCTAGGGGCACACCGGAATATGGGACCCATTCCACTTTGCCCCCGGCCTGTTACAGTTATTAATAACTGGAATGCAACTGAAGTGAGCCTGACCACGGTCTATTGCCCACTAATTGTGGTAAATGGAACGCCAAGTTCCGCGATTCAAATATTTCCTACGGAACGCTAAAAAACAGTTTCAATTGAGGAAAAAGTGAAGGAAGGAAACGTGTAAACACGAAATCGGTTTAACTACACGATTGGCGTGCTCAATTGGTTTCAGGCGTGATTTAAAATTAATTTAAGTGTAGTCTTTACTAGTAAAATAATAGGCTAGTTGCCACTATTTTTATTATTTGATAGAACGGTTCATTACGATTATATTACGCCATGAAAAAAATATGTTTTTTTTTAAACACCTTTCCTAATATATTTTAAATTATATTTTCACTATACAGCCATAAAAGCCGTCCGCCATGATGGTCGATTAATAATCTGTGCCGTCACTGTTATTGTAAGCAATACGCGTCACTGTCATGCGTTATCAAGGCGTATAAATGAAAGACCACGAATAACCTGAAACTGGCGTTTGACGTTTTGTTGTTTACAATAATAGTGACGTAGAATTATGGCGGACGGTGTTTTCAATCAAGAGAAAAAAAAGTAAAAATATAAAGGGTTTATGTTGAATTGCAGCAATCCCTTATTTATATTTATTGAAGTTTATATATTCCGGACCCTTGTACGGAATAATATTTGAATTAAAAGTTTTTTTTATAAATGGCGACATGAGGCAACTTGCCTATTGGCATAACATAATAATCATTTCCTACGAATATAACAGCTACTCATCATGATCACTAGCGAGTCATTCCCAATCGCGTCCAAAGCTGTCGCTTCGGAGCCCAGGGTACGCTTGGACCATGATCTTAGCCAGCCGTGGTCAGGGTGGGGCAGTCATGGGGTCACGGTGGGGCAGCCATGGGCAAAGGGTGGAGCAGCCATGGGGTCAGGGTGGGGCAGCCATGGGGTCAGGGTGGGGCAGCCATGGGGTCAAGGTGGGGCAGTCATGGGGTCAGGGTGGGGCAGCTAATGGCAAAGGGTGGGGCAGCCATAGGGGGCAGGGTGGGACAGCCATGGGGTCAGGGTGGGGCAGATATGGGCAAAGGGTGGGGCAGCCATGGGGTCAGGGTGGGGCAGCCATAGGGTCAGGGTGGGGCAGTCATGGGGTCAGGGTTGGGCAGCCATAGGTAAAGGGTGGGGCAGCAATGGGCAAAGGGTGGGGCAGCCCCATGGCTGCCCCACTACCACTAGTAGTACTGGTAGTGATGACCCCATGGTCGTGGTGGGGCAGTCATGGGCTCATGGTGGGGCAGTCTTGGATTCATGGTGAGACAGCCATGGGATCAGGGTTGGGCCGCCATAGGCCTCAGGGTGGGGCAGCTATTTACTTTATTCGCGACCTAGGAAAGTAAGAAATAGACCAATCGCGTGCCGTTCCAACTAGAGCGTGTCACGGTACAGGAGAAAATCGATTAATTAGCAGTATGCTCGTTATTCGTATTGTCAACTCGATTATGTACGCATTCGATTGTGAATTCGGTTTTCTTTTTTAATACATTATGTTTACGCTTCACGGGTTGACGACCTGCGTAAGAATTGCTAAGTGACAAAGCTGGTGTGGCTGGTACCCGAAGACTAATTTGCCAATGTCAAGTAACTTATTGAGAATAAGTAGGTAGTCAACAGTCGAAGTCAGTCAAAGTCACAGTCACTCAATAAAACGCCGGTGTTTTACGTTTTATCGACCTACGGATTCAGCGGATATCATTTTCTTATTATTTTTAACCTTCTAGTTTTTTCGCCAGTTTAATTTTATCTTAAATATATTATAATAAATAAATAAAAAAAACGTTTTTATTATAATTTATCTCGTACTACTTGGTATCGAGGGAGAGCCACGCTTCGTGCATGAATGGGCTGGCTCGATCGGAGTGATACCACGGCCTCACAGAAAACCGGCGTGAAGCAGCACTGTGCTGTATTTCGCTGCGTGAGTGAGGGTACCGGAGGCCTAATCCGGGGAAACAGGGCTTTAAAGGTTGGCAGCGCACTTGTGACTCCACTGGTGTCGCAAGTGTCCATGGGCGGCGGCAGCTGTCACATAAAAAAACTAGTAGCCCGCCCTCACTTCATTTCGGGACATTAGTTCCACTATATACTAAAAGATGGCGCTAGGTGTCGATTACATTGCGCAATAGCGTTTCGTGATTTCGGATTTCTTGAGAAGCGTTGCCGCTGTCTGTGTGATTTACCTCTTTAAGGCAGAGTGAGCAGGCATCTTTTAGGCAAACGCGTATCATCCTAGACCTGGAGCCCAATTCTCGTGCTAGTGATATTTTGAAAACATGGCGGATATCACCTAAAAACCATACAAAAAAACTATGTTTTAGTGTCGTAATATATGTCGTATGAAAATAAATGTCACGAGCACGAGAATTGGGGTCCTCATCGTCGCTTTCCATCAGGTGCGATTGTGGTCAAGCGGTAGCCTATTAACCAAAAAAAAAACCTATTTATAAATAGGATAGAGAGCACTCCCTGAGGTGAATAAATACGTAGGCTCTCTTTTTTAATGTTCTAGAAAGTCAAGTACAGACTCAAAAATAATGGCCATGTAACGAACTCATTATGGCTGTCACGAATTTAATATCTACCATTTAGCTTTTTTATGTGTGATAATTTAATATAAAAAAAATTGCAGAGGTTCTTGTACTATTAATTGTGCCATATATTTTTTATTATCGTTTCAAGTTAACCTTTAAGCAATATCTGGTGGGTAGGTGACAACCTCGATGGGTCGGAGTGGGTAGGTAGTGGGTCTAACTTTAAGGTGACGGGGACACGACCGGAGAGGGATTGGGCGCAGGAACAACTGAAACAAGCTTTCCGAGGCACGGGGGTACAAGACCGCCAACTTCCAGACTCCGGACTGACACTAAGAATTTCTTACCGAATCATCATCATCATCAGCCCATTTAAGTCCCCACTGCTGGGGCACACCGCCGCCTCCCTCAATCACATGAGGGGTAATTGCCATACTCACCACGCTTGGCAGACGGGTTGGCGAGGGTTTTGATATAAATGCAGAGTTTTCCTTCTCTGGGCGCTGATGATCATGCCAGCAGCTTTACCTTAGTCGCCTTTTACGACACCTCGGTAAGAGTGAGGGTGGCCTATTCTACTCTGCCGGGACCACACGGCTTACCGAATACTTAGGTACTTTTTGGCCCTACCCGGAGATCGAAACCGGAACCTCTTGCGCAGCCGTCGCTTTAAGGTGACGGGTAGGTTAGGTTAGGTTAGGTTACGCTAAAAATTAAAATCAATTGGCGTCGTTAGTGTGCCCTACCCGTCACCTTAAAGCGACGGCTGCGCAAGAGGTTCCGTCTTCGATCTCTGGGTCGGGCCAAAAATTTGTATCTTAGTTTTCGGTAAGAAATTCTTAATGTCAGCCTGGAGTGTGGAAGTTGGCGGTCTTGTACCCCCGTGCCTCGGAAAGCACGTTAAGCCGTTGGTCCTGCGCCCAATCCATCTCTGGTCATGTCACAGTAGTGTCCCATCGGAATATGAGGGTAAGGGAATAGAGAGTGCACTTGTGTTTGCGCACACACTTGAGCACTATAATATATCCTGCGTACGTGGCTGATGGTTGGGATTGGCCGCCGTAGCCGTAATCGGTTAGAGGATATTATTATTATTACTTATGTTTAATAAATACATTCTTATCATAATAAAAACACCCTAGCTAAAGATAAATAATTGTCTTGAAAAGGGCATCCTCTTTTTAAGTCTAAGTGAAAAAAAAAAATTTGCGGCATTCTGTAGGAATTGTCCCCCAGAGTATTTATTATTCTTTATTTATAGGTAAATTAATAGTGACATACTACATTTTTTTTTTGTTTTGCCAAATCTTGACATTTGAACATCAGGCGGCCCAAGCCTGACAGAACACAGCAAAAAAAAATTTGGCCGGACTGAGGTTTTTTCCATGCGTATATATCGTCACATATAACATTGACAATTGTCAAAAATTTACAGGTGAAATCTATATAATCTGTCTCATATTAAAACCTGCCTAATGAAGAAAGGTTACTATAGTGTACAAGACTATTTAAATGATAAGGATTCTTGGTCATGTTAATTGATTAATCTTTTGAGTTGTTATTCATAGTAGTCTATTAACTTTCATAATTGTATTTTTTTTCTCTTCTCAATTGAAACTCTGTAACATCATCAATATTTGAAAAGAGTAACTACTGAGTTTCTTGCTGGTTTATTCTCAGTAGAAATCGACATTCCGAACCAGCGGTAGATATTATGTACCTATTTTGACATTCATAAGTGTTCTGTGTGGATCTAAATTGAATAAAGATTTTTTTATCTTTATCTTGTCATTTAAATCTCGTCACAAGTCACTTTTTAACAAATAAAAGTAAAGCAAATTATCTAATACCTTTTTAACCTATTACACAATTGGAACTAATGATATTTAGACACTCATTTTTTGCGCAAGAGTTCCAATCATTGTGGGAATTAAGACTTTTTACGTAAAGGCTAACTGACCATAGCCTAAGATCTGTAAATTTTTTGCAATAAAGTGTATCTGTAACGCCGTATAAAAGTGTCGTTATTTTTAAAGCTAAAGTCATGAAAAATTATATAGGTATTTTTATATTCATACAAAAAAATGGTTAAAACGTCGTATGGAAGTGTGTATGTCTATCTAGGACAAACGCTCCAATTAGGCAGAAACAACTTCGAGAGAGAAGCCAATAGAAGAATTAAGCTAGGCTGGGCAGCATTTGGCAAACTTCGTCAAGTCTTCTAGTCACCCATCCCTCAAAGTCTTAAGTCGAAAGTCTTCGACCGGTGCGTCCTTCCGGTCATGACTTACGGTGCCGAGACGTGGACACTCACGGCTGGACTAGTCCACCGGTTCAAAGTCGCTAAAAGAGCCTATGGAAAGGGCTATGCTCGGAGTATCTCTGAAGGACCGCATTAGAAATGATGTAATCCGTCAGAGAACCAGAGTCACCGACATAATTAGCAAAATCAGCAAACTGAAGTGGCAGTGGGCTGGTCATATTAGCCGCAGGAACTGACAGCCGTTGGAGCCGTAAAGTCCTTGAGTGGAGACCGCGACTCGGTAAGCGTAGTGTAGGACTCCCTGCGACAAGATGGGATGATGACATTCGAAGGCTGGCTGGTGTGGGCTGGATGAGAGTGGCCGAAAATCGGGAGCAGTGGCGTGCATTAGGGGAGACCTAAGATGATGATGATGATGATGATGGAAGTGTTCATCAGTCATGAAAATATATGCAAAATGCATGAAAGGCATTTCAGTATTTTAAGCCTCCGTTTAATACCTACCTTCTTACTTAAAATCTCATAATTGGTTAACTACAAATCAAGTGCGTATAGAAAAATATAATTTCTAAATGTTTTGTTTTAAAATAAATTACCGAAGCGAAGCGAGGACGAGACGGGACGGACACTAGTTTTTTTATAAATATGTGAAATTGTAAATTTGCGTGCTTTTTAAGCAAAACATGTATTCACTTATGTTATTATTATTATACCTTTAAAAACCATGTTTTAAAGCGAATAAAGATTTGATTATTATATCTATCTAACTTGGTTCGAGATATAACTATGACTATGTGTAGTGAACTCAAGATATTTTACAATAAAACTCTGGAATGCAATCGAGTAAGCTGTTTATGGCAAAATATCTTGACCAATTTTTGCCCGAAGTCACCACGCTGGGCTGGTGGGTTGACATGACGTTTACGTATGATGTAAGCAAAAAAAAAATTGCTTACATCATACGTAAATGCATTACAACTGATTTGCAAAAACGCAGCCATTTTGCAAAAAGTCCGAAATGCCATAAATGCCCGTGACATATTAAAACTTAAATAACTGACAGTGATTTGTCTGTCGGAACCAGATCTGCCTCGGGTCTTTCTTTATTTAGAACCAGACTCGCCGACAGACGATTGTGTTTTTTTGTTTGTCTATCGCGCTCACCTACTTAGAACTAACTTGTATTACATGTTCTATGTTGCAGTTCAAATTTTAAGTTTGACGTTTGAAAAAATTACGGTTTGGTATAGTCTATAGAAAAACTCTTGGCAAAAATAAACTTTTGTCGTTTGCTTTTCAAGTAATGACAGGGAATATATAGGCAGATATTACGCAATCACACTTGTACTGCGAATCTGATGTTTGCCAAGAGATTTTTAGGCGTTACATGACAAATAATTTCGAATGCAAACTCAAATACAGGGTGTATCTGTGAACATTTACATCCCTTTAACCACGTGTTCTACTAACCATTATGAACAACATTTGTTCTATCACTTTTGGAAATTTGCATGAAAAAATTACAACTTTTTTTACTTGGTCATTTGTATGGGGAGTCGAAAAAATTTTCAACGAATTTCGAAAAGTCGTTGTTCAGGATGTTTGGTAGAACACGTGGTTAAAGGGATGTACATGTTCACAGATACAACCTGTGTATATGTTTCCGAGACTCGGTGATTTTACTTTCGTGAGTAAAATAAAAGGTCTTTTATGACATGTGATTATAAATTATTGCTCAAAAAGTACAATTTTAATTAAAAAATATAAAAACATAAAATCAGGTTTTCTATATTTTCTCCGGATTTGCTTAGCTTTAGAATTTAATGTATAGCTAAAAAAGGGAAAGCCTAAGTGTTACAACTTCAACAAAAGAACAGATTAAAAAAACGTAATTTAACACACAAAAAAAAGCTAATTTATTTTTTCTCGATAACTATTGAAGAAAGACCATGGGTTTCTTTTAGGAATTTACTTAGATTTATTTGATAAATCATGTTATCTATTCACCAAAAAACGCTTCCAATTAATTTTAAAAGACTGTGCGCTTGCCTGATGCGGATTGGTGATCACAAACCTGAGCTATGTTCGAAAAATTCGAAACATACTTTTTGTCATTGGAATCGAACTCAGGACCCCGAGATCACGGCTCGGTATTTAAACCACTAGACCAACACGGCGTTCCCTACTCTATAAAGTACCTATATTAAAACTGGGCAATTTACAAAAAACCTCATTCACAAAATTATCTTTTTCGAAAATTTCGTTTGAATTTTTTTCGTTACGGCTCTACAAACATTTAAAAGTTTTATTGATTTAAGGTTTTATTGAACTTTTATGAATAAAGCCCTCATAATTTAGGCTCTGCATTGATAGATCAGTTGTAAGCTTTCGCTTACATACATTTGCCATAATGTCATCGTCTTCGGAAGCGGAAACCGGAAGGTAACCTGTCATTATAATATAATATTAAGTAGGCAGATAAAGTAACTATACTTATGATGAAAGCTTTCGATAAACTACGCCGAGTGAGTAAAGGTACCGGACGCCCAAATTAGGGCGGAAGCCTAAGTTACGGAGGGATACAGAACCTTATTTGAAGAAAGGAGTTTAAGAAAGTATCCGAAACGTGCGTTAATTTGCATTAAATCGGAAATGTTCTGTGAGAGCACTTCCAGGCAAGCGATTCTGACATCCAGATGTCTCGCTAGAGGGACAATCCTTTTTAGAGATCAGAATATATGTAGATTCTGAGACTATACCTAAATAAAAAGATATGGAAAAAAACATCTTCTCGGAGGCGTTTACAGGGCATTATGCAACGAACAAAATGCTGATGAAGAGGAAGCTAACATCGAACAGCGACTGCAGAGCATGCAAGGAGGAGACGGAAACCATAGAACATCTTTTATGTGAATGCGACTCACTAGCCAGAGGCAGAATGTGTCTTCTAGGTAACGCTTATCCTAAACCAGAAGACTACAGGCACTTCAATCCGAAAGACATCGTGACGCTGATGAAACGAATCTTTCGTGAGTAGGAGCGCAAAGGATAGGGAGGTACAAAAGATCCCTTAGGGTCGACGTGCCCCATGAAAAAAAAAGGCCCCTAACAGATAAGATAAGATAAGATACCTAAATAAACGTTCACATAGTGCACGGGTATAACCTGTCCAGTTTGTGAATATGATTTTGAAAATTTCAAAAGAAGAAAGCCTTTTTTTTTAACTGACGCCTATGACATAAAAAAAAACCTACCTAACATTCGCCTGCGGCGGCTGATCTCTACGGTCAGCCACGTATATAAGTATTATAGTGCACGAGTGTGTGCGCAAACACAAGTGCACTTCCTATTCCTTTTCCCGAATATTCCGATGGGACACCAGAGCAGTGTGACAAGAAGGAAGTCAGGCGCAAGGCCATTAACTACCAAACTTTGGGCCGAAACTGAGAATTTCTTGCCGAAAAACTCAGGTACAAAGTTTCGGCCCAACCCGGGAATCCCGGGACCCGAAGCCCAGCCTTCGCTTCGAAGTGTGATCCACTATACTCCATTCGCTTAAGCATGATATAGGTGACAGATGTCAAAATATACCTACAAATTTTTCATGCGAAAATAGTGTAGCTACTGAGCCACAGAGGCAGTCAAATATAGAAGTGACATAGGCTTCTTATTACTACGGGAAAATGCCTCTATCCTAATGGTAGAAATACGCACATAGATTTTGAAAAATCTAGAGGCGCTCGGATTCTAACTACGACCTTTCGTATGGAAGGCGCGTTCTTATCCACTGAGTTACCATCGCTCCCGCATCGCTTAGATATGTCACCGGAATATAACAAGATCCGTAAGTTTATCAATTTACTAGGAAGTTTATAAACTTTCGTAGGATTCTAAACTGGAGATAAATTGTATTATTTTACGTACACATTTTCGTAAATTTAGCAATTTCCTACGTCACACGGTAAATTCATAAACTATTTTATATGGTCCGACCAATCAAAGAAACTCTTTTAAATATACAAATCTTTGAAATACGTAAAATAACACACTGCTCTCTGATTGGTCAAGTGTTCATAGTGGCAATGCCAATCAGATCGCGCGTAGCGTTCGGATATTGCTTACTTATTATTTTACGAGTGAGTTCAGTAAGTTTATCAATGTACGAAAATGTGGACGTAAAATAATACAATTTATCTCCCGTTTAGAATTCTACGAAAGTTTATAAACTTCCTAGTAAATTGATAAACTTACGGATCTTGTTATTTTCCGGTGACAGATAGGTATATCAGTTTGTATGTTTTATTTAATTTTTTAACCAAATTAATAACAATGAATTAATATAGACTAAATATATCTCCTTAATAAACTACACGTTTCTTTTGTAAATAGCCTTTGTAACTACGGATGCAATAAAAAAACAATAAATCAAATTAAGTAGACTACAGTATTCACTTTCGGCAAATATCTCACAGGAAGTCAAGATAATTTATGTACATTTTGGTGTAAAAATTATGTAACAAAATTATAATATAACAGACCACCTATTAGGCGCGTCGCCCACTGGTATTTATTATGATTTGTCACTATTTAGAGTGGAGGCGCGGGCGGCTATGCTAATATTAAAATGGCCACCACCGCGCCTGCGCCTCGATGCCGGGGAGAAGGCGGAGGTCTTTACCTCGCACGTACCTCAACTCCGGTATGGCAGTTTCTAACTTCAGTATGGCAGTTTCAAACTCCAGTAATTATGACAGTTTCTAACTCCAGTATGACAGTTTCCAACTCCAGTATGAGAGTTTTTTTTATATATGATAGTTGGCAGCCGAGCAGACGGATCACCTGATGGTAAGCGACTGCCGCCGCCCATGGACACCCGCGACACCAGTTTAGTCACAAGTGCGCTGCCAAACTTTAAACCCCCGGATTAGGCCTCCGGTACCCTCAATCACGCAGCGAAACACAGCACGGTGCTGCTTCACGCCGGTTTTCTGTGAAGCCGTGGTATCACTCATTCGGATGTACTCCAGTGTGGCAGTTTCCAACTCCAGTATGGCAGTTTCCAACTCCAGTATGGAAATTTCCACCTCTAGTATGGCAGTTTCCGACTCCAGTATGGCAGTTTACAACTCAAGTATGTCAGTTTCCAACTCCAGTATGGCAGTTTCCACCTCCAGTATGACAGTTTCCAACTCCAGTATGGCAGTTTACAACTCAAGTATGTCAGTTTCCAACTCCAGTATGGCAGTTTCCAACTCCAGGATGGCAGTTCCCACCTCAAGAATGGCAGTTAACAACTCCAGTATGACAGTTTCCAACTCCAGTATGGCAGTTTCCAGCTGCAGTAAGGTCAGACGTGCGTCGCTTCATTGTTATTACCAGACTTCCAGAATCCTGGATCGTGGTCTAAGCGAACTCTGCTGTCTTTGGATGCAACTGGAAATTACGCGCGTCTGACCTTCGCAACCCTTAGACAGGGGAACCAGTTTGAGAAACTATCCGAAAAGTGCAGGTTTCCTCACCATGTTTCCTCTCACAGTTGAGCCAATTGTAGAAATACTCACATATATTTGAAAATTACACAGGTGTTTAAATTCGAACTAAAAACCCAAACTATTTTTATCTTACTCTACTTACAGGTCGAATCACGAAAGATGACCACAAATGACAACCTTCATGAAGAAATGGGTCATTCTCAATTTGACACATTATAAGGACTTAGACTAAACACAATCTATAGGATGTATTTAAGAACATTTACATCCCTTTAACCACGTGTTCTATCAACCATTATGAACAACATTTTTTTTCTATGACTTTTGGAAATTCGCATAGAAAAATTTCAACTTTTGATACAAAGTCGGTCACGTGTCTTGATCATTTTGTATGGGAAGTAAAAAAAATATTGACGAATTCCGAAAAGTCGTAGGACAAATGTGGCTCAGAATGGTTGGTAGCACACGTGGTTAAAGGGATGTTAATGTCCATAGATGCACCCTGTATGTTTAATTGAAAATGTTTTTTGTCTCAAGTCTTTACTTCATGAGATTACATGCATAAACGCTGGCCATTTGTGGACATCTTTCGTCATTTTTCGTCATCATGCACCAAAAAGTAAAGTAATAGTCGAATAATAAATAGACGTACAGATGTAAATTTATGTCAAGTCTTCATACATTTTGACATTATGCATATGTATGGGAATGACTCATTGACATCTGTCAGTTTACTTTACAAATACAAACAAATACAAATAATTTATTCAGTATCAGGTTTTTACATTTCTGTTTTATGATCGAGGATCTCTTTTAAGTAAATTAATACTCCGTACAATAGCTTTAATAATCTAGTAATACTTAGAAGATACAAGAATAACTGTCTTAAGGTAGGTAATATCTAATCCGAGAAGAATCCGAATATAGATGCACGATTTTTTTTTTTAGGATATTGAACCGACGGATCACCTGATGGTAAGCGATTACTGCCGCCCATGGACACCTGTCACGTCAAAGGACTAACGGGTGCGATGCCGGCCTTTTTAAAAAATGTACGCTCTTTTCTTGAATGTTTGCATCGGTCCGGAAACACCGCAGGTTCATTCCACAATTTCGTCGTTTATGTAGTGCTACCATCGCTGATTCGCTAAAAGACTTTGTAACTGTAAAATGTTATGTAAACAAAAAACTTTAAAACATACCAAAATTGTCAACTTTTAATCATCCTTCACAAACCGTGCGAAAAGTTAACAAAGTATCTAATTACTTTGAACTTTATAACAGCGATTTACCGAAATCGTTGCGCGGGCGCATACACTTTCTCTGTTACGCAAAATTGTAGCGCAACTCGACGCCGCTTGAAAACCGATTTAGTTTTCTCTGCACTAGTATTGGATACTAAGGACATCATTGATTGCGAATTAAGGTGGTGGTGAATCATTCCAGAAGTGTGTGGAAAAAACAAAAAAAAAATGCACATACAAAAGGTTACGATGAAGCGGCAGTCGATTCATTGTATTTTTTTTATGTGACAGGTGGTAGATGAGCACACTTATAACCTTATGGTAAGCTATTGCCGCCGCCCCTAGATACCCAGGAAGAAGGGTTTTACAGAGAAAAAACTAGCAAGGGGATGCCTACACGTTTCGGGATGAATTTCTGAAACGTGTAACCATGATTCAGTTGGTCTTGTTCCCCTGTTAAAGGGTTGCGAAGGGCAGACGGCAGTCGCTTTATTGTAATTACTAGACACCCCAAATCCTGAATCATAGTCCAAGCGTCCGGCTCTGATGCGACAACTTTAGGAAGCAACCGAGAATTACACACTAATATGAGACCCAATGTAGATTTTATAGAATAGAAATAGAAAAATGTTTATTTGGCACCAAAAATACAGATAACAAAATATAGATATATACATTACTTATTAATTTAATCCTAATCTAGGTATCTAAATTCTAAGTGGCGCCAAAAAGGTCCCCGCTCAGCTATTTGTCGAGACACAGAGCCTCGACGCTGATATTCTGCGGATACCTAACAAAATACATATTTCACATACAAGTTACTTACAACAGAAACAGAGATCGTTTCAGAATGCACCATACATCATGTTTAAATCTAATACTCTTACAAATTTAATATTTGTATATATATTGAGTTAAAGTATGTATTAAGTATAGACAAATTAAAAATTAATTTCGAATATTATGAAGGCGGCATAATATAGGTATATGTTATTTATATTTTAAGAGCAATGACGAAAGAAATACGCTTTTTTCTTGAAGATATAAAGGCTGTATCAGTCCAAAAATACCGCGTTAGTTCATTCCGACTTTTGTAGGGAAACGTAATATTTTTGGTTCATTTTGAATACTGTCGTAATACTATAATAGTTAATTTATAAAATAGCATGCGAAACAGGTCATCTTTGACGCAACTAGCTATGAACTTCAAATTAAATAATTAGGTTTATATTTCGACATCATGTAACGGTTTTAGATTTGCTTCAAGCTGATTAAACATTAGACGCCACGCTCCGGCTCAACCGGTGTGATACCACGGCCTCAAATAAAACCGGCGTGAAGCAGCTCTATGCTGTGATTCGCTGTGTAACCCGGGGAAAATGGGGTTTTAAGATTGGCAGCGCATTTGTGACTTCACTGGTGTAAGTCAACCACTTACAATTTAAAAGTTATAATGGCGTCCTGCAGTCGTCTGCCATCGATCACAAAAAAAACACTGATATTCCATCGCTCTTAAATTCTACATTGTCTATGCTGCAAAAAGAAGACATACACTTGATTAATATGGAATGTGGGCGATACCATTATTCCTCTAAGAAAGTAGCTGTCTCGTTCCATACACTGACCACGAGGCTGAGAAATTAAATAACAATTGTATGGAAATGTATGAATCCCAAAAATCTTATGTAAGTTATACATAACTTTAATTTGTATGACGCAATGAGGTAAAGTGTATGATGTATGATCTAGATTTGAAAAGATGTTTTCAAGGTCACTTACTTACTTTTTATCGATGAAAGTAAGTCAGTTATGGTGAGGGGTAGGGCACACTAGCGACGCCAATCCATTTTAATTTTTAGCTACGCCAAAAGTGGCCGCTTTTTGCGTACAAAAACGGACCCAACATTTGTGCATGGTTATTTAATAAATAATATAAGGGTTTGCCGAGAGGTTGTAACCCCCAAAATTGTTTAAAATAGTGTGCCCGTCACCTTAAGTGGAATTGAAGACAAATAGTAGGTAAATGAAAGTATTTTATTTTTTTAACATTTCACAATATCACATACATTGATCTGACTCCGAGATATGTAGCTCAAGCACCTGTATTACGGAGATCACAATCAAGGAATTACAAATATATACATTGTAATAATTTTCTTTTGCAAATACTTAGAAACACCTTATAATAAATAGAAACATCCAGACCAATACAAACAGACATAAATATCATCATCGTCAGCCCACTTAAGTCCCCACTGAGCACGGGCCTCCCTCAATCACATGAGGGGTAATTGCCATACTCGCCACGCTTGGCAGACGGGTTGGCGAGGGTTTTGATATAAATGCAGAGTTTTCCTTCTCTGGGTGCTGATGATCATGCCAGCAGCTTTACCTTAGTCGCCTTTTACGACACCTCGGTAAGAGTGAGGGTGGCCTATTCTACTCTGCCGGGGACCACACGGCCATATGACATAAATATGCATGCACACAAATGTTTGTACTGTGCGGGGATCGAACCCGCAACTCTTGCACCGGAGGCAGCGTTCACTACCACTGGTCCGAACGGGTTGTCAAAGGTTGTTTTGGGTTGTTGGTGGATGGGTAACGGGTAGTTATGGTTGCTCAGCTCATGAAAATAAGTCAGTTAAGTGAAATGAAAGTCAAATAAATTCGTATGGTTGTTCGATTGATGAGAGCGCGCCAGCCGGCAACAGGGACGGGGATCCCTGTGCCGGCACTGCCATTGGCACCTCCACCGCTCGTTGGGGACGGCTCAGCTCTTCCGGCTGTCCCCAATCCCCCGTCCTCCTAGCCTGAGGAGGGGCGTGGCCGCACACCCCGTGTAGGGACCTGTGGGGGAGTGGGGTTGCGGGGAATAGCCTCGTGCAGTTCCCGTGACCCCATTCTATACCCATGGGTGGTTGAGCCCCGGGAGTTTTAGTGGGCAGGTTCGGCGGCAGGGTCTGCGTAATGCATTAATTTCTCCCGGGAAAACAAAAAAAAAATGATGAGAGCGCGTTTTAACGGAAGGTCGTAGATTCGAATCTGAGGACGTACCTCGCATCTTAATAGTAGATATCGATTTGAAAAATCTTTGTGTGTTTTTCTACCATTACCTCTGCGGTGAGGACAATCGTGTAGAAATCTGCAGGTTTCGGAAGGTGTCTCAAAATTGCGGGTGGATACAATGGACAACATTTCATATTTTTAACATGTCCATATTGTTTTTTATATGAAAATAGACATAAAATGAACAGACCCATATTTTTTCTTTTTTCAAAATTTGCCCATTTTCATGCATAAAATAATTATTGAAATTCTTTATATTCTAAATAGACGTAAGCGCCAAATAACGTCATCGGACGGCTGAATACAGCGATCCTTTGGTTATCATTGTTTTAATAAAAAAAAAGGTACTACTGTCAAAGGTAAATAATACTAGTGTCAACATTCTCAACGTCATTCATTCATTCAACGTTGACAAGTTGTTTTTTTTTGACAGTTGCATGTCATGGGTTTGGCATTTCGTAAATTTAAAACGCAAAGAAATATTTTACATTCTACCGTCCGATGACGTCATCTTACGTTTTTTAGTTTTTAATTTTTTTCTCAGTAAATAAGGAATATAAAAAATGAATAAATATATATTCGAGCAGCGGAAAAGTAGATAAAGAATTGGTATTTTTTGTTTCAGAGCTTAGCAATTTTGAAATGTTGTCCATTGTTCTGAAAGTGTAACCGTGATTCAGTTTAGTTTTTTAGATTTTCGCGTTGCATTATAACTATAATGTATCAAGACGGGAATTAACACGATATTTACTATGTGATACAACCTTGTGACCCCAGGAGACGACGCCGTGCTCCGCCAGTCCGCTCGTGGCCACGGCTGCTGTAACGTAGCCGAAACGTCGAGCAAAATATGTGAGTACACAATGTTGTATCACATATTTAAATATCGTGTTAATTCCCGTCTTGATACACTATAGTGATTCGTTTGTCTGGTTTCCCCTGTCTAAGGGTTGCGAAGGTCAGTCGTTTCATTGTACCTAAAGACCAGACTGCCCAATTCCTTCATGGTCCAAGCGTGCCCCGTTCCGAAGCTTTGAAAGTAACCGGGAATCGGCAGATGATAATTATGACGACCTCTATCTTTGTCATTATCGCCTTGTTCCCTGTGTGGAATATTTCCTATTTTTTATGTGATCTACCATAAAATGTTAGGTGAATTTAAAATATCAGTTATTTAATTATCACTTTCAAATTCGTTCGCGTATCTTTGAAGGCGAAAATAAAAGTGTTTCGTACGAAAAGTCTTGATTGATATTTTGCTTTTAATTTCTTAATTGTAGATTATTTAAGAAATTAAATATACATGAGCAAAAAGAGGCAATTTATTCCAAAATATTATAGAAATTTTTATTTCAACTTTTGAGTTGGTTCTATATTGGTTCTATAACAGTTTTATTAAACACCTAGTTATGTGATTGAAAAATTAATTAACAGATATTTATTGCTTAATGAAACAGGTTAATACATTACCATTTAAATTTTTTTGATGATAATTTATTAATTACATTCATTAGGTATATTTACTGGTGAAATTAATAACATTATTTGATGTTATTTTGATTATCATAAAACGAGGTTATAGTTGAGGAGCGGATCTAACTGAGAAGATTTAATAGGTTGTAGTAAGCTGATATGTGTGTGTTTGTATAAGTTAATTGGATACCGAAAAATGATAAAGTTTTAACGTTATAATTATATCATCATCATCATCAGCAACCCACACTCGTCCAATGCTGGACATAGGTCTCCCCTAATGCACGCCACTGCTCCCGATTTTCGGCCACTCTCATCCAGCCCACACCAGCCAGCCTTCGAATGTCATCATCCCATCTTCGTCGATCGTCATCTTGGCGGAAACCCTACAAGACCTACAGGAGATGGTGAGCAGCATGGCTGAATCTTCCAAACACATCGGTCTTCGGATGAACTTGGATAAAACCAAGGTCATGTTCAACGAGCTTGTTGATCCGGGACCGGTCGCTGTTAATGGAGTACCTCTCGAAGTTGTTCAGGAATATGTCTATCTAGGACAAGCGCTCCAATTAGGCAGAAACAACTTCGAGAGAGAAGCCAATAGAAGAATTCAGCTAGGCTGGGCAGCATTTGGTAAACTTCGTCAAGTCTTCTCGTCACCCATCCCTCAAAGTCTTATAATTATATGCTTCTACAAAAATAGTAGTATATTTTTTGTTGTAGAGGAATGTCAAAAGGCGTGTCACTTATATAACACTTCCTGCGAAGTTTAGTTTAAAAATATTATCAGTCAATTCAATATTTTTTCTAATGAGTTGTCAATATTATCTAAATCAATGTCATCATTTAATCAGTCCAGTGCCGCCATTTTAACTTGTTTGAAGTGTGGACAATATGGCAGTTAAATTACTTGTCAAATCGGTACCAACCTACAAACATTGACACATAGATTTATTTACGTAAGAACTTGGGTAACTTTAGTTGTGTCAACGCAAGCAAGGTCGGGAGGCGAGTTTAGTCTTAGTACCTAATACTAGAACAATTGTAACACAACTTGAAATTTTTTTTTTTTTTTTTTTTTATGGTGTTATCCCGCGCACGGTTACGGCCGCGCGTGTGACTCCGCCAATGTCAAGTGTATAATTGAAATTATTATTACCTACATATACGTTTTGAAGGCTTAAGTATTGAGAAAAACATTTGTATGGATATTGCATCTTACCAAGCACTTACTAGCGACGCCAATTGACTATTTTTTTTTATGTGATAGAGACGGATCGCCTGACGGTAAACGATTTTCGCCGCCCATAGACACCCGTGACACCAGTGGAGTCACAAGTGCGCTGCTTTCCCCCGGATTGGGCCAGCGGTACCCTCACTCACGAGGCGAAAAAGAACACAATGCTTCTTCACGCCGGTTTTCTGTGAAGCCGTGGTATCACTTCGGTCGAGTTAGCTCATTCATGCCAAAGCTTCGTCATGGCTCTCCCACGGTATTTCGGAGCTCCAGTCTCTAAGCAAACATTCCAGTCTCTAACAACTATTTACTCAATAACTTTGCACTACTTTTTGATCTATTTTTGCACTCAAAATTTGGATTGACGCCATTAGTGATTCAAAACCAGACTAGTTTAAAATAGATCCGGTTTAGTAGCTAAAAATTAAAATCGATGCGTCGCTAGTGTGCCCTACCCGTCACCTTAAATTTATAATGGCGGCTCTAGTCGAGAAGATATCAACTGCTGCGTTTGTCAAAGGAAATGTCACTATTTGACCTTCCGCAATGGACATTTTCCAGTACACCGCCCGCTGTCAATGTCATCTTGACACGACATGTCATTTAAATAAAGATTATGCTAAGTTGGCGTTTCTGAACGGCCGAAAGTTTTGCAACAAAAAAAATTGTGCAACAAAATTAACATACCTGGAATCGAACTGAGACCTCTATAATGCAACCGAGGTCAGAAATAAAAAGTCACATAACAACAAAATCTATTATACTGGCCTTAGCGAGTGAAAGTCACATTAACCAGAATATATTGACACCTGTTTGTAACCTATACACGTGGTACCACAGTCCTAGTTACATTGGTCGTTTTGTCCAAGAAAAACCGGCCAGTTACACCTGATCCTTCGAATGTAAGCTTTAAACTTGCTAGCAGAGGTCTTATTATACTGTTTTTTTACGTCCAATATAAAATTACCTGTGATTGCGTTCTATATTTACAAGATTGCAGGTCTTCGTAAAATGGTTATATGTCTGGTATAACCTGACCTATTATTGCTTGTAAACTATATGGAATAGTAGGTCTGATTAAATTAGTCGACCATTTTAAACAGACCTGGCTTTTTTAACTGTTTGTAAGTAATGATGGTAAGTTCTAGATTGGTTTTCGTATTAGATTATGCATTTAAAATAGCGTTAAGCGAATGTCGTCCTTATTGTTGTCAGGAGTAGGTTTGCTTTTGGTTTAAATAGTTTATAAATCTCTATTACTTAATGATGCTATAATAATAATACGTTAATATTATAGTATAACTTGTTTAATTTAGCTTTATGATTATAAGAAATAATGAAAACCATTATTCTTTGTCTAAAAACAGTTGTTTTTAAGAAAAGGTAAATTTTAAAAATTCGTCAAGTTTTTAAGATAAATTTAAATTTAAAAACCTTAAAAACTTCTAACAGTTTGTAAACACCTTGTATAAAATAAGGGTGTTTAAAATAAAAAAAAGGATAATCACGTCATTCCCGATTGCTTATATTCCGAGGGCTTGAAACCATTCGCTTATTTATTATGAGATAGGAGGCAAACGAGCAGACGGATCACCTGATGATATGGCGGTTACCGCCCTCCAACCTTTTATCCATTCTTCTGATTTTGTTATGTGAGTAAAAATACTTTTTTTCCTAAAAAAAACTGACAGTAACTGTTTCCTTTAGTCATTAATTAGAAACCACTTCAAATCAAAGGTAAAGTTGTTTTTTATTCTTGTGTAAAATATAAATAATTTATTAAAATAGTTAATTATTTGGTTCCATTCCTAATTGTATACCGGAATCAATAAAAAAACACAAATCATTAAAAAATCTACTTTACATAACAGTATTCGGTCAAACCTTATGATAAATTATGCCTTAATAAAAATTTAAATCAGTATAAACATAATTAATCATAGATTTGAGACACGCATAAATAAATTATGTTAAAAAAGTAGCACCCTACTTTCTTATTACGCAAGATTACGTCCGAAAAAAAAACAATAATAATGCCAAAAAACTGACCTCCCGCAAAATAACCCCAAAAGCGAACGAACCGATATTCAATATTAAACTTTAAGCCGAAAAGAATAAAATTAATATTCCCTCGATAGAATGTGACCCAAATGTCGGACAAGTTACTCAAAAAAATTACGACACGGTTGCATAAGATCGGCCATATTGAAAAAGCAGCTGTCAAACGTGGAATAACACTTTTTAAGCACCGAAACTCACTTTTTTTGTGTTTTCGTTGGTTTATGATTTGGTAATTTAAAAAAAGAACACTCGCGGAGTTGTACAAACTATTTTTCGAATTCAAAATGGCGGCGACGTGCGGTTTCGACGGCCGATATCGCGAGACTGGTCGAAATGGTTACCTTACTTGTTAGACTGGGTATATAAAGGTGTTTTTAGATTGGTAATTATTTATTTAATAGAACTAGTGGCTTGTGCTATGTTCTTTGGTGTTATTGGCATAGTAAAGTAAGGTTTTAAATCAGTCTTCATCTTAGCGTGTAATTCCCGGTCTCAGGGTACGCTTAGACCAGGATTTAGGATTGGGGGGGGGGGGGTTTAATTAATATGAAGCGACTACCGTCTGACCTTCGCAACCCTTACTAACTGAAGTGTTATAAGTATGTATTTACAAATAATATCCTCCAACCGATTACGGCTACGGCGGCCAATCTCAACGATCAGCCACGTACGCAGGATATATTATAGTGCTCAAGTGTGTGCGCAAACACAAGTGCACTCTCTATTCCCTTACCCTCATAATCCGATGGGACACTAATGTGACACGACCGGAGAGGGATCGGGCGCAGGACCAACAGCTTAACGTGCTTTCCGAGGCACGGGGGTACAAGACCGCCAACTTCCAGACTCCGGGCTCCCACTAAGAATTTCTTGCCGAAAACTTAGGTACAAATATTTGGCCCGACCCGGGGATCGAACCCGGGACCTCTTGCGCAGCCGTCGCTTTAAAGTGCGACCCAATAACCACTGCGCCACCGAGGCAGTCAACAAAAGAAAAGTATTGTATGTATATATTTGTAATTCCGCTGTTGGTTCTGATATCCGTAACACAGGTGCTTGAGCTACCTATCTCGGAGTCTGATTAATATATCTACGTGATTTAATTACGTGAATTAATATAACAAAATTTGAGGGTGTCCAAAGATTCTCAGCCCGGCCCCAGCAGACGACGCCGTGCTCCGCCAGTCCGCTCGTGACCACGGCTGCTGTAACGTAGCCGAAACGTCGAGCAAAATATGTGAGTACCTACACAATGTTGTATCACATAATAAATATCATATTAATTCCCGTCTTGATAAATTATACTTACCAACGTGATGTTGTGAAATATTTATTTATATTTATTTTAAGAGTAGAAAGCTAAAAATTGGGATGTGGATTATTTGTGACTAACAAAAATCATCATCAGCCCATTTAAGTCCCCACTGCTGGGGCACGGGCCTCCCTCAATCACATGAGGGGTAATTGCCATACTCACCACGCTTGGCAGACGGGTTGGCGAGGGTTTTGATATAAATGCAGAGTTTTCCTTCTCTAGGTACGCCGTGTGGTCCCGGGCAGAGTAGAATAGGCCACCCTCACTCTTACCGAGGTGTCGTAAAAGGCGACTAAGGTAAAGCTGCTGGCACTAACAAAAATATTGTGTATTTATTTTTGGAAAGGGAAACCGTGGTACTAACTGTGTAGATAATAAATTCTAATATCACAACTCCTCCTTCAATAGCAGTTGCGTAAATCGGAGAGCCACGCTTCGGCATGAATGGTCCGGCTCGACCGGAGTGACATCACGGTCTCACAGAAAATCGGCGAGAAGCAGCACTGTGCTGTGTTTTGCTGCGTGAGTGGGGGTACCAGAGGGTTCAAAGGTTGGCAGCGCACTTGTGACTCCACAGGTGTGGCGGGTGTCTATGGGCGGCAGCAATTGCTTACCATCAGGTGATCCGTCTGCTCGTCTGCCTCCTATCACATAAAAAAATATCTCCAGTAGGAACGGCGCCTACGATTATGCATATTACACTCACACAGCGGTTGCATAGGCTGTCCGCGAAACCGACGTGCCCAGAATGCATCGACTAGCCGTGTAGCGTGACTCCGCTTGCATTCACTTCACTATAGTAATGTCTACTAAAACTATGAGTTTATTATTTTGCGCGGGAGTGGTACCTATATTTGTAAGAACTATAATTGAATTGACTAGCTGTGTGGTCCCCGACAGAGTAGAATAGACCACCCTCACTCTTACCGAGGTGTCGTAAAAGGCAACTAAGGTAAAGCTGCTGGCATGATCATCAGCACCCAGAGAAGGAAAACTCTGCATTTATATCAAAACCCTCGCCAACCCGTCTGCCAAGCGTGGTGAGTGTGCCAATTACCCCTCATGTGATTGAGGGAGGCCCGTGCCCCAGCAGTGGGGACTTTAATGGGCTGACGATGACGATAATTGAATTATGATTTTCAATAAAGAATTTTATTGACAATTGGACCTCAAAGAGAGACATTTCAAACATTTAGATGTTTATAGATTTTTGGTTGTATTTACAGAAAGATATAAGAAATAACCGCTTTATTAGACTTTAGCAGGAGTGAACTTAAATAAATTAATTTGAAACTTAAAATACTTATTTTGTAAGATGTTTGACCGTAAAAAACAGATATTAGAACAAATAACTGTTAAAAATAATAGTGTCAAATATTAGTGATAAATATCAGTGACAATTGTCATCGAAAGCTTTGAGTAGGTATGTAGCGAGGCATTCACTTTAGTATCTATACTATTTATACAGAAAACATCAACGCTTATAGGTAATACGAAACGCTTGCGCGATGTAGTCGACACCTAGCGCCATCTATTGGTACGAAAGGGGAACTAATATCCCGATATGAAGTTAGGGCGGGCCACTAGCACCTAGTAGATATTGCTATTGCTAGTACCTAAACCTACCAAAAATATTATTGTGGACTCAAAGGAAGAAACTTTATTCAGTGCGATTTTTGTAGTTTTAAATTGATTTGGTGGATTCTTTTCAATGAAAAATAGTTTTTCTTTTTTTATGAGATCGAAGGCAAACGAGCAAGCAAATTACCTGATGGTAAGTGATCACCGCCACTTATGGACATCAGCCACAACAGAGGGAGTGGAGATGCGTTGCCGGCCTTTTAGGAAGGTATAGGCTCGTTTCTTGAAGATCTCAATGTCGTAGGTACCGATTCGGAAATACCGCTGCTGGGAAGTTGATTCCACAATAAGGAGGTGCGTGGCAAAAAATGACGCGTAAAGCGCACGGTACACATAGGGATTCTTGTATGGAGGTCCATGCCCATAATACAAATTTCGAAAATGTTAATAGCAGTTATCGAGTCACATCAATCGACAGTCAGATAAATTCCTGATGTGTTCCTAGCCTTATATTATATGCACAATGCGGTTTTTATTAAGGTGACGGTAAGGGTAGGGCACACTAGCGCCGCCAATCGATTTTAATTTTTAGCTACTAAGCCGGATCTATTTTAAGCAATTTCGGGGTTACAACCTCTCGGCAAACACTTATACTATTTATGAAATAACCATGCACAAATGTTGGATCCAACGTTTGGAATCCAAATGTTTGGAATCTAGGGCACACTAGCGACGCCAATCGATTTTTATTTTGAGCTACTAAACCAGGTCTATATTAAACAATTTCGGGGTTACAACCTCTCGGCAAACACTTATAATATTTACTAAATAACCATGTACAAATGTTGGGTCAGTTTTTGTACGCGAAAAATTGATTCACGCCAAAAGTGGCCGCTTTTGGCGTAAATCAATTTTTTGCGTACGCGTTGGACCCAACATTTTTGCTTGGTTATTTAATAAATAGTATAAGTGTTTGCCGAGAGGTTATAAGCCTGAAATTGTTTAAAATAGATCCGGTTTAGTAGCTAAAAATTAAAATCGACTGGCGTTGCTAGTGTGCCCTACTCGTCACCTTAAATCAATTTACAGTTGGTTTGGTTTTGAAATAAAAGAAAAACACAATTTATTTTTGAATAATTTACTTAAAAGTTATTTTTATATAATTTATTTAATGTCTATTATAAGTATGGTTCGGTGCTTTTTTGTATCTAACAATGTTGTTGGCCGCCTGTTCATAAATGTTGAAGTGATGTGTGGTTGATTGTGTTGTTGTTGCCAACGTGTTCATGTTGTTGGCCGCTTGTTTATAAATGTTGTTGTGCTGTGTGGTTGACTTTGTTGTTGTTGAGACTGTATTAAAGTTGTTGGCCGCCAGCTCATCAATGTTGTTGGAATGTGTGGTTGACTTTGTTGTTGTTGACAACGGTATAACATCCACGGGAGGCGTTGTTGGTCGCATCTGCTCCTGGCGCTTCCTCCTGGCTGTCAGTCGTCGGAGGTTGAACTCCGTGTTGGTGGTGTATATCCTGTAAAAAAAAGTCATTGTTACAAAAGAAAAGTATTAAATGTACCTATATATTTGTAATTCCGCTGTTGATTCTGATATCCGTAACACAGGTGCTTGAGGTACCTATCTCGGAGTCAGATCAATGTATGTGATGTTGTGAAATATTAACTTAGTTGGCTACTTGAGAAAAAATATTGACCCTTATTTTGATACGCATAAAGACTACCGATACTAAAGTTAATGAACATTAGCTTAAGGCGACGGGTAGCCCTAACTAGCGACACCATTCGTTTTTAATTGTTAGCTACTAAACCAGATCTATTTTAAACAATTTCGGGGTTATAGCCTCTCGGCAAACATTTATACCATTTATCAAATAACTATGCACAAATGATTCCGTTTTTGTAACCGGAAAATTGATTACCGCCAAAAGCGGCCACTTTTAGCGTGAATGAAATTCACGTACAAATGTTGGGTCCGTATTTTTGCATGGTTATTTAATAAATAGTATAAGTTTTTGCCGAGAGGTTGTGACCCCGAAATTGTTTAAAATGATCCGGTTTAGTAGCTAAAAATTAAAATCGATTGGCGTCGCTAGTGTGCCCTACCCGTCACCTTAAAGATAGGATATCAAAAGGCGGACATTGTTTAAAAAGGAGTAGTATCGTTGATGATTAGATAGATAATTGATGGGCCGTGTGGTCCCCGGCAGAGTAGAATAGGCCACCCTCACTCTTACCGAGGTGTCGTAAAAGGCGACTTAAGTAAAGCTGCTGCCATGATCTTCAGCAACCAGAGAAGGAAAACTCAGCATTTATATCTAAACCCTCGCCAACCCGTCTGCCAAGCGTGGTGAGTATGGCAATTACCCCTCATGTGATTGAGGGAGGCCCGTGCCCCAGCAGTGGGGACTTAAATGGGCTGATGATGATGATGAGTATCGTTGATATCTTTTTGTATGAAACTTAAGGAAAGGACCGTGGGTAATAATAACATAGGCGACATAGATAGGAGAACAGGGGCAATGGGAGCCAGTGGGGAATGCGAACCAGCCTGATTTGGCCATAATTATACAAGATAGAACGCATCTTGTAGCTGCGAACGGTGAAGGGGTGCGGGAGGAGTATGCACGGCACCCCCGCATCGGTCTTACTTCACTCTGCACCTACAAATAGGACGCAAGTCGCTTTTCGGCGAGTCCAGTTATAATTTTTACCAATCTTCGAGGACTAAATTTAAGTACTTGTGTCATTGTTTTTTAAGTACTGTGCTCTGTAGTGATTGAAAGTGATCATTAGAGAGTGTGATACAGTAATAATTATTCGTAAATACTCAACGGTGTTTTCATAAGGTTATTGTAATTAGAAAATATCTTTTGGGGTAATGGGAACTGACTGGCTCCCATTATCCTACTGATGGTTTTTTATAACGTTGAATGATAAATGATGTGGGGCTTATTGGTCTTGGTATTGTTACGTTTTAAAGTTTATGATTTTATGTTGCAGTTCAGTTTTTGTGTTCTGGTTACCATTGCCCCAATGGTTTTCACTACTCCATCCGCTGGTTCTTTTTACCCCAACCCTCGGGCAATGGGCTATTTTTTTTGTGTGTGTGTGTATGTGTCTGTGTGTCTGTCTATGGCACCGTAGCTCCCGAACAAATGAACCGATTTTGATTTTGTTTTTTTTGTTTGAAAGATGAATAAGAAGGGAGTGTTCTTAGCTATGTTGGATAAAAATCGACCCAAGATGGCCGCCGTCATAAAGATTTGGATTTTATGTTTTAACACAATTCCCACAATATGGGTATCATATAAAAGGGCTTGAGTAGCAGAATATATTAATTATAAAAATTTTCAAATCCAAGATGGCCGCCGTCAGAAAATGACGAATAACCTATTTGTTGTTCCAACTGCCTTAATATAGGTATCAAATGAAAGAGCTTTAGTTGTGTCGGGGGTTTTTAAATCTTCAATTTAATTTTAACTCGATAATTTTATTTCTTTTGTAAATATGTACTAATGATACAGATACAGTAAGTGTATGAATATATGAAATAATAGCCCACCGAAATAGCAAACTGAAGTGGCAGTGGGCTGGTACATATTAGCCGCAGAACTGACAGCCGTTGGAGCCGTAAAGTCCGCCCTGCGACAAGATGGGATGATGACATTCGAAGGCTGGCTGGTGTGGGCTGGATGGGAGTGGCCGAAAATCGGGAGCAGTGGCGTGCATTAGGGGAGACCTATGTCCAGCAGTGGACGAGTGTGGGTTCCTGATGATGATGATGATGATATGAAATAATATGAAATAGATAGAGTATGTGTTTCTCGGTTACGTCCAAAGTCTTGCTTGCGTGCTTAGAAGCCTGGGGTACGCTTGGACCATGATTCAGGATTTGGCAATTAAAATGAAGCGACTGCCGTCTGACCTTCGCAACCCTTTAACAGGGGAACCAGACCAACTGAATCATGGTTACACGTTTCAGAAAATATCCGAAACTTGAAGGTTTCCTCGCGATGATTTACCTCACCGTCGAGGTATGGTAGAAATACGCACAATGATTGGAAAAAAATCAAAGGTGCTCAGATTTGAACCTACTACCTATCTCGTTTGGCTTTCCAAACGGCACGTTCTTACCGAATTACCATCACTCATAATATGATGCCATATTTACACTTTTTTTTGCTTAAGGCATACAATCTTGCGGTCCATCTCATGGTAACCACCACTCAAAGACATTAAGGCGATACCGCAACGATGCTAGCGCCGCCAAGTGACAAAACAAAATCAAAATCAAATAATTATTTCTTTGCATAGGCTTGTACACATCACTTACTTACATTGATACATTTGAATGATTTAAGACTATTTATAAGTAGATTCTTAAGTATAATAATATCCCAACCAATGGACAACATTTCAAAATTGCTAAGCTCTGAAACAAAAAATACCAATTCTTTGTTTACTTTTCCGCTGCTCGAATATATATTTATTAATTTTTTATATTGCTTATTTACTGAGAAAAAAATTAAAAACTAAAAAACGTAAGATGACGTCATCGGACGGCAGAATGTAAAATATTTCTTTGCATAGCACATTATAGTTTTAAATTTACGAAATGCCAAACCCATGACATGTAACTGTCAAAAAAAAAGACAACTTGTCAACGTTGAATGTATGAATGACGTTGACAATGTTGACACTAGTATTATTTACCTTTGACAGTTGTACCTTTTTTTTACTAAAACAATGATAAGCAAAGGAATATCGCTGTATTCAGCCGTCCGATGACGTCATTTGGCGCTTACGTCTATTTAGAATATAAAGAATTTCAATAATTATTTTATGTATGAAAATGGCCAAATTTTGAAAAAAGAAAAAATATGGGTCTGTTCATTTTATGTCTATTTTCATATAAAAAAACAATATGGACATGTTAAAAATATGAAATGTTGTCCATTACGGCTACGGCGACCAATCACAACGATCAGTCACGTACGCAGGATATATTATAGCGCTCAAGTGTGTGCGCAAATACTCTCTATTCCCTTACCCTCATATTCCGATGGGACACTACTGTGACACGACCGGAGAGGACTCGGGCACAGGACCAACAGCTTAAACCGGGGTACAAGACCGCCAACTTCCAGACTCTGGGCTGCCACTAAGAATTTCTTACCGAAAACTTAGGTACAATTTTTTGGCCCGACTCGGGGATTGAACCCGAGACCTCTTGCGCAGCCGTCGCTTTAAAGTGCGACCCACTAACCACTGCGCCACCAAGGCAGTCCAAGGTATGTACCTATGTATAATTTACATGTTAATACATATAAATGTTGATACATAAAACATAAAATAGTGGCAGTGGGCTGGTCATATTAGCCGCAGAACTGACAGCCTTGGAGCCGTAAAGTCCTTGAGTGGAGACCGCGACTCGGTAAGCGTAGTGTAGGACGCCCTGCGACAAGATGGGATGATGACATTCGAAGGCTGGCTGGTGTGGGCTGGATGGGAGTGGCCGAAAATCGGGAGCAGTGGCGTGCATTAGGGGAGACCTATGTCCAGCAGTGGACGAGTGTGAGTTGCTGATGATGATGATGACATAAAATATAACTAAAAAAAGTAAATAAACATAATTCGAGTCTACCACCGGCTCGGAAAGTTGTTTGTGGTCGAGAAGCAAGAAGATATATACGTTTATATTTATTGTGAGAGACATTGTTTTAAAAAAGTGAGCATCAAAATTCAAGGAAATGTTAAACCCTCTGGTGTGGCTGATGTCCATGGGCGGCGGTGATCACTTACCATCAGGTGACTCGCTTACTCGATTGCCTCCCTTTCTCATAAAAAAAAATTATACGACCCACCTATGTTATAATTGCTTCCTACAAGTAACAATAAAACTATCCAAATTATCAAGATTAATTTTATTTACTGGAAGAAATTATTACATTGTCTCAAAAAATTGTTACCAAATCAATATAATTATTGTTTTTTAAATGCTGTTTGTTTTCCATTAAGAAATAAATAAATTAAATAGTTGCATTAATTATTGTCCGCTCGTGGCCACGGCTGCTGTAACGTAGCCGAAACGTCGAGCCAAATATGTGAGTACACAATGTTGTTTCACATAATAAATATCGTGTTAATCCCCGTATTGATACATTATAGTTATAATGCAACGCGAAAATCTAAAAAACTATTTAACAAACCGCTACGGGTCGGATATTGTGGAGTCCGCTCGTGACCACGGCTGCTGTAACGTAGCCGAAACGTCGAGCCAAATATGTGAGTACACAATGTTGTTTCACATAATAAATATCGTGTTAATCCCCGTATTGATACATTACCTATAGAAATAAATTAAATATTTCACAACATCACATACATTGATCTGACTCCGAGACAGGTAGCTCAAGCACCTGTGTTACGGATATCAGAACAGAAATGTAAATATATACTTTTAACACATAGGACCCAGACCAATACAAACAGACATTTTTAATATTATTCTTAAAGTATTAATTCTTATTATTATTCGCCACAATCAATATAAATCACTTGGCGGCGCTAGTTTCGTCACGGTATCGCCTTAAAGAGAAATTTTAGATTCATCAGTTTTTTAGAAACCGATTTTTTTTCTACGGTTTCTTTCAAGAGATGGCGTACGCACCTCTAAAAGGCAGGCAACGCATCAGCTCTCTTGATCTCACAGATGTTCAAAGGTGATGGTGATTATTTTCCATATGTAGCGTGACATCCAATGGACAACATTTCATATTTTTAACATGTCCATATTGTTTTTTTTATATGAAAATAGACATAAAATGAACAGACCCTTATTTTTTCTTCTTTTTAAATTTTGGTCATTTTCATGCATAAAATTAATTATTGAAATTCTTTATATTCTATATAGACGTAAGCGCCAAATGACGTCATCGGACGGCTGAATTATAGCGATATTCCTTTGCTTATCATTGTTTTAATAAAAAAGGTACTACTGTCAAAGGTAAATAATACTAGTGTCAACATTGTCAACGTCATTCATTCATTGAACGTTGACAAGTGGTCTTTTTTTGACAGTTGCATGTCATGGGTTTGGCATTTCGTAAATTTAAAACTATAATGTGCTAAGCAAAGAATAATTTTACATTCTGCCGTCCGATGACGTCATCCTACGTTTATTAGTTTTTAATTTTTTTCTCAGTAAATAAGCAATATAAAAAAGAAATAATATATATTCGAGCAGCGGCAATGTAAATAAAGAATTGGTATTTTTTGTTTCATAGTTTAGCAATTTTGCAATGTTGTCCATTAGTATTAGTCGGTTATCTGCTATCCGTAGCATTATATTTACGAGAGAGAATCGGAACGTACGCGGTTTCCCTAAACCGCCACGTCGACAGTAGCGACACAGTGAGCGAGAGAGTTTTGACATTAGTCTGCGTTCGCGCCGAGACGGCACGGTATTTTATTTGTTTTACGGCACAAAACGCTACTTGATTATTACAAAACTTATGTAAAAGTGTGGACGAACCAAATACACGTATTTCTAACTGATATCCGAACTTTCAACTTCCTACGAACCCACACATATTATATACCTACCATCAATTTTTGATTTGCATTTAAATCAATATGTTTTTGTTCATTTTTTTTAGCCTGCGTCGTCCCACTACTGGGCAAAGGCCTCCCCTAAAAGCCGCCATTGGACTCTATTTGTGGCGATGGTTTGCCAATCGCCGGAGATGTGATCAAAGTCATCACGCCATCTCTGTTTGGGCCTGTCTCTCAATCGCGACGACCTGCACCAATGGGTGTTCATATTTTTAATTTTTTTTTTGCTTTCTTTTGTCCTTAAATGTATAACGGAAAACGTGAAAAATCGTGTGTCCAGGGCGTTCATCTATTTATAAGACGCATCTTCTTCTTGTCCATTCAGTATCTGAAGGTGAATAGGACAGTTCTATTTTGACATTAAAAGTGAGACGCTCCTTTTAAACCTAACCAATATTTTTAAGAATCGAGAAAAGTACCTACATTCATGTTGCGTACGGCTAAGGGATGGAACTCTCTGCCGGAAGATGTGTTCCCTAAACGGTTTAATCTGGACATATTCAAGAAAAGAGTGAAAAGGCTGTTACTAGACAGGCATGATCCATTCTTCGGCCACGTCATCACTTACCATCAGGTGAGATTGTGGCCAAATGTCTGGCTATTCTAATAAAAAAATCTTTAGAAATCAAATCGACTTTTTATTTGTTTGATTTTTAATTTTAATCAACATTTTATTTAAGAATTTGAACTATCTGGATATGGAATACTCGTACAATATGTATATATTCTTAATGGTCCACACGTAATTAAATAATATGCATCTTATTCATCTGAAAAATAACAACACTTGCTTGACCAAAAGAAATTACTAGTTCTTGGTCCCTAATGCAATGCGGACATAATTTTACACGAGACGATATCGCGATTCGGTGGTAAGATGGACGCCATACCGATTACTGATTTATTGCGATTGTTTGTGTCAATCCTTATGAGTGAAAATTCCAATTAGCGCATTATGCAATTCATAAGATATATTTTACAAATTTAATTAATAACTATTTGAAGTTCTTGTTCAGATTAATTGAGAAAGATTAATACTAGTTATTCTGGAAGAATAGGAACACAAAAAAGTTAATGATTTTTTTCAACTTAATATTTTTTTACCCTCTTTGTTGAAAGCTGGATGCATGATACGAAACGTTTGAACTGTTCTATTCACCTTCAGATAATGAATGGACTATATATAGGTTGTGATAAGACGTAACAAACGAAAATAGAAGAGATTGTCTGTCATAACGTCACACCTGTCAAATTAAGAAACTATTTAGATAACAAAACAATTTGTCGGGTTCGGCGGGTAGGGCTAAAACAAGCCCCGTGCGCTGATGCAATTCAAAGGTTTTAAATTAGTGTCTAGTGGTTTTTAGTGAACAAATTTGGTGTTTATTTGTGCAATGAACTACCGTAAAGTGATCTTAATAATAAGAACCGTTGGATTGTATCGTTTTTAACACTGCTATTGTGTGTCGAGTGCGTTGTCTCGTGACAACTTGCTTGAACCTAATAGAGTCTAAAAACCCACGATTGCTTTTAGTGATATCCGCTAAATCCGTAGGTCGATAAAACGTAAAATACCGGCGTTTTATTGAGTGACTGTGACTTTGACTGACTTCGACTTTTGACTACCTACTTATTCTCAATAAGTTACTTGACATTGGCGAATTGACTTCGGATAGAGCCATAATAAAAAAACAATTTGTCATTTTAATTAGTTTCATAGTAGTTAAATTTAGATTGTAGAAAGGCATATAAATTATTTCATGTTTAGCCAAAGCTTTGATCGACAATATACGATACAAACCGAATCCCCCTTCTGCTCTTGGTCGGTCTGTAATTTTTTTTTTTGCATAAATAATAGTATTCGATGTTGATTAAATCATCATCATCATTTCAGCCAATAGACGTCCACTGCTGGACATAGGCCTCCCCCAATGTTCTCCACACAGATCGGTCCTGTGCCTTTGATGCCGTTGATTCGCGGGAATCCATTGGATGCGGAATCCAATGGATTCCCGCGATCTTCACCAGATCGTCGGTCCACCTTGTAGGAGGTCTGCCACGGCTGCGACTTCCTGTACGTGGCCGCCACTCGAGGACCTTTCCGCCCCAACAGCCGTCTGATCTCCTCGCTATGTGACCTGTCCATTGCCACTTGAGGCATGCAAGCCTTTAGACTACATCTGTGACCTTAGTTCTCCTGCGGATCTCATCATTTCTGATACGATCACGCAGGGAGACTCCGAGAATAGCCCTCTCCATTGCTCTCTGGGTGACTTTGAGCCTCGAGTCGTCGAGAGTCGATTAAATAAAAGTATCTAATTTATGTTTTTAGGTACCAAAATCCATAGACAGGCAATAGAGAAAATATCTGATAGGGTAGCCTGTACTTAAACCAAATCTAGTTGGCGTCGGTTCATCTTTAGAGATGCCTTAACCTTGTTTGGCACTTACTTTTTGATTGAGTTAGGTAACTTGATTCCCTCTAGCCTCGCTCTTCTTGCAGTCAGCCAGCGGCGATTGAACTCAGCGTTGTAGGAGAAGCCTCTGAAAATTGAAAAACAATATTTTTCAACAATGACTTTAAAAAGAACGATGTTGCCGTGTGGTCCCCGGCAGAGTAGAATAAGCCACCCTCACTCTTACCGAGGTGTCGTAAAAAGCGACTAAGGTTAAGCTGCTGGCATGATCATCAGCACCCAGAGAAGGAAAATTCTGCATTTATATCAAAACCCTCGCCAACCCGTCTGCCAAGCGTGGTGAGTATGGCAATTACCCCTCACGTGATTGAGGGAGGCCCGTGCCCAGCAGTGGGGACTTAAATAGGCGGACGATGATGATGATGATGATGATGTTGGCTCCGCAGGTGAACTAAGGTCTCAGATATAGCCCAAAGGATTGCTGGCATCGTGTGGCAATGGGCAGGGCACATAGCGAGGAGATCAGACAGTCGTTGGGGCGGAAAGGTCCTCGAGTGGAGGCCACGTACAGGAAGTCGCAGCCGTGGCGCCTCACAAGATGGACCGACGATATGGTGAAGGTCGCGGGAATCCATTGGATGCGGGCGGCACAGGACCGATCTGTGTGAAGAATATTTGGGGAGGCCTATGTCCGGCAGTGAACGTCTATTGGCTGAAATAATCATGAAGATTATAATAATGTTGGCTCAGTGGATAAGAACGTGTATTCCGGATGAGAGGTTGTACTCGTACCTTTGAGTATTATACTCAAAGACTCGTACTCGCTTTCCTACTTCGACTCCTCCACTTCGCACGGTCTTGTGGATCCCTAGTGGTCAGTCTATTATCACGCATGTCATCCTAACATAACGCCTACCGTCGGATAACTGCAAATATATTTAAACCGGCGCTTATTGTCAACAGAAAACCTAAGGGTTTTCTGTTGACAATAAGACTTCGGTTGTAGCAGCCAATCATAACGGTCAACCGTCGACGCAACCGTAGTCGCCGGTCATAGGTCGGGCGCCATTGAGTGACGATTTTGGTCCATCTTTTGGGGCCCATTCTGCACACATGACCAGCCCAATCCCATTTCAGTTTTGCAGCTTTTCGACTGACATCTGCGATTCCAATCTTGGAGCGTCTGTCAGAGTTACGCATACATTTGCATAAATAGCATTACAGCTTAAAAGCGTTATACAATTCAATAATATTCATACATACATAAAGTTTTTCGGTAAATTAATATTCAAGAACAGACAGAGTCTAGGTACTTACATGCGAACAGCATGCCCGGAAAATGAGGATGACAATCACAGTAAATAGTCAAACGCCTAACGAAAATAGACACTCAAGTAATATATATATATGCTTATTCTATTACATAATACCTAAGTAAATAGTATTCAATGGATAGTGGAACGAGCAATGCTCGGCGTCTCTCTCCGAGATCGAATCCGAGATTAGGTGATCCGGCAGAGAACCAAAGTCATCGACATTGCTCACCGGATTAGCAAGGTTAAGTGGAAGTGGGCTGGCCATATTAGCGGCAGAACCAACAACCGATGGGGTAAACGAGTTCTGGAGTGGAGACCGCGTCTTGGCAAACGTAATGTAGGGCGCCCTCTGGCTAGGTGGGGAGACGATCTGCGCAGGATGGCTGGCAAGAGCAGGATGCGAGAAGCCATGGATAGATCACGGTGGCGAAAAATTGGAGAGGCCTACGTCCCCAGCAGTGGACTGCGATAGGCTGATGATGATGATGATGAAATAGTATTCTGCATATTGTGGTTGACTTTGTTAAGGACTGGTGACTGAATTAGATGAAGATAGATATCAAACAACAATCGGTATAAAATAACCAAGTCTGGTTGCGTCCAAAGATCTTCGGAGCCGGGTAAGCGACTGCCATCTGACCTTCGCAACCCTTAGACAGGACCCTTGGACGCGTTAAGAATGAGTTTCTCAACAATATGGCTATGAATGAAATATCAGGCGTTATCTTTGAAAGTGCAAACTCCGCCTGATAACCAGCGCTGCAGCGGCTTCGGCCACTGCAGCAAATGCTGAGGTTGGGCCTTGTTGGCTACAGAATTTGTCTTGTTTGTGTATTTATGTCACTCTTGTTTACATTTGTGTTCTGTGGCCAGTAAGGATATCTTTATCTTTAAGGTGACGGGTAGGGCACACTAGCGACGCCAATCTATTTTAATTTTTAGCTTATAAACCTAATTTATTTTAAACAATGTCGGGTGTACAACTTCTCGGCAAACACTTATACTATTTATTAAATAACCATGCAAAAATGTTGGATTTAACGAGTACGCAAAAAAATTATTCACGCTAAAAGCGGCCACTTTTGGCGTGAATCAATTTTTCGCGTACAAAAACGGACCCAACATTTGTGCATGTTTATTTAATATATAGTATAAGTGTTTGCCCAGAGGTTGTAACCCTGAAATCGTTTAAAATGGATCCGGTTTAGTAGCTAAAAATTAAAATCGATTGGCGTTGCTAGTGTGCCCTACCCGTCACCTTAACTACACAGTGCAATGAATGCCATGCAATATGATGTCATAACACACACTCTGAATAGCGAATTATAATGTGTTTCAACTAATTTTTTCAATTTTAATTAATATCATGCAGGTATGAAAATGTTTTCGTCATCATGAATTGTGTATTTTTTTTTTACTTTCACATATATTTTTTTTAAGATAAGACTTCAGTGACACAGATGGCGCCACCGTCTCTGGAGGGTGTGTGAATAAAAAAGTGAATGATGGCGCCACTGTCGTTATTTCTATTTATGTATTGTGGGAGCATTTTGTTTGTTTATTTTTATTTATGTATGTACCTAATACCGGTTTATATTGATTTATTTATATTACGTAATGTTGTATTTTTTTTATTGGATCTGTATGCACTTATGCGTTTTGTAATTCATGTTCACGTTATAGATGTACTTTGTATCGTTCCGTTTTGTATTAATATAAATTGTAAGTTTTTTTTTTCATGTTGTATGTTTTACTATGAGTCGTCGCTCTAAGGTACAGCCTGAAAATCAGCGCTGCAGCGGCTGCTTAGCGGTTGTTGTAGCACATGCTGAGGCTGAACCTTGTTGGCCGCAACTTGATAATGTTTTGTCCTTATTCAGATTTGTATGTAATGTGTTGTGGTCAATAAATTATTTCTTATTCTTATTCTTAATTTCTATGATCGCTATTGGTTCTTGCCTTACAGACATGCATAGAGAATCTTTCAGCTTTTGTACAATAACAAAAGTCTGGCCGTCGTTGGCTCTTGCACTAGAGTCCGCGCCACGAAAGATGTGAAGCTTAAAAACACGCAACTAAAATTTAAGATTCCTTGTGTTGATGAGAAAAAAGCTCAAATTTGAATGTTGATGGCGACTCAACCGCGCTTTTCACGGGAAATGGAACATTTCAAAATTGCTAAGCTCTGAAACAAAAAATACCATTTCTTTATTTACTTTTCCGCTGCGCGAATATATATTTATTAATTTTTTATATTGCTTATTTACTGAGAAAAAAATTAAAAACTAAAAAACGTAAGATGACGTCATCGGACGGCAGAATGTAAAATATTTCTTTGCTTAGCACATTATAGTTTTAAATTTACGAAATGCCAAACCCATGACATGCAACTGTTAAAAAAAAAGACAACTTGTCAACGTTGAATGTATGAATGACGTTGACAATGTTGACACTAGTATTATTTACCTTTGACAGTAGTACCTTTTTTTTTATAAAAACAATATAAGCAAAGGAATATCGCTGTATTCAGCCGTCCGATGACGTCATTTGGCGCTTACGTCTATTTAGAATATAAAGAATTTTAATAAGTATTTTATGCATGAAAATGGACAAATTTTGAAAAAAGAAAAAATATGGGTCCGTTCATTTTATGTCTATTTTCAAATAAAAAAACAATATGGACATGTTAAAAATATGAAATGTTGTCCATTGTTTGGTAGCGCCAACTCAGTATATCAGGCACCAGAGATATCACTAACAGGGAACCCTTTTACTGATCGGCGCCATTGATCACCATCGCCACCAGTTTTTTTTTTATTGTAACTAACTTAAGACAAAAAAAATAAAAATATATCAAGTCATTTTAAATAAAAAAGGATTTGTGATTTTTCAAGCTTATTTTGGGATCCTACATAAGTGTCACTAGTACCATTGATGGTAAATTGAGACAATGTTAAGTCACTTGTACCATCAATCATCATCATCATCATCAGCCCATTTAAGTCCCCACTGCTGGGGCACGGGCCTCCCTCAATCACATGAGGGGTAATTGCCATACTCACCACGCTTGGCAGACGGGTTGGCGAGGGTTTTGATATGAATGCAGAGTTTTCCTTCTCTGGGTGCTGATGATCATGCCAGCAGCTTTACCTTAGTCGCCTTTTACGACACCTCGGTAAGAGTGAGGGTGGCCTATTCTACTCTGCCGGGGACCACACGGCCTATACCATCAATGGTACTATTCAATGGTTCGACTGACATTCAATCATCTCTGGCAAGATTTAAAATAGTAGCCACTTTTTTTTAAATCTTGCTATAATGATTGTGTCAAGAATGAATACCGAATACAGAGATAAGGATCATACCAACTAATATTTATCTGGAGTGGGGATCGAACCCACTAGCTTTGGCATCCTAAGCAAGGTCACCACAGTATTCTGTGTATCTACTACCAAAATGCGCCATTGGACTAGTCAAAGGGCTAAATATAGCCCGACAACTCGGCTAAATAAAGCAGCTGGCTCTGCTAACCCCGGTTTTTAGTGAGGCCGTGGTATCACTCTGGTTGAGCCGGCTAATTCATGCGGAAGCGTGGCTCTCCCACGATAGATGGTGCATGGTGAAGGAGGCCAACATTCAACAGTAGAGCACATGCTGTTGATTGATTTAAGTGCTAGAATCTAAGGGTCTATAACGAAACCGAATTTGTCACGCACGCTATGCGTCTCTTTCTTTCGTTCGTTATGGGACAGTTTCGTTGTAGGCGCTTTGTATACGTCTACGTGTATAGAAAGAGTGCATCTTTAAGGTTTAAGAATTTATTTTTTATACAAAAATGTCTTATATATATCTAAAAGTACAACATCAGTTTTGTATAATTTGTACAAGAAATCAATTGTATTGTACTCTTTATGTGTAAATATTTTGTACGATATAATTCATGGCATAATATATGTTTTATACAGGTTGTACATAGTTTAATCTTACACTCAGGTATGTGTATTAATATATTCCACATAACATTTTGATTTATATTTGAACAAAAAAAAACTTTAATAAAAATTATTTTATATACTTATTATTAATATTTACTTTAAACACACTTAAACATTTGCCTATTTTTAATGTAATGTGGCACTAGAAGGCATAAGTATAAGTTTTATATAATTTATACTTTTCAAAGATGTACAGACAATCACACGTCCACATTGATATCTCTCAAACTTCCACTATAGATATTGAACCTAATGTATTCATTATTAAGGTGATGGTCGGATGAAAAAAATAAAGTATCTTTTGGAGGAGGCAAGCGAGTCACCTGATGGTTTGTGATCGATCGTGATGTGTGACTGTGACTGATGATCATTTGCGAGGTTAGAGGTGTCGCTGATGCATTGCCGGTATTTCAGAAAGGTGCTATCAATTCTTTGACCCAGCGTTAATATAATTATATTAATTAAATTTAATTAAATTAACGTCAATTTTACTTAATCCCAACGTATGGTTATCTGTACTTACTTTAAACAAACTCATTTTAATATATAAACAAAGATTTGTTTTTATCTTGTATTTATATATAGAATATCACATTTAATTTTTAAAATTGTATCACATTTATAAATTTATATTTCCATTCATTGATTTTTTATATTATTAAATTAACTGGCATTATAATATGACTATTTTATGGTAACTATACTTTTTCAAAATAAAGGTTGACTTCTTAATTTTACGTGAACTAGCGTAAAACATGAAAATCAACCTTAAATTAGGATCTTAAACTACTTAAATTAAATAGTTTTATTGTTGTAGTAAGTATACACTTCATTCTTAACAATTTTTAAGAAACTTAATTTATACGTTTCAAACATATTCATACTTTTAGTTAAAGTATAATAAAAATATAATGAAAGTCAGTCAGGTATACTGAAAACCCAAGTTTTAGTGTTTCTTTTGAAAAATCATTGCTTGTTGTATATTATAACGATAAAATATAACCCACTCTTAATAATTATGATCTTTGGATGACAGAAAGACATGAAAGTTTATTGCACAAATTTTGATATAATGAGGCGAACTTAATGCCAAGAAGCATTCTCTACCAGTCAACCCTTGGGTTTGGGAAAGTTGTGCGAGAAGTAAAAGTGATAAAGTTTGATAAAACACTGGATAAATTTACATTGAAATAATTTGCAGAAATTTACAATTTACGTTTGATAAACTTTGACTCACTTTGATCCACTTTTGATCCACTTTTTATGTTCGACATTGAAACAGATCTAATATCTATATGTTTTAACATATTATTTTGTAATTGTAAATTATTAATAAATTACATTCAATAATTTATATTGCAATTAAATAACTTTCTTTTTATAATATTGACATTTGACACAAGTTCTAAATATTTCTGTGTACTTTCAATTTACCCTATGTGCTTATAATATAAGGAGGTGATTTTCATACAACACACTTTATACATACATGCATTTATATACAAAAGTGAAGTGTATACAACACTAGCTACCAACCATTTAATAGAGCTTTGGGCCGAGTTTTCAAATATAAAATGGATCATAACATATCAACACAGTATCTCAGCGTAATATTCCCGGTTGTGTCCAAAGCCGTAGTTCGAAAACCTGGGGTACGCTTGACCATCCAGGGTTTGGTAAATCTGGTAATTACTATGACGTGCCATCTGACCCTTCGGTGCCCTTAGAGCCGAGTTCACTAACTGTATAACAACGGTAATCATATTTTGACCGCGGTTTCTATTGATGCTTGCATGGTTAAAGCGTGATTACCGCTGTCTGTGAAGTTGGTGTACTCGGCCCTTAGACTAAGGAAAGACACAAACTGAATCATAAACTAAAATTATTGGTTGTTAATGGTATTTTTTTTTTACAAAAAACCGTTTGTACGCAATATTGGACTTCTAAAACATTTTTAAAACAAAGAAGTTCATGAATTCTAGAATCTGGATAGTCAAGAATCTTAGTACGGATTAGTAATCAAAAGTAGCTTAGATAACACTTTAGTACCATGTCAAAGTAACAGTTCTGCCTATATTCAGTTTCTAAGGGGTAGCTTTTTTTTCAGGCTAGAGACGACAAACGAGCAAGTTAAGATGGAAAGCAATCATCGCCGCCCATTAACATCCGCGAAATCAGAGAGATCGCTAATGCGTTGCCGGCCTTTTTAAGAAGGAGTACTTACGCTCTTCTCTTGAAGGTCCCTAAGTCGTAGCCGACGGGAAATACTCCCGCAGCCAAACCGTTCCACAGAACTGAGGTGACGTGTAGAAACGCACAGTATTAGACCGCCATCCATCGAGAAGATGGGGATGGAATGACATCGCTTGCGTGTGGTTCGATGTAAGAATTCAGCTGCAGGGAGTAGATCGAACAGTTCCTCAGAGCACTCCCCATGATAGATGCGGTATAGAATGCTGAGGGAGGCTATATCCCGCCGCAGTGCTAGAGAATCAAGTCGACTAGAGAGAGTCAAGTCACCGACAATTCGAGCAGCCCTACTTTCGTACGGAAGAAGTTGGTACTGAGTGCAAAATGTTACTTCTACAGGGTAGGTGCTAATGTGTTAATCTACTTTTGATGCTGATCGTACCTACTGCCAGAATACCTACTTATAATGCCAAAGCTCCAAAAATAACGGACTTCGGATAGGCACTAAATTCCGCTAATTTTAAAAATCTGGAATATTTCGAATCGCTGCAAATTGTTGCGTCCCAGTAATTTCAGAATCCCAGGAACACTAAAACTTAAGAATACCAGAATTCTCTGAAATTACTAAAACGCATCACTAAGACGCCCTGTTGGTCTAGTGGTTTAAGTACCGGGCCGTGATCTCGGGGTCCTGGGTTCGATTCCCGGGTCGAGCGAAAAGTATGTTTCGAATTTTTCGAACATAGCTCGGGTTTGTGATCACCAATCCGCATTTGGCAAGCGTGGTGATTAAGCCTAATCCCATCATAGTAGCGATGACTTGATTTCTATGATGGAGGCCTTTGCCCTGCAGTGGGACAGTTTATAGGCTGATACTTTACTTTACTTTTTACTTTACTAAAACGCAGAAAAATCATAAATTTTATAATGCCAAAATCCTAGGAAGACCAGAACTTTTGAAATGCCCGAATTTCTAGATCTAACATAGAACTATTTATTCTTATTAGGTGTTACTCGGCCCATGCTCTGTGTATGGTTTAACCTTAAATGTATTTAAATAGGCTACTTTTTCCCGGCGATGTAGTTCCCCTGATCATCCTTGTACAGGTCTTCGTTGATGCCGTAGTACGCTTGGGCGTTGGGACAGTCAACCTGGAAGAATTAAGAAATAATGTCAGAAATTTGACTGACCGGATGGCGCAATTGGTAGTGACCCTGCCTCTTACGCCAAAGGTCGTGGGTTCGATCCCCACCCTGGAGAAACATTCGTGCGATGAACACTTGGGTTTGTTCAGTGTCTGGGTGTAATATATGTATTTAAGTATATATTTGTGTTCCTCTGTTGTCTGATATCTGTAACACAAGTGCTTAAGCTACTTAGTACGGAATCAGGTCAACGTATGAGATGTTGTGAGAATTATTATTATTAAAATGGGTGAAAGTCGTTCAATTAGGAACTAAAATCATTCAGTAAATAAATAAATACACCCAGACCAATACAAATAGACATGTTCATGCACACACATGTTTGTACTGTGCGGGGATCGAACCCGCACCCCTTGCACGAGAGGCAGCGTTCACTAAGATTGATCCAAACGGATCGATCAACAGTGGGAGAGCCACGCTTCGGCATGAATGGGCCGGCTCGACCGGAGTAATACCACGTCCTCACAGAAAACCGGCGTGAAGCAGTGCATGCGCTGTTTTGCTGCGTGAGTGAGGGTACCGGAGGCCCAATCCAGGGGAAGGGGGTTTAAAAGGTAAGCAGCGCACTTGTGACACCACGGGTGTTGCAGGCGTCATGGGCGGCGGTAAAATACATTTGAATTGGAATAAGTGCTCCATTTAGATATCATCTGGCCAACAGAGTCAAAATTAGTGTTTTGTGGTACAAGAAAGCACGCTGAGCCTTTGTAAATTTTAGCTGTGCGAGATCCACGCTTCGGCATGAATGGGCTGAATTGACCTTAGTGATAACACAGCCTCACAGAAAACCGGCGTGAAGCAGCAATGTGCTGTGTTTCGCTGCGTGTGTGAGGGTACCGGAAGCCCAATCCAGGGGAAGGGGGTCAAAAGATTGGCAGCGCACTGTGATTGACGTGCGCAATCGCTTACCATCAGGTGATCCGTCATCCGCCACCTATTACATAAAAAAAGCTCATCCGTACCTTGAAGAACCAGTCGCAGACCCTGGACTGCTGGTTGAAGACTGTACCTGGTGCACAGATGAAGGAGTACATCACATTGCCACCGATGCTCGGAACACACCAGTGCCACACCTGAAAAGCATGAAAAAGAAATTGTTGTTTCAGGATCTTCATTAAAGTATAGCATAAATAATATCCTCCAACCGATTATGTGGGCAGGGCACATAGCGAGGAGAACAGACGGCCGTTGGGGCGGAAAGGTCCTCGAGTGGAGGCCACGTACAGGAAGTCGCAGCCGTGGCAGGTCTCCTACAAGGTGGACCGACGATCTGGTGAAGATCGCGGGAATGCATTGGATGAGGGTGGCACAGGACCGATCTGTGTAGAGAGCATTGGGGGAGGCCTATGTCCAGCAGTGGACGTCTATTGGCCGATAATGATGATGAACCGATTATCAGCCACTTACGCAGGGATATATTATAGTGCTCAAATGTGTGCGCAAACACAAGTCTCTATTTCCCTTGCCCACATATTCCGATGGGACACCAGCGTGATACGACCGGAGAGGGATCGGGCGCAGGAACAATGGCTTAACGTGCTTTCTGAAGCACGGGGGTACAAGACCGCCAACTTCCAGCATCTGGACTGACACTAAGAATTTCTTACCGAAAACTTAGGCACAAATTTTTGGCCCGACCCGGGGATCGAACCCGGGACCTCTTGCTCAGCCGTCGCTTTCAACATCTACTGTGCTAAAGAGGCAGTCATAAGGCATATCATGATGTATGATTGGGCGGAAAGCAACTTTGGGCAGTGACCCTGTCTCATAATACAAAGGTTGTGGGTTCCATCCCCAGCCTGGACAAGCAAAAGCTGGCGCTCTGGATCCCGAAGTATGTTTAGACCGATTCACGATTTTTTTATGTGATAGGTGGCAGATAATAGATCACATGATGGCAAGCGATTGCCGCCGCCCATAGACACCCGCGATACCAGTGCAGTCTGCGCTGCGAACCTTTAAACCCCCCCTTTCCCCCGGATTAGGCCTCCAGTACCCTCACTCACGCAGCGAAACACAGCACAGTGCTTCTTCCCGCCGGTTTTCTGTGACGCCGTGGTACCTATCCCTTCGGCCGAGCCGGTCCAATCATGCCGAAGCGTGACAGCAAAAGAAATAAAACTTGCAGCTTTATAAGGCACTAGCTCAGCCCAATATGGAATACCTATCTACTACTACCCACGCCCTGTTGGTCTAGTGGTTTAATTACCGGGCCGTGATCTCGGCGTCCTGGGTTCGATTCCCGGGTCGAGCAAAAACTATGTTTCGAATTTTTCGAACATAGCTCGGGTTTGTGAACACCAATCCGCATTTGGCAAGCGTGGTGATTATGCCATTTCCCATCATAGCAGCGATGACTTGATTTCTATGATGGAGGCCTTTGCCCTGCAGTGGGACAGTATATAGGCTGATACTTTACTACTACTCAGAGTTGGCGAGGATGCGAGGAGGAGAGATATCATGTATTGTGGTGCTGCCCAGTATACGAGGACATCGTGGGGAGCTGTTTGAAGGGATTGCTGCTGTTGACGGACTTGGACCAATTTGGTACCCTGGACCTTGTGTCCTTGGAGGCGAACTTCGCCAGGCTGCGAGAGTTCGGCCATGGCTGGCACAGACGGAGAAACGACCCGGGGCTCGGCGCTAGAAAGCGCCACCTATGATCTGCGGCCCCAGAAGGGGGAGAAACGCCGAAGCCGAATGAAACCGGCCCATTCATGCCGCAGCGTGGCCATGGTCTATTTATCTATGACTCACCTGACAGCTGGTCTCCGGGTCAGCGTAGTATCCAGGTATTTTGTCATCACAAGTGAAGGATAAACCTGCTGGCACTTCCGTGTAGATTGGGTAATCTTCTCCTGGGACATATCCATCTAGAGCCTGGAAAAGGATAAATTGATAGTTCATCATCATTATTTCAGCCAATAGACGTCTGGACATAGGCCTCCCCCAATGTTCTCCACACAGATCGGTCCTGTGCCTCCCGCATCCAATGGATTCCCGCGATCTTCACCAGATCGTCGGTCCACCTTGTAGGAGGCCTGGCACGGCTGCGACTTCCTGTACGTGGCCTCCACTCGAGAACCTTTCCGCCCCAACGGCCGTCAGTTCTCCTCGCAAGGAGATTGATAGTTAATCTTATAGAAAGAAAAAAAAAGAACGTCATCAGCGTTCCGTCTGACCTTTGCAATCCTTAGACAGTAAAACCATGCAAGATTATGGTTGTTTTCCAAGAATAAGGTAAATGATTTGCATAAAAAGTTGGTAAACATTGTTATCATCTATTATTTTCTTTAATTACTTCTTCAAATACGTCCGTTGCTTTTTTCATCTATTCTTTCTTATATTTAGATCGATTCCTATGATTAATAAATAATTGAACTTAATACAGATTATTGGTTATCTTAATTTTCTAATTATTGACTCATTATAACAATTATACATGCAATGTTATCACTTTTGACGCGTATAAGCAGATAATTGAACTGTCTGTCTGTTTGTCACGCTATAGTTATTGTTCTGACACGAGTGAACTGTAATTGATTTTTAATTATAACATCCGCAAAGAAACCAATGAAAGCTGAAAATTGTAGAAATGGAGAAAGTTTTTTATAGTTACCTAGTGGTAACGCCCTCACTTCGTTTTTGGGACATTAGTTCCACTTTGTACCAATAGATGGCGCTAGGTGTGAATTACATCGCGCACGCGTATCGTGTTTTTGGATTACCTATAACCACCGCTGTCTATAGAAATGACTTCTTTATAAATAGTATAGACATGTCCTTCGACCGTAAGCGTAGATTCTCAATCATTGGATTACAACCTGTGAATTCGTAACGTGAGGTCGCAGATTCGAAGTGTAAGGTTTAATAAATTAGTGTTCTTAAAAACTGAATAAGAGATATTATTTTATGATTTTTAGCATTTAATTTAAAATAAATAAGTATTTGATTTGACTACTTCCGGAAAGAAATCTACGCGCGCCAAATGTTTCCCGCTAAAAGCAAGGCGCGCGCCATATTTTCCCGCTAAAAGCGAGGCGTAGTGGGGCGTTGACATGGCTGACGGAGGGTAATTCGTTGTATAGTCGTCGAATAGTACGGTAGTACCGACTCTATAATAATTTGTGCTCACGAGTAACTGTTGTAAATAAGTGTTTGATTCAGTAAAATAGATATTTGAAAGTCTGCGTTTGATTTATTAGTCTACGGGTACCGACATAAGTCTACGGGTTCCTACAGAAGCTAAGCAACCTTTAACGTCATCGGTGAATTATTTTTCTCTTTACCATATTTTTGTTTTTAGACGAAGAATATTTGACTAATGGTGGATTCGATAAATCTGTATCCAACGATAAATCTATGGTATAGCGCAGTTACATACTAGGGAATTCAAAATGGCGTTGTCATTGTCGCAGCTGTTTTTGACTTTTGACATTATCTGTATAACCCTACTTATCAAAAATATCCCGGTGGTATATCATGAATCACAAATCAACACATATCGTTTTTTGCCGGTTTATAATGTCATTGGTTCTCTCACTCGTGTAACTAGCGACACCAAACGATTTAAATAGTAAGTTACAAAACCGGATCTATTTTAAACAATTTCGGAGCGGGAGTCTCGAAGCAAACATCTATACTATTTATTTAATAATGTGCAAAAAGCCATAAGTGGCCGGTAATTCAAATTTCGAGTACAAAAGCAGAGCCAAAAGTTAAGTATAAGTATTAAATAATTAGTATAAGTGTTTTCTGAGAGGCTGCAGCTTCGAAATTGTTAAAAAGATATCAGGTTTAGTTGCAAACAACTTAAATCAATTGGCGTCGCTAGTGCGTCCTACCCGTCACCTATTGAATTTATTACAAAAATAAAGTTCTATCTTTGCCTCGTTATAATTTACTAGTGGCCCGCCCTCACTTTGTTTAGAGTCGTGAGTTCCATGTTACACCAACAGATGGCGCTATGTGTTGATTACATCGCACAAGCGTTTCGTGTTTTCGGATTACCTATAAGCATTACCACTGTCTGTAGGTAGGATTATTAAAGATAATATCTTTGTGCATGGTAGATATTTTGCATTTTTAACTTATCCCAGATTCGAACCAGCAACCTCTCGCGTAATCAGTGAAATATTTTCTCCTGGACCATTAGGACCCTGACTTAAGGTGACAGGTAGGGCACACTAGCGACGCCATTTTGATTTAAATTGTTAGGATCTAAGCCGGAGCTCAAACTTCGAAATTGTTAAAAAGATATCCGGTTTAGTTGCTATCAATTTAAATCGATTCAAAGTCAAAGTCAAATAATTCTTTATTTGCATAGGCTTGTACACAGCACTTACAAATCGTCATACATTTGAATGACTTAAAACTATTTATAAGTACTTATGTATAATTTACATGTTAATACATATATTTGTTGATACATAAAATATACTAAAGAAATAAATAAACATAATGCGATTCTACCACCGGCTCGGAAAGTTGTTTCTGGTCGAGAAGATCCGGCAAGAAACTCGCCAGTTACTCTTTTTAATCGCCAAATTTTCATACAATGTTGTGATATCATCATACCAAGCCATACAGTTCAATTGTTACACAAAATAAAATAAAGGAAATATTAATAAAATAAATATTATGAGGTAAACCGAAGCAGACCAGTCCCCAAAGGTGGCACCTGTTCACAAGTATGACGTATGTGTCAGCCATCATTTCACTCAACCATATTAGAGGGAATGTAATGACCCGCCACATAGCGCCACCACTTCAGATTGGCGTCGCCCGTCGCCTTGAGGGATAAATTTACTCACCGCTATCGACCTGTCGATGACATACAGCAGAACGGCCACCACTCCTACGGTGATCAGGTTGTGACTGGCTCTCGGCATGGTTACTGTAACCTAATGGTTGGGTTCTGGACAAACCTGGAAGAAGGAGAAAAAAATATATGGAAAAAAATTAAAAGACCCCCAACACAACTGAAGCTCTTTCATTTTATACCTATATTCAGGCAGTTGGAACAACAAATAGGTTATTCGTCATTTTCTGACGGCAGCCATCTTGGATTTGAAATTTTTCACAATTGATATATTCTGCTACTCAAGCCCTTTAATATGATACCCATATTGTGGGAGTTGTGTTAAAACATAAAATCCAAATCTTTGTGACGGCGGCCATCTTGGGTCGATTTTTATCCAACATAGCTAAGAACACTCTCTCCTTATTCATCGTTCAAACAAAAAAAAACAAAATCAGAATCGGTTCATTTGTTCGGGAGCTACGATGCCATAGACAGACACACACACACAGACACGTCAAACTTATAACTAAATAAACTATTAGATTTATTGAAGAGAAAAGGCCGTGTGGTCCCTGGCAGAGTAGAATAGGCCACCCTCACTCTTACCGAGGTGTCGTAAAAGGCGACTAAGGTAAAGCTGCTGGCATGATCATCAGCACCCAGAGAAGGAAAACTCTGCATTTATATCTAAACCCTCGCCAACCCGTCTACCAAGCGTGGTGAGTCCATACTCACCACGCTTGGTAGACGGGTTGGTAGACGGGCCTCCCTTAATCACATGAGGGGTAATTGCCATCAATTACCCCTCATGTGATTAAGGGAGGCCCGTGCCCCAGCAGTGTGGACTTAAATGGTCTGATGATGATTAATTGAAAATGTAAAGTGGACACATTTTGGAGAGTGCGCCACGGAACTGTACAATGCCATTGGAGCATCTCCGTTCTTCCACTACTCCACCGCAGACCCTCAATCGACACCGGTACATGGTAGAAATACCAAAAGTCCGCACAAAGAGGTTTGAATCCTGTTTTCTTATTCGTACTGCGAAACAGTGGAATCAGTTGCCTGAAGGGGTGTTCCCTAGTGGCTACAATTTGGGGGTTTTCAAAGCGCGAGTGAATTGGTATCTTCTAGGTAATCGTGCTACATCTTAGACCATATTATCACTTACCATCAGGTGAAATATGGTCAAACGCTTACCTATACCTACAGTAAAAAAAAAAAAAACTAATTTTCGGTCAAAATACCAGGAAAATTCTTAACTTCCACATCCAATCACTATATCCCACACATTTTGCATAATCGAACAATCAATTACACTTTGTAATCACAATCGTATTACATTCCGTTTTTGCTTTTCATTGTTCTATTCTCTAATGTAATTAGTGCAAACACATACATTCACAGGCTAAGAAATGTGTAATTACAGTCCTTGAAAGAACCCACGTGTTTCAATGGACTTATAGGTAATCATTTAATTTCGCTTGTTTAATTTTTTTATATATAGGCTCAGTATATTGGCTATCCTCAGCATAATGGTAAGCAATCGAAGAGCCCAAGTTGCAATTACAACGGAAGCGATGTCAAGGCATCACCTCCGTTGGCACCGCCATACTGGCCCGCGAGATGCTTCTTCACGCTTCGTTTGAAGGAATCCATATTGTAGGAAGGAGGAAATACATGCGCCGGCAATCGAGTTCCATTTCTTGATGGTGCGGCAGAAATAGGAAATAGGAAAGAGAAATAGGGCCGTGATGGAATGCTTTCCACTGTGACAGCGGTGTCCGGCGCGTGTAGTTCTGTGACGGAATAGGGCAGGTGGGATGAGGGAGAAAATCTCTTCAGAGCATTCATCGTGATATAGACGGTAAAAGACGCTAAGCGACCCGAAGAGGTTCAAGGGTATTGGTGACCTCTTCGTCACCTATAATGTGTACAGCCCGTCGCTGCATCTATCGAGAGCATCCATAAGGTATTTAGCGGAGCCATCAAAGAGATGCGAGCAGTACTCCACGCATGCCCGGACTTGAGTCTTGTATAAAAGACAGAGTTGGTCCGGAGTGAAGAACCTGCGCAGTCTGTTCAGGATCCCAAGTATTTTAGATGCTGTCGAGTTTTAGAATTCGAGAGACTGCAGCGAGTTAGCCGAGACATGGGACTTCTAATAAACAGAACCAAAACAAAAGTAATGGTGGTCGACCGCAGTAAATCTGTTACCGACTTGGAAGAATTTATATACCCCTGATAATTCGACATGTGGGGCTGACGAAAAATGTACAATTTGAAACTATTTATGTATTCATCGATCGAGAGGAATTGATAAGTTTATATCGATCATCATCATCATCATCATCATCATCAGCCCATTTAAGTCCCCACTGGTGGGGCACGGGCCTCCCTCAATCACATGAGGGGTAATTGCCATACTCACCACGCTTGGCAGACGGGTTGGCGAGGGTTTTGATATAAATGCAGAGTTTTCCTTCTCTGGGTGCTGATGATCATGCCAGCAGCTTTACCTTAGTCGCCTTTTACGACACCTCGGTAAGAGTGAGGGTGGCCTATTCTACTCAGCCGGGGACCACACGGCTTATATCGATAAATAGATACTAGATATTTAAATTAAGCAAAATAGTTGCTACTTCCCTGAGAAAAGTACTATAAAATATAATACAAACATGCGCAACAAAGATAAGTTGATTTTACCCGGAGCCAGGAATGAGTTGTTTCGGCGGAACATGTATTTCATGGGCATTAAGATATATGATCACTTTCCCAATGCCCTAAGAATCTTACCACTAATTAAATTTAAGGTACAATTAAGAAAGTGTTTTTTTTTAATAATGGCTCTGCATCTTGCCGCAACTTGCCAATGTCAAGTGATTAAAGAGACACGTTTCTTTTCTTGTTGAAATTGGACGGTGATGCGAGATGGTGTTGATGAATCTCTTTAATTGAGTTTGTTATTATTATTTTAAAAGATAAATAAATTTAAAACAAACAAAGCAGTACAATAGACAACACAGTATAACTTGGGAGATTCTTATAAGAAAGCTGGTTGGTTGATGGTTGTTTTTATGACTTGAAAGAATACTTCGATAGCAAATACTGATGATTAGTTTATTTTTTAACATTGATATTCCTCTTTTGACATTTAATAGTAACTTTAGACATACCTACATTATGTAATTCATTATAAAGTATTGAAATCCATGTCAAACAAAATTTAATTAGCATAAAATTATTTAGTAAAGAGACTATTGATAGATAGATAGATAGATATTCTTTATTGCACAAAAATAAAATACAAGCATGATACAACAGCAACAGACAGTACAATAAGGCGGTCTTATCGCTTGTAGCGATTTCTTCCAGACAACCTTTGGGTAGAGGAAAGAAATATCGTATTCGTAATAAGGGAAGGCAGTGCAAAGTAGTTTAACAAATGAAAATTGAGAATGGCAGAAATATACATTATTTTATATATTAATATTATTACATTACATAAATAATAATAAACAATACATACATACCCAATAATATACATAGATAATTTATAACAAAAATTCAATAAAAATATTTCTTATAGATAGGTATAAATGACCAGAGAGCAGACCACATAAAAAAGGAAGAAGAGACAAGACTATTGTTACCTAAACAGGTAATTGTGAGAACTATTATATAATTTAACACCTACATATTTTGTAAACCACAATTTCTACAATAAAGATTTATTTTATTTATTATCAAACATCGATCGTATTGACCGATGGAATAAATCGATTTATTAGTCGAATGATGTCCGGTATTTTTGAGTGCTGTTAGAATAAACAATGAATATCGTCGTAAAAATGGTAATGCGAAAAAAAGGAAATAAACTAAGACACAAAAAAATTATTTTTATTTTTTATTTATTTACATAAAATGTCGTGGTAATCGAGAATCGGAACCCATGACCTTTGGCGTATTAGGCATTAGGCAGGTTATCGTAAGTATAGTTATAAAGCTCATTATGTATAACAAAGTACTGGCCCTTTCTCAAACTTAAAATAAGTTACTCAACGTTGCTCATAAGATTCACAGGTCCGTGGGAAAGATGGAAGAGCTGACCTTGAGGTACCTCAGCATTGTTTCGGAGATCACATCTTCTCTCACGATGTTGATCAATGTTTCACACTATTTTGACATGTGGCTACGCAAATGATAGTTAAGTAATAGTTGCTACTTTGTACGACTGACCATTAGGTACCTGACTGCCTCTGTGGCGCAGTGGTTAGTGGGTCGCAACGGCTGCGCAAGAGGTCCCGGGTTCGATCCCCGGGTCGGGCCAAAAAGTGTACCTAAGTTTTCCGTAAGAAATTCTTAGTGGCAGCCCGGAGTCTGGAAGTTGGCGGTCCTGTGCCCGATCCTTCTCCGGTCGTGTCACAGTAGTGTCCCATCGGAATATGAGTGTAAGGGAATAGAGAGTGCACTTGTGTTTGTGCACACACTTGAGCACTATAATATATCCTGCGTACATGGCTGATCGTTGAGAATGGCCGCCGTAGCCGTTGGACAATAAGACAACATTTGATTAGAGGAAAGAAATAACGTATTCGTAATGGGCGAAGGCAGTGCAAAGCAGTTTGTGAAATTGTAAATGGCAGACATATACATACTTGTAATTATAACATAAATAATAATAAACAATACATACATACTTAATATTATATAGATAATAACAAATTCAATTAGTTAAAGATAGGTATAAATGACCAGAGAACAGCCCACATTGCATTGTCATAACACACCATAATATTCATTTGGCACTGTCTGGACATGATTGAGCATTTCTTTTTTCATTTGTTATATTTTCTTTCCATCTTTATTTCTTTCATTGGAAGAAGATGCATAGAAAGACAGTAGATGTATAGAGATAGGAAGAGAGCTTTGACACGGGACTTGAATATAGAAAGGGATTGTGATTTCCTGATTGGAAGGGGTAAGGAGTTCCAGAGACGAATGGATTGAACAGTAAAGGATTGTGAATAAAATTCTGAGGAATGAGGAGAAGCTAAGATGGAGTTTGCGGCATGACCAAGCGGTTCTTCAGGAGACTGGTTAAAGAAATTTACTAGATTTTAAACTATAAATCACCCTTTCATAATTTAGTGGGACCCGTGTAAATGCGGTCATTGGATGCGGGCGGCGCAGGACCGATCTGTGTGGAGAACATTGGGGGAGGCCTATGTCCAGCTGTGGACGTAGATCGCGATTCCCGCGATCTTCACCAGATGCGGTCGTTGGATGCGGGCGGACAGGACCGATCTGTGTGGAAAACATTGGGGGAGGCCTATGTCCAGTAGACGTCTCTTGGCTGAAATGATGATGATGATGTGTGACAAGACCGAAAAGGGTGTCCGAAGATACCTGTAAGCCAACTTCAGACGGAACCGGGATTGTTGATTGTGTAACTTATCTCGGCGTCAGAGTAGATGCTAGCTTTTCTTGGTCCTCGCATGTGGATTTCTTGTGTAATAAGCTAAGACTACTCTTAAATAAATTTTATCATTTAAGCTTTAAAGTGCCTAGTTCAGTATTAAAATGTCTTTATTTTTCATTAGTAGAATCAGCTCTGGATTATGCTCTCGATAGCTACGGATTAACGTTCAAAACATATATTGATAAAATAGAAACACTTCAGATTTGTTTTCTAAAGTTACTAGTAACTAATAAAACAAAAGCTAAATGTAAAGGTGATTACACAAAATTGTTTAAGATTTGCAAGATACTACCGGTTAGCTTAAAACATAGATATTTATTAGCTATAAACAATTTTAACACTCGGGAGCGTAATCTAACGTTGGTTAAGCATAGCATAGGTACTCGCTCGATGTCCGCTGGCAACTTTCATGTACCTAAAGTACATAACTACTTTGGAGATAGAACGTTGAAAAAAAGACTACCATATCTTCTAAATAGCTTGCCGGAAGGACATTCGACGGCAACCAGTCAAAAATATATTTAGAAACAAACTAAGAAAGTATTTTCTTGATTTAGTTTAAAATTATATACCCTATTGTGCTAAGACTCAACCGATCCTGCAGACAAACTGTGTAAACAGTTTTGCAGGACAAGTATAATTTGTAAACTAAATTTGTAAGTTTAATAATAAATACATTAAATAAAATAAAATAAATGTCATAATTTCCAAACTTGTTTATTTATTTACATGTAGCTGAAGGAAAAGTTTCTTGGGATAATTATTATTTTACGAGTACATCCGAAATAACAACCTTTCATTAGCAGAATGGTTTTTTAAATATAGCCCCAAGGTTTACGAACATTTTCGTAAGATAATTTCCAGAGCCATTTGTCGTGAGATGAGTTTTGTGTCATTAAAGTTTTGCAATTTAATTAAAAAAGCGGCGCTTTGTAATCTTTTAGTTGTTATGTTAACTACATTTTTACACTCTCAATTTACTCTGAAAAATTTAAATTAGAGAGATCCAGTTGGTCTGGTTCCCTGTTAAGGCGACGGGTAGCCCTAACTAGCAACACCATTCGTTTTTAATTCATCATCGTCATCATCAGCCCATTTAAGTCCCCACTGCTGGGGCACGGGCCTCCCTCAATCACATGAGGGGTAATTGCCATACTCACCACGCTTGGCAGACGGGTTGGCGAGGGTTTTGATATAAATGCCGAGTTTTCCTTCTCTGGGTGCTGATGATCATGCCAGCAGCTTTACCTTAGTCGCCTTTTACGACACCTCGGTAAGAGTGAGGGTGGCCTATTCTACTCTGCCGGGACCACACGGCTGTTTTTAATTGTTAGCTACTAAACCGGATCTATATTAAACAATTTCGGGGTTACAACCTCTCGGCAAACACTTATACTATTTATTAAATAACCACGTACATGGTCGGGTCCGTTTTTGTACGCGAAAAATTGATTACCGCCAAAAGTGACGGCTTTTGGCGTGAGTCAATTTTTCGCGTACGCGTTGGACCCAACAATTTTGCATGGTTACTTAATAAATAGTACAAGTGTTTGCCGAGAGGTTGTAGCCTCGAAATTGTTTAAAATAGATCAGGTTTAGTAGCTATACATTAAAATCGATTGGCGTCGCTAGTGTGCCCTACCCGTCACCTTAAACGGTTATAACGACGACACATTTTACTACTTTGGGAGCGGCTCTAGTGCAAAGTATTAAGTTTTGAAAAAAAAATTAGAAACCTCAACGTCATTTTTAAAGACCTATCCATAGATACCCCACACGGATGGGTTTGATGAAAAAAAATGAGTTTCAGTTCTAAATATAGGGGCCCTTCCAAATATTTTGTTTTTTTTTCGTATTTTTGTGTAAATATCTTAATTCGGTTAATAAAATACATCTATTTGCCAAGTTTCAATAGTTCTTATAGTTTCGGAAAAAAGTGGTTGTGCTATACGGACGGACAGACATACATGACGAATCTATAAGGGTTCCGTTTATTGCCATTTGGCTACGGAACCTTAAAAAGGAAGAGGTTATAATCCTAATAACTCAAGGTAATGTAATATTGGGATAATATAACAACTTACATTGTTAAATACAAATTCCCACTTCCCAAGGCTTGAATTATCTTTCAATTGAATGGCCACTTTTTGTATGAGTCCCATACACGCGGTTCTTATAAGTTAGTTATTGTATTGATTGATTCAGGTTGTGTACTACACCGGATATAATGTCCATTCTTATTGGTAACAGGGAAAAAAAGTGAATCGTGAGTTGGTCAGACATAGGGTTGCCATCCGTCCGGATTTCTCCTTGTGTGAAGGGCGTCCGGGTACCATCCGGTAGGGTATTTGAACACTGCATCTACAAATGCGGGTTTTCATTCAAGAAGACACTGAAAAATATATAATGCCGGCTCTACATTCTCGCGAGACCGTATGCCGAGCACATTCGTACGAAAGTGGAGACTGGCCGTGTGGGGGGACCACAGAGCGGCAGAGTAGATGGCCATGTGGTCCTCGGCAGAGTAGAATAGGCCACCCTCACTCTTACCGAGGTGTCGTAAAAGGCGACTAAGGTAAAGCTGCTGGCATGATCATCAGCACCCAGAGAAGGAAAACTCTGCATTTATATCAAAACCCTCGCCAACCCGTCTGCCAAGCGTTGTGAGTATGGCAATTACCCCTCATGTGATTGAGGGAGGCCCGTGCCCCAGCAGTGGGGACTTAAATGGACTGATGATGATGATCTACAAATGCGGGTTTCCATTCAAGAAGACTCGGCAAAATATATAATATAGTACACTATACTTGGTAGCACTCGCCCCGCCTCGTGATGTCTCGGAATTGTTTCGCCTACTCTCGCTCCTGTGGCTGTGTTTTGCGCGAGAGACTTCGAAAGCATTGCTATACACTCTGGCATGTTCCAGTTGCCAAACATTTTTGAAACTACTCCATGGTCTGAAGTCAAGAAACAGTTCTATTTCTTAAGGAAATTAACATCGAAATCGATGACAAAATCGACAGGGGCGTCCGGGAATAAAAACCATATTTTGCCCAAATGTCCGGGATTTTTGCAGTGATTATCTGGCCTCGGCAATTCAGGTGATGGCAACCCTAGTCCGACATGAATGGTAGATAGATGTAAGTAGGTTTGTAAGTGGGTCGCGCTATAAAGCGACGGCTGCGCAAGTGGTCTCGGGTTCGATCCCCGAGTCGGGCAAAAATTTTTTACCTAAGTTTTCGGTAAGAAAATTCATTAGTGTCAGCCCAGAATTTGGAAGTAGGCGGTCTTGTTACCCCCGTGCCTCGGATAGCACGTTAAGCCGATGGTCCTGCGCCCAATCCCTCTCCGGTCGTGATACGCTGGTGTTCCATCGGAGTAATATGAGGGTAAGGGAATAGAAAGTGCACTTGTGTTTGCGCACACACTTGAGCACTATAACATATCCTGCTTACGTGGTTGATCGTTGACATAGGCCGCCGTAGCCGTAATCGGTTAAAATCCGGAGCTAGTATCGTCACGGTGTCACCTTAAGGTGACGAGTAGGGCACACTAGCGACGCCAATCAATTTTAATTTTTAGCTACTAATCCGGATCTATTTCAAACAATTTCGGGGTTACAACCTCTCGGCAAACACTTATACTATTTATTATTATTATTATTTTAATCAGTCCTATAAACTGTCCCACTGCAGGTTACCGCTACTATGATGGGATTTTGCCAAATGCGGATTGATGATCACAAGCCCGAGCTATATCCGAAAAATTCGAAACATACTTTTCGCTCGACCCGGGAAACCCAGGACCCTGAGATCACGGCCCGGTACTTAAACCACTAGACCAACAGGGCGTAATTTATTAAATATCTAACCACGCACAAATGTTGTGTCCGTTTTTGTACGCGAAAAATTGATTCACGCCAAAAGCGGCCACTTTTGACGGTAATTCATCTGTGATGCCCGTGTGTCGCAGATGTCCATGGGCGGCGGTAATTCACTTACCATCAGGTGAGCCGTCTGCTCGTTTGTCTGCCATAATGTAAAAAAAAAAATTCTAACTCGAGTGCAAAAGCAGACCAAACAGTTAACTATAATATTAAATGACGACCCGATTGGAACAGTGGTAGTGCACGCTGCCTCTGATACAAGGGTTGCGGGTTCAATCCCCGCACAGTATAAACATTTGTGTGCATGAACATGCTTGTTTGTATTGGTCTGGGTGTTTGCTATGTATTATAAGTATGTATTTACAAAAGAAAAGTATTATATGTATAATTGTATATATTTGTTATCCCACTGTTGATTCTGATATCCGTAACACAGGTGCTTGAGCTACCTAACTCGGAGTCAGATCAATGTATGTGATGTTGTGAAATATTTATTTAAAAAAAAATAGTATAGGTGTTTGCCGAGAGATTGTAACCCCGAAATTGTTGTGTCGATTTTGTCATCGATTTCGATGTTTATCCGGTTTAGTAGCTAAAAATGGCGTCGCTAGTGTGCCCTACCCGTCACCTTAAGCCTTCAACTTTTAGATTTGAATAACACATTTTTTTTTATTTATATTTATTACAACAAATAATTACAAAATTGTTATAAGGCTCGGTACAATCATAAGCATTTAAAGCTTTACCGTGTACCGGTGTCGTCGACAGATGTTTATTATCTAATTAATACATTAACTTATTCTACTATATACTAAAGAATACCTCCCATGCGCAATACCAGCGCGGCACCTAAGCGAATACTCGTAGGTATATTATTAAAGATAAGATAGATAGATAGATAGATATTCTCTATTGCACAAAAATAAAATACAAGCATGATACAACAGCAACAGACAGTACAATAAGTCGGTCTTATCGCTTGTAGCGATTTCTTCCAGACAACCTTTGGGTAGAGGAAAGAAATATCGTATTCGTAATAAGGGAAGGCAGTGCAAAGTAATTTAACAAATGAAATTGAGAATGGCAGAAATATACATTATTTTATATATTAATATTATTACATTACATAAATATTAATAAACATAGATAATTTATAACAAAAATTCAATAAAAATATTTCTTATAGATAGGTATATATGACCAGAGAGCAGACCACATAAAAAAGGGAAGAAGAGACAAGGAAAAAACAGTGTACCTATTTATAGAGATAGGAAGTGAGTTTTGACACGGGACTTGAATATAGGAAGGATTGTGATTTCCTGATTGGAAGGGGTAAGGAGTTCCAGAGACGAATGGATTGAACAGTAAAGGATTGTGAATAGGATTCTGAGGAATGAGGAGGGAAGCTAAGATGGAGTTTGCGGCATGACCGCATTTCTCGACCGTCGGCAGGTTGCAAGAATTGGAATCGCTCTTTGAGATAAGCTGGAGCCAGAGGATTAAAAAAGACGGTATATAACAGAGAGAGGACATGAAGGTCGCGACGCTGACGAATGCAATAATAAGAATAAGGCTAGGTGGGGAGACGATCTGCGCAGGATGGCTGGCAAGAGCTGGATGCGAGAAGCCATGGATAGATCACAGTGGCGAACAATTGGAGAGGCCTACGTCCAGCAAGTGGACTGCGATAGGCTGATGATGATGATGATGATGAAGAATAAGACTCGGCCGAACGACGAGTACCTGCTCCTGCGCCGCTTGCATTACGTCACGTGCCCGCTCGGACTCGAAGCGCAGCGCGCACATACAGGATGATTCCCTATGTAATATTTTTGTTTCAATACACGTATTACAATAATTTGTAATCAATACACGGAAATGATACAAAATCTAACAATTGCAGAGACTGATACCCAACACGCCTTGCATAGGACAGACAGGCGGTGACGCAAACTGCGGTCTACAGGCGGCAAGTAATTGAGAATGTGAAATGCACATGGGTTTTGTGATTTTAATCATAACGCAGTGTTTTACGATGTGCATATTCCCGCCGCATAGATCCGCAGGGGCGATGACGCGGTTAGGGACAAGCTTGCAAACAAAACATAAAATATTTACATAAAGATAAAAGATAAAAAAATCTTTATTCAATTTAGGTCCGTACAGAACACTTATCGCCGTGTGGTCCCCGGCAGAGTAGAATAGGCCACCCTCACTCTTACCGAGGTGTCGTAAAAGGCGACTAAGGTAAAGCTGCTGGCATGATCATCAGCACCCAGAGAAGGAAAACTCTGCATTTATATCAAAACCCTCGCCAACCCGTCTGCCAAGCGTGGTGAGTATGGCAATTACCCCTCATGTGATTGAGGGAGGCCCGTGCCCCAGCAGTGAAGACTTAAATGGGCTGACGATGAGAACACTTATGAATGTCAATATAGGTACACATATTATCATCTACCGCTGGTTCGGAATGTCGATTTCTACTGAGAAGACACCAGCAAGAAACTCAGTAGTTACTCTTTTCAAATATTGATGATGTTACAGAGTTTCAATTGAGAAGAAAAAAAATACAATTGTCAAAGTTAACAAACTACTATGAATAACAACTCAAAAGCTAAATCAATTAACATGACCAAGAATCCTTATCATTTAAATACTCTTGTACACTATAGTAACCTTTCTTCATTAGGCAGGTTTTAATATGAGACTTAAACTTATCCAGTGATGGGTTAATGACATTTTGTCAATTGCCAACAAAGGAATTACCGGGACGGCAAGTCTAAAGAAATAAACATATTATTTCTGGTGTTAAGACTATGACTATCGGACTTTTTTTGGAAAAGTGTGCAAGTTCTTACGTACATACATAATGCAGTCGAGGATAAATTGGGAAGCCACGGTTAAAATATTTATTTCTTTACTGCCTTTGAGTTAAAAGTAAAATATTAGTCGTAAACCAGTGCCTCAACCCCCCCCCCATATACTACATAAAAAACAACACCTTATCCCCCAAAGACAAAAAAACACCCTATTTACAATAACACTAAATTCAAATTCAACCTACTAAAAATAAAAAAGTGCATATTTCGACCATTAGCTCGGCGGTAACAAAACAGTTCGTGAGGAAACCTGCAGGCCTCGGATAGTTTCAGTAGGGCACACTAGCGACGCCAATTGATTTCAATTTTAAACTACTAAACCGGATCTATTTTAAACAATTTCGGGGTTACAATCTCTCGGCAAATACGGCACGGCCTCTCAGAATCCCGGCATTAGTCTGCGTTTCCACCAGAGATGTGTTGCGAGGAATGTGTTTTTAAGGGCCAATAGAATCGGTTCACTGAGGGAAGCTAGGAAAATGAAGCCATTTTATCGGCTCGTAAAACGCATTCCTCGCAACCCATCTCTGGTGAAAACGCAGCCTGAAGCAGCACTGTGCTGTGCTTCGCTGCATGAGTGAGGGTACTGGAGGCCCAATCCGGGGGATCCACATAAATTCACCAATTTTATTTAGTAGGTACTTGTCATCACCATTATTTAATTGTTACAACCTGTGCGGATAAAGAGTGGGGGAATCAGAAATGGCGGCGCATCTATTCACTTCTCGCTCCACACCCACGAGTGCGTATAGAGGCAAATAGTGTGCGAGCGAGAACATTCTTTATCCGCACAGGTAGTAATTTTCTCAACAATGTGTTATCATTATATCAAATATATTGCACACACAAGTTTATTTGAGCATAAAGGTCAATACTTCTCGCTACCGCGGCCATTATTAAAAATGGCGGATTAGGTAATGCGACCTAAATTACCAGAGTCACAGTAATAAAATTGTGATTACAGTAAATATATAATAAGGTTGTATCTCATTTTATGTGAGATGATAGATAAGCTCTTTTGATAAACTTTTTAACACCTTTTCGTAATGAATGGGTGACCATACTGATGTAGATTTTATCTATAGTTTTTGTCAAAGTTGAAGGGCTCGGTCAGCTTTTGTTTTTTTTTTCAATTTGTGCCTGTGGCAAACGACTCAGCGGGTCACCTGATTTTTGGTAAGTGATCTATGAAGTCATTTACATCTTACCTACCGTGACGTACGTTACTTGCCATGTGGTCCCGGCAGAGTAGAATAGACCACCCTCACTCTTACCGAGGTGTCGTAAAAGGCGACTAAGGTAAAGCTGCTGGCATGATCATCAGCACCCAGAGAAAACTCTGCGTTTATATCAAAACCCTCGCCAACCCGTCTGCCAAGCGTGGTGAGTATGTCAATTACCCCTCATGTGATTGAGCGAGGCCCGTGCCCCAGCAGTGGGGACTTAAATGGGCTGATGATGATGATGATGACAGCTTACCTACTGTACGAAGTACTAAAGTTATTACCGTACTAAAGTGAATGTCATCCTGTTCCAACACGCAATGTTAAAACGAGCTAGTACGAGTTTTATTCCGGGACTATACTTAGTTTTCTATTTGTATTATGGGGGAAAGAGCTTGTATGAAAATGTTCTCTTTTATGGATAGTTTAGTGTGATAACAAAAACAAACAAAACTAGCACTTAAGTTTTGTCTGTTCCTAACTTAACCCCCCCCCCCCCTCTATTAGCAATCTTGCACTAAGGATAGTCCCGGAACAAAATTCGTGACTGCCCTTTTAAACATTACGTGTTGGAACAGGATGACTTGAGCTTTAGTACGGTACTAACTTTCGATTGCGATTTATAAAGAATATGAATAAGAATAAGAATAAAATAATTTATTCAGCGCCAAACATACACAAAAAAATAAAAATATAACGAAATGGACATTAGAATAGCATTGAAATGGGCTCCACTCAGCATGTGTCACAGTGTCTAAAGGACATCCCGACGCTAGTCTTCCGTGGAGTCCAAGGGACTAAGGGACGTCACTGTGCGTGCTGACGTCATAAAGTACATAGGTACCTACATTTAACCTTATTGGGGCATTAAAGGTGGGCATGGTTTTTCCATAGACAATGTTTATGTGATAGGTGGCAGACGAGCAGACAAATCACACACAATTAGAGTCACAAGTGCGCTGCCAACCTTTAAACCATCGTTTCCCTCGGATAGGGCCTCCGGTAGGTACCTCACTCACGTAGCGAAACACAGCACAATGCTGCTTTACACCGGTTTTCTATGAGGCCGTGGTATCACTCCGGTCGAGCCGGCCCATTTATACCGAAGCGTGGCTCTCCCACGGTTAAATGTTAAATGTTTTACAAAGCATACTGTGGTAGAGCCAAGCTCGGGCTCGACCGGAGTGATACCACGGCCTCACAGAAAACCGGCGTGAAGCAGCACTGTGCTGTGTATCGCTGCGTGAGTGAGGGTACCGGAGGCCCAATCTAGGGGATAGGGGGCGTTTAAAGATTGGCAGCGCACTTGTGACTCCATATTGGTGTCGCGGGTGTCCATGGGCGGCGGCAATTGCTTACCATCAGGTGATCCGTCTGTTCGTCTGCCTACCTATTATGTTTCGCGGAAGGTAAAGCCAAAAGCATTAGATCCTACAGTGACAGACTGTCCGAATTCAGGATGGTTGGCTTGGATGAGCGTAGAGACATTCTAGACCTAACTTTTTTATTCAAAATTTTCAGAAATATGATCGATTGCCCTCAACTCTTAAGTAAGTTTAAATTAAAAATTCCTTTCCGATATCCTCGCAATAAAATAAATATGGTATTATGGCCGCCACAACGTCGAACACTTTTCGGTGCTAGCTCCCCTATTCCACGTCTTTGTAAACTGTACAACAAATGTGACTTTTTGGATATCCACTGGGACTCAATCTTTCAATTTAGAAAAAAATTAAGATCTCTGAGATCAGAACCATGATCTTGATAAGTAGGTTGTGCAATAATGAAAATCTCCTTGAGTAAAATTGTTTAAATTAAAACAAAAATGTAATAGGTACGGTTTATTTAAAAAAAAACTGTTGGTTTTTTAACATTTAATTATTTTTTTGTGTATGTATAAGTGTTTTTTTTAATATTTATTATCTGTATTCGTACGAATTGTTACTGTGCATGCTGTGTTTATCTGTAAATCTATTGTGCAATAACTTGATTCCTACAAACATGTGTCCGCTAGACTTAAGAGACATTGTAACAATAGTTGATAGACCTAATAAATAAATAAAAAAAATAAAAAATATTACAAAAAAAAAAAAACAATGATATTTGGCAAAGAAACGTATGAATCTTTCACTGAACATTCTGCGCCGGCGCACGCGTGCATACGTCTTCCTATTCGCAAGCTTCCTATTTTCTAATTACAAACGCTATGTTTGCTTTCCTCACTGGGTTACTGTAACTAGCAGTGATACATATATAACCATTCGCTATATGTTACCCAAAAGTCAATCTATAATAATAAAATAAAGTAGTGTTAATAAATAAATAAATATTTCACAACATCACATACATTGATCTGACTCCGAGATAGGTAGCTCAAGCACCTGTGTTACTGATATCAGAATCAACAGCGGAATTACAAATATATACATTTATAATAATAATAATAATAATTCTCACAAGAACTCATACGTTGACCTGATTCCGTACTAAGTAGCTTAAGCACTTGTGTTACAGATATCAGACAACAGAGGAACACAAATATATACTTAAATACATATTACACCCAGACACTGAACAAACACAAGTGTTCATCGCACAAATGTTTGTCCAGGGTGGGGATCGAACCCACGACCTTTTATACTAATACTATATTTAATACTATTCTATATCTCTTTTATATTTAATACTATTCTTTTGTAAATACATACTTATAATACATAGAAAACACCCAGACCAATACAAACAGACATGTTCACGCACACAAATGTTTGTACTGTGCGGGGATCGAACCCGCAACCCTTAGACCAGAGGCAGCGTTCACTACCACTGTTCCGGACGGGTCGTTAAAGCATTTGTTACATTACTTATTTATAACTCAAAAGCAGCTAGACCGATTTGGATGAAAATTTGTGGAGAGGTAGCTTAGAACCAGATAAAGGACATTGGATTTTTTTATGATATAGGTGGAAGACGAGCCGACGGATCACCTGCAACACCAATGGTGTCACAAGTGCGCTGCTTACCTTTTAACCCCCCTTCCCCTGGATTGGGCCTCCGATACCCACACTCACGTAGCGAAACACAACGCACTACTTCGTGGACGTAGTAATACTCTGGTCGAGCCTAGCTACCGCACATAACCATTCATGCCGAAGCGTGGCTCTCCCACTGTTACACAGATACTTCTTATCCCGTGGGATAAACAAAAACGAATACAATGCAGGCGAAAGCTAGTAATTAAATAAATGTAAATATTTATTCTTTCATGGAGAGACGATATTCTTCCACTCTTTTGAGGTAGCCAAGCCAGCGAAGACGGTGGGTCTTGGTCTCGCCGATGATGAAGAAAGCATACCAGACCCGACCGGTGGGCCGACGCCCAGTAGGCTGGTTTAGAAAAAGACTGATCTGCGAGAACTTCATGTTAGTAGAGCAGGATCGATCAAAGTGGCGATCTCTTGTTTCGGAGGCCAAGACTCGGTAGTAGGGCAGAATCGATCAAAGTGGCGATCTCTTGTTTCGGAGGCCAAGACTCGGTAGTAGGGCAGAATCGATCAAAGTGGCGATCTCTTGTTTCGGAGGCCAAGACTCGGTAGTAGGGCAGAATCGATCAAAGTGGCGATCTCTTGTTTCGGAGGCCAAGACTCGGTAGTAGGGTAGAATCGATCAAAGTGGCGATTCCTTGTTTCGGAGGCCAAGACTCGGTAGTAGGGCAGAATCGATCAAAGTGGCGATCTCTTGTTTCGGAGGCCAAGACTCAGTTATAGCGCAGGATCGATCAAAGTGGCGATCTCTTGTTTCGAAGGCCAAGACTTGGTAGTAGCGCAGAATCGATCAAAGTGGCGATCTCTTGTTTTGGAGGCCAATACTCGCTAGTAGCGTAGAATCGATCAAAGTGGCGATCTCTTGTTTCGGAGGCCAAGACTCGTAGTAGGGCAGGATCGATCAAAGTGGCGATCTCTTGTTTCGGAGGCCAAGACTCGGTAGTAACGCAGGATCGATCAAAGTGGCGATCTCTTGTTTCTGAGGCCAAGACTCGGTTGTAGCACAGAATCGATCAAAGTGGCAATCTCTTGTTTCGGAGGCCAAGACTCGGTAGTAGGGCAGAATCGATCAAAGTGGCAATCTCTTGTTTCGGAGGCCAAGACTCGGTTGTAGGGCAGAATCGATCAAAGTGGCAATCTCTTGTTTCGGAGGCCAAGACTCGGTAGTAGCGCAAAATCGATCAAAGTGGCGATCTCTTGTTTCGGAGGCCAAGACTCGGTAGTAGCAACGGATCGATCAAAGTGGCGATCTCTTGTTTCGGAGGCCAAGACTCGGTAGTAGCGACGGATCGATCAAAGTGGCGATCTCTTGTTTCGGAGGCCAAGACTCGGTAGTAGCGACGGATCGATCAAAGTGGCGATCTCTTGTTTCGGAGGCCAAGACTCGGTAGTAGCGTAGGATCGATCAAAGTGGCGATCTCTTGGTTCGGAGGCCAAGACTCGGTAGTAGCACAGCATCGATCAAAGTGGCGATCTCTTGTTTCGGAGGCCAAGACTCGGTAGTAGCGCAGGATCGATCAAAGTGGCGATCTCTTGTTTCGGAGGCCAAGACTCAGTTATAGCGCAGGATCGATCAAAGTGGCGATCTCTTGGTTCGGAGGCCAAGACTCGGTACTAGGGCAGAATCGATCAAAGTGGCGATCTCTTGTTTCTGAGGCCAAGACTCGGTAGTAGGGCAGAATCGATCAAAGTGGCAATCTCTTGTTTCGGAGGCCAAGACTCGGTAGTAGCGACGGATCGATCAAAGTGGCGATCTCTTGTTTCGGAGACCAAGACTCGGTTTGGGTCACTGAGCCAGCCGAGGAAGTAAGTAAATGTTTATGCGAATTATAAATGTTAGAAACTTAAAATTTTGCAATCCCTTTATACTAGGGAAGCGTTAAGAAAGGATTTTTGTACATTCACCCCCAAACGGGGTAAAACTAGGTTCAAAGTTAGTATAAAATAATAGTCTATGTTCGAAACCCTGTTGGTCTAGTGATTTAAGTATCGAGCCGTGATCTCGGGGTCCTGGGTTTGATTCCTGGGTCGAGCAAAAAGTGTGTTTCGAATTTTACGAACATAGCTCGGGTTTGTGATCGCCAATCCGCATTAGGCAAGCGTGGTGATTAAGCCTAATCCCATCATAGTAGTGATGACTTGATTTCTAGGAAAGATCTGTGTGGAGAACATTGGGAGAGGCCTATGTCTAGCAGTGGACGTAGATTTGCTTGAATGATGATCCAAACATAAGCAAACATACATTATTATAAACGTGAAAGCACCAGCGCGTAGCTAACCGCACATAACCACACATTTCGTGACTCAGACGATTAGTTCTGTTTTACATATAACTACTGGATTGGAATTGACATGTTATTTCAAAATGTAAACATTATACAGTGACAAGGCTCTTTTGGCCGATGGTTTTTTTTTAAAATAAATTAGGCTTAGCAGCATTTATTATTGTATACAAATTGATTAGTATTGATTAATCAAACAATTGACAAGATGCTAACCACCTACTATTGTACACCTCGTCCTGAAGTTTATTAGTATTGGATTAAGTACTCTGTGACCTATGAGGGGAACCTAAGTAGTCATGCGCACTCAAATGTCTCTGAGGTGGTGGCGCTATGTGGCGGGTCATTACATTCCCTCTAATATGGTTGAGTGAAATGATGGCTGACTCATACGTCATACTTGTGAACAGGTGCCAGCTTTGGGGACTGGTCCGCTTCAGTTTACCTCATATTTAGCTTTTAATTTGCTTCATTCTATTTTGTGTTGCATTAGACTGTATGACTTGGTATGAGGATAATAAACCATTGTAAAAAAGTTGGCGATTAAAAGGAGTAACTGGCGAGTTTCTTGCCGGATCTTCTCGACCAGAAACAACTTTCCGAGCCGGTGGTAGAATCACATTATGTTTATTTACTTTTTTTAGTATATTTTATGTATCAACATATATATGTATTAACTAAATTATTACATAAGTACTTATAAACAGTTTTAAATCATTCAAATGTATGACGATTTGTAAGTGCTGTGTACAAGCCTATGCAAATAAAGAATTATTTGATTGATTGATTTTAACTGGTGCTAACTGGTAGCAGTCGAATAGACAAAACACCTCATGGCAAGCGATTGCCACCGCCTATGAACATCCCCAACACCAGTGGAGTCACACACACACCTTAAAACTCCCTATTTTTCCGGACTCGATTTTTTTTATGTGATAGGGCAGACGTGAAAACGGATCGCCTGATGCTAAACGATTGCTGCCGTCCATGGACACCCGCGACACAAGTGGAGTCACATGTGCGCTGCTAACCCTTAAACCCCCCTTTTCCTGGGCCTCCGGCCCCCTCACTCACTTGGCGATATAAAACGCAGGCGCTACTTTACGCTAGTTTCCTGTGAGGCTGTGGTCGAGCCGGCATATTCATGCCGAAGCATGTCTTTCTCACGATAGATTATTACGATATAATTAGATATCTACAAAAGAAAAATATTATATGTATATATTTGTAATTCCACTGTTGATTCTGATATCCGTAACAGGTGCTTGAGCTACCTATCTCGGAGTCAGATCAATGTATGTGATGTTGTGAAATATTATTATTGTGTTTGAAATATATAAATATATTCTCCCATTTTGGGGTACGCTAACAAAATTGCGGGCTTTTGGCCAAGCAAAGTTGTAGAGGAAAAGTATTATGTTGTTATGATGTCAGAATCCGATTCAAGCTGTAAAAATTTGCGGACTATCCTGCAAGTGTTAAGAATCGCTGCTTTTTGGAGAGTTAGGTGAATTTTGGCAAATGTAAATTGTTGAGACTAATATGCAACTGTTTAGGTATGACGCCAGTGGTAGACACTACTATTGGCACTATGGTTACGCGATCCATCTTCCATACTCTTTTTATTTGGTCCTGTAGTTCTGTGTATTTTCTTACTTTTTCTGTTATAGTTGATTGTATATTATTGGTATTAGGAACTGCAATGTCAATGTCAACTTATTATTATTATTATTATCTAAATCAATACAAGCGAAAGCTGACCTATTAACGCACAGCCTAAACTGAAAATCTTATTATAAATCGCGATCTAAACTTATTACTGTACTAAGACTCATGTCATCCCGTTCCAACACGCAATATAAAAAGGGGCCGGCACAAGTTTTGTTCCGGGACTATCCTAAGCTCGCGATTTGTAACAATAAAAATGTCCCCCAAACCGATATTTCGGTCATGGCGGCCAATCTCAGCGATCAGCCATCGACGCAGGACATATTATAGTGCACAAGTATTTGCGCAGACAAGTGGTATTATTAGGTATTATAAGTAACATCATAATTTATCGATCAAAAATTCAATGCTAACGCCTTTTAACAAAAGGTGACGGGTAGGGCACACTAGCGACGCCAATCGATTTTAATTTTTTGATACCAAACCAGATCTATTTAAAAACGATTTCGGGGTAACAACCTCTCGGCAAACACTTATACTATTTATTAAATAACCATGCACAAATGCGGACCCAACATTTGTACGCGAAAATTGATTCACGCTAAAAATGGCCACTTTTGGCGGTAATCAATTTTTTCGCGTACAAAAACAGACCCAACATGTGCATGGTTATTTAATTAATAGTATAAGTGTTTGCCGAGAGGTTCATAATCATCATCAGCCCATTTAAGTCCCCACTGCTGGGGCACGGGCCTCCCTCAATCACATGAGGGGTAATTGCCATACTCACCACGCTTGGCAGACGGGTTGGCGAGGGTTTAGATATAAATGCAGAGTTTTCCTTCTCTGGGCGCTGATGATCATGCCAGCAGCTTTACCTTAGTCGCCTTTTACGACACCTCGGTAAGAGTGAGGGTGGCCTATTCTACTCTGCCAGGGACCACACGGCCGTGTACCCGGCCTTAATAAAAGGTAATTTATGTGTATAAACTAGTTCACGGGTATGTATGTTTAACATTAGATGTACCTATCTTTTGTTCGTTGTAACATATTGTATGGGCTTTAATTACCATGTTAATGAATTCTATCTTTTTTACAAAAAATACTGACACTAATTCGATGACGCCCTGTTGGTCTAGTGGTTTGAGTACCGGGCCGTGATCTCCGGGTCTTAGGTTTCATTCCCTGGCCGAGCAAAAAACATGTTTCGAATTTTCCGAACATACCACCAATCCGCATTAGGCAAGCGTGGTGATTAAGCCTAACCCGGTGTAGTAGCGATGACTTCTATGATGGAGGCCTTTGCCCTGCAGTGGGACAGTATATAAGCTGATACTTTACTTTAATTCGATGAAGCTGGACTTATGAGTATAGAAAGGCCAATCAGGATGACCTCACTCCGCCTGATGGTAAGCGGCTGTGAAATCCAAATATGAGGTTGACAGGCACAAAAAAACTAACAAAGTACCCATTGAGTCTGCCATCCTCACCCTGATGGCCTGCTGAGATGCCGTTTCACGCCCCGCCTAAAAGACCCCGGATTGTATGAAGGAGGAAACACATGAGCTGGGAGGGCATTCCATGTCTCGATGGCTCGGGGAGCCAAACCTCTTGGTGCGCGCCTCCATTGTCTGGATGGTATGCGGATGGCAACGCTGTCCAGCACGTTACTACAAATTATATTTTTATATTTTTCTTTTATCGTGTCGATGGCGAGAATTTTATATTTTCTCAGCCCAATGTTCCGCTACGCGAATTGCGCTGTCGGTAGCCTGCCAAAGCTCGCCGTACGTGCAGTTGTCTGGGTACAAGGGGCATGCCACTCGCAGACATTGCTGGATGCATCCGTATATCCTCTTTTACTGAGATAGTCCCCACAGCGGCCGACCCGCTTTCTTCATTATTTGTATAATGCAACGTAAAATTTAAATCTTGTAGTTACAGTCAGAAAAGATAACAATTCAGTTAAAGAGATTGTTCAATGTACTTAGGGTACTTGTACTTTTTGATCCGTAGTTAACTGAACCAATGGTTAAAAATAACTAATTGTTAATATATGCAAAAAATGTTTTTTGATTGATTGTTACCTTCAACTAGTAGTTAAATACTTGACCATTAGTCAAAAAAATTGACTAGCCAAAATCGAATTCGACTGACCGGATGGCGCAATTCGTAGTGACCCTGCCTCTTACGCCAAAGGTCGTGGGTTCGATCCCCACCCTGGAAAAACATTCGTGCGATGAACACTTGTGTTTTTTCAGTGTCTGGGTGTAATATATGTATTTAAGTATATATTTGTGTACCTCTGTTGTCTGATACCTGTAACACAAGTGCTTAAGCTACTTAGTACGGAATCAGGTCAACGTATAAGATGTTGTGAGAATTATTATTATTATTATTATAGGCGTACCTACAGCTTTGTAGCTTTCGGTGTTGAAACACTGGGCCCGTGGGGTTCCCCCGCTCTCTCTTTCTTCCGTGACTTAGCTAAGCGTCTAGTCGAAGTCTCGGGAGAGTCAATGGCTGGCAGCTACCTTGCAAAGCGAATTTCCTTCGCGAACCAGCGGCGTAATGCTGCCAGCATTTTGCTGATACTGCCACAGGGACCTACTTTGTATTCATCATCATCATCATCATCATCAGCCTATCGCAGTCCACTGCTGGACGTAGGCCTCTCCAATTGTTCGCCACTGTGATCTATCCATGGCTTCTCGCATCCAGCTCTTGCCAGCCATCCTGCGCAGATCGTCCCCCCACCTAGCCAGAGGGCGCCCTACATTACGTTTGCCAAGACGCGGTCTCCACTCCAGAACCCGTTTACCCCATCGGTTGTCGGTTCTGCGGCTAATATGGCCAGCCCACTGCCACTTAAGCTTGCTAATCCGGTGAGCAATGTCGATGACTTTGGTTCTCTGCCGGATCACCTCAATTCGGATTCGATCTCGGAGAGAGACGCCGAGCATTGCTCGTTCCATAGCCCGCTGAGCGACCTTTAACTTGTGGACCAGACGTACCGTAAGTGTCCACGTTTCGGCTCCGTATGTCATGACGGGTTACTTTGTATTAACTTTTGTTTTTATTTACTTTTAGCTTAGCTTTAGATCTAAGTTATTGTCTCAATTTTCCTATGTTTTCCTTATTATTTTCAATATATAAGAAGTGGTAATTTCAAAAATACAATGGTCTCCCAGAACGCTTCGTTTCTAGCGCTCCTTTTTTCCGCGCTCGTGCAAACTCTGGAATGAGCTTCCAGCCGCGGTGTTCCCTGATCGCTATGACATGTCCTTTTTTAAACGAGGTTTGAAAAGAGTTCTCTCACGGTAGGCAGCGGCATGACTGTGCTCCGGCATTGTTGATGTCTATGAGCGGCGGTTACCGTTTACCATCAGATGGGCCGCAAGCTCGTCTACCTACTATAAGCAATAAAAAAAAATCATATGATATGTGCATTCGTTAAGCCGTTACATGTTATAATTTTGTTCCATTAACTTTGTTTTTTTGATGGAAGTGGTAATAAAGATGACATAAGATTTGGTTTAAATTAAAGCAAAAATTATAGGTTCGTTAACATCTACATCGAGATAAATTCACGCAACATCTCAAAAGTAAAAGTAAAGTAAAGTATCAGCCTATATACTGTCCCAGTGCAGGGCAAAGGCCTCCATCATAGAAATCAAGTCATCGCTACTATGATGGGGTTAGGCTTAATCACCACGCTTGCCTAATGCGGATTGGTGATCACAAACCCGAGCTATGATTGAAAAATTCGAAATATACCTTTGCTCGACCCGGTCATCGAACCCAGGACCCCGAGTTCACGACCCATAATTAATAAAGGTAATTAAACCATTAGACCAACGGGACGTTACATCTTAAACATTGACCTGATTCTGTACTAAGTAACTAAAAACACTTATATATTTAGAAAACAGAGGAATTTCAAATGTAATACTTAAATACAATTTAATTACAGCCAGACACTGAACAAACACAAGTGTTCATCGCACGAATGTTTGTCCAGGGTGGGGATCGAACCCACGACCTTTGGTGTCACAGAGCCAGCCTGTCTGATGCAGTACCTAACTTGCGACGATCCGTTTAGCCCAGTGCTTTGAGGCCGGTTGAGACGCAAGGGTCGCGGGTTCGATTCCCGCACCAACACAAATGTTTGTTGATGAAACAGATATTCGCTTTGGGTCTGGGTGTTTGGTTTCAATAGTACTTTTTTTTATATGAGAGGTGGCAGACGAGCAGAGGGATCACCTGATGGTAAGCAATTCCGCCGCCCATGGACACCCGTGGAGGCAACACCAGTGGAGTCACAGGTGCGCTGCCAACCTTTTGAGGCGACTGCCGTGTGACCTTCGCAACCCTTTAACAGGGGAACCAAACCAACTGAATCATGGTTACACTTTTCACAAACTATCATACACGTGCAGGTTTCCTCACGATGCTTTCCCCTACCACCGAGCTAATGGTAGCAATACGCACATAGATTTAAAAAAATACAGACAAATACTATTGCTTAAAAATACGCACCCAGCTCACAGGTAGCTTCCACGAAAAAAAAACACGAAACACACACTCACTGAGGGAAAGAAAAACTGCGACTGAGCAAATTGCGCGTGCGCATTTCGTATAAATAGGCATAATTATACTGATTACGATGAAACAGTATTGAAACCTTAGTATTAGATGACCGACGGCTTAACGCGTCTTCTGTGGTTAGAAGACCGCCAACATTTATGAAATGAAATGAAATGAAAATTGTTTATTCAATTTAGGTCCATACAGAACACTTATTAATGTCAACATGTTTACCACTGTTTCGGAATGTAGTATTCTGCCAAGAAGAATATTTTAATATATATATATATATATATATATATATATATATATATATATATATATATATATATATATATATATATATATATATATATATATATATATATATGTACAGTTCACTCTTATTTCCCTTTTTCAATATTGCACCACCTACCCCTCCTCTACTATCAAATGTCCTTTGCCTGAAGGTTGTCTGGTAGAAATCGCTTTCAGCGATAAGACCGCCGAAATTGTACAATTAAGTTTCTGTAATGCCTTTTAAAGTTGTGTTTTTTTTTGTGCAATAAAGTATATCTATCTATCTATCTATGATGATGAGGTTGCGAAGGTCAGACGGCAGTCGCTTCATTGTAATTACCAGACTTCTCTAATCCTGGATCATGGTCCAAGGACCATGGACCCGGGCTCCGAAACAACAGCTTTGCAAAACGAAGACGCAAGTGGGAATTACACGTTAGGATCAGGAATACATATAAGTTCAATTAGCAGGGAACGCTAGTTAGAGATTCGCTGCTAATTGAACTGGGTTGGATTTATTTTTTAACCTACTTTTTTATGTCAGGTGGCAGACGAGCAGACGGACTACTTGATGGTAAGCTATTGCCACCGCCCTAGGACACCCATGGACATGGACTTAAAAAAAACAGAAGGTTCTATGTTTGACTATATGAATGCTTTTTTGAACATAAGTGCTATAAATAATTTGAATTTGAATTATGATTTTTTCAACTTAATTTTAAAAAGTCGAAATAAACCAAGCAAAAAAGCATCGGCATTTATTTAGTATAATTTATTTCTTTATTTAATATAATTGTTATTTATGGCATATTTTCTTACGGTGAGATCATCATCATCATCATCAGCCTATCGCAGTCCACTGCTGGACGTAGGCCTCTCCAATTGTTCGCCACCGTGATCTATCCATGGCTTCTCGCATCCAGCTCTTACAGGTGCTGGTCTTTTTACGGTGACAGGTAGGGCACAATAGCGACGCCAATTGATTTAAATTGTTAGCAACTAAACCGAATATCTTTTAACAAATTCGAAGCTGCAGCCTCTCGGAAAACACGTATACTATTTATTTCAAACTTATACTTAACTTTTGGGTGTGCTTTTGTACTCGAAATTTGAAATACCGCCAAAAACGGCCACTTTTTGCGGTAATCCAAATTTCGAATGCAAAAAGAGATCAAAAAGTAGTTCTAAATAATTAAATAAATATAATAAATGTTTGCTCAGAGCTTGCTCCGAAATAGTTTAAAATAGATCCGGTTTAGTAGCTAACAATTTAAATTAATCGGTGTCGCTAGTTAGGGCTACCCGTCGCTTTAAAACAATAGGTATTTGTTTTACTTGTCTTTAGTAAATCAATAAAATAAATAAATTATCATCATCATCATCATCATCAGCCCATTTAAGTCTTCACTGCTGGGGCACGGGCCTCCCTCAATCACATGAGGGGTAATTGCCATACTCACCACGCTTGGCAGACGGGTTGGCGAGGGTTTTGATATAAATGCAGAGTTTGCCTTCTCTGGGTGCTGATGATCATGCCAGCAGCTTTACCTTAGTCGCCTTTGACGACACCTCGGTAAGAGTGAGGGTGGCCTATTCTACTCTGCCGGGGACCACACGGCTTACTTACTTATAAATAAATTATAAATTTATCAATTGTATTACAATACCATTTTTTTTTCTTCCTTCTGTTAACTTATAGAGCATGACGGGTCTTTTTTTTTTTAATTTAACATCTCGAATTTGTCAACTTATCATAAAATAAAAAAAAATCTACATACCTAAAACCTCCGATTGTCAAACAATATCACACACACGTTCACACAGGGAAAGGCACGGTATGACTGAGTTGCGTTGCGGTCTGACGTCGCTTATATAAGTGTGTACTAAAGTGGATAAGACAAGGCTTATATTCGCTTGCACTGGTTAAATTTGTGTAGAATATGGTGTATTGTACAATATGCTATTTGGCTATATTAAGGTGACGGGTACGGCACACTAGCGACGTCAATCGATTTTAAATTTACCTACTAAACTGGATCTATTTCAAACAATTTCGGGGTTACGACCTATCATCATCAGCAACCCACACTCGTCCACTGCTGGACATAGGTCTCCCCTAATGCACGCCACTGCTCCCGATTTTCGGCCACTCTCATCCAGCCTACACCAGCCAGCCTTCGAATGTCGTCATCCCATCTTGTCGTAGGGCGTCCTATACTACGCTTACCGTGTCGCGGTCTCCACTCAAGGACTTTACGGCTCCAACGGATGTCAGTTCTGCGGCTATCGGCAAACACTTATACTATTTATTAAATAACCATGCACAAATGTTGGGTCCGCGAATAATTTTTGTACGCGAATAATTGATTCACGCTAAAAGTGGCCGCTTTTGGCGTGAATCAATTTTGTGCGTCAACATTTGTGCATGGTTATTGAATAATTAGTATAAGTGTTTGGCAAGAGGTTGTAACCCCGAAATTGTTAACTGCGACTGAGCAAACTAAACCGGATCTGTTTAGTGCTAAAATTGAAATCGATTGGCGTCGCTGGTGTTCCCTACCCGTCACCTTAACGCGAAGACTCGCGGCAGATAAAGTTTTTCATTTATTGATTATGACTGCCTCAGTGGCGCAGTGGTTAGTGGGTCGCACTTAAAAGCGACGGCTGCGCTTGGGGTCTCGGGTTCGATCCCCGGGTCGGGCCAAAAATTTGTACCCAAGTATTCGGTAAGAAATTCTTATTGGCAGCCCGGAGTCCGGAAGTTGACGGTCTTGTTCCCTAATGCCTCGCAAAGCACGTTAAGCCGTTGGTCCTGCGCCCGATCCCTCTCCAGTCGTGTCACACTAGTGGACCCATCGGATTATGAGGATAAGGGAAAAGAGAGTGTACTTGTATTTGCGCACACACTTGAGCACTATATTTGTCCTGCGGAAGTGGCTGATCGTCGAGATTGGCCGACGTAGCCGAAATCGGTTGTAATTTGCGATTGCCCCAAGATCGACCCTAAAAAAATGAATAGCTATTTTATTATGTATGATATGTGACTGTTTGTACTTCAGGGTTAGGTCAGTGTATGTTTTTTTAAGTCATAGGTGGCAGACGAGCAGACGCATCACCTAATGGTAAGTGATTGCCGCCGCCCGTGGACATCACCCGCAACACCACTCCCGGTAGGTACCCTCACTCACGCAGCGAAACACAGCACAGTGCTGCTTCACACCGGTTTTCTGTAAGGCCGTGGTATCACTCCGGTCGAGCGGAAGCGTGGCTCACGGTATGTGTTGTTGTCCGATTATTTACGAATAACTTTTTCCTGTCGCTTCTAAAACATAATTCATGTCAATTTTATTGGAAGTCAAGTAGCGAAACGAAATGAACAGAGAACCTCACGTTGGGTTACTAAATAATCTATGAAATACCCGATTCTCAAAATTTGAGGAAACACAAGATTGTGTAACCCATGTGTTCGTCTGTCATCATCATTTCAGCCAATAGACGTCCAACGCTGGATATAGGCTTCCCCCAATGTTCTCTACACAGATCGGTCCTGCGCCGCCCGCATCCTATGGATTCTCGTGACATTCACCAGATCGTCGGTCCACCTTGTGGGGGGCCTGCCTGTTTGGTCGTCTGTACACAATCAGAAACTGCCTAATTGAAAATCAGTGAACTGTATTAATTTTTCTTATTACCAGACATCCAGAATCCTGAATCATGATCTATTTTACCGTGGGAGTGTCACGTTTCGGCATAAACGGTGATACCACGGCCTCACAAAAAGCTGGCGTAAAGCAGCGCCTGCGCTGTTTTTCGCTGAGTGAGTGAGGGTACCGGAAGCCCAATTGTGGCTGAAGGGGAGTTTAGAATTTTGACAGCGAATTCGTGACTTCAATGGTTTTTCGGATGTACGCAGCCCACCTTTAAACTCTCCTGTCTGTCCGTCCGTCCGTATGTCACAGCCTACTATTGAAACTTGGTAAATATATGTATTTTGTTAACCGCATTACGATTTTTACACAAAAATTGGAAAAAAAAAATTGGGGGGGGGTCTCCATACCTAAAACTGAAACTCAAAAATGTTTTTTTCATCAAACGTGTGGGGTAAGTATCTGAATAGGTCTTTAAAAAAATGATGTTGAGGTTTTTAACATCATTTTTTTTAAACAGAATACTTTGCGCAAGAGACGCTCCCAAAGTGATAAATTGTGTGTTGTTGTCCCCCCCCCGTCCCCCCCCCCCCCTCTAACTTCTGTTATAAATGAATTATAAAACTAAAAAAAAAATATGATATACATAATCATGAAAACTAACAACGAAAATTTGTTTTGAACTAGATATAGTGAGTAGTTTTTTTTAATACGTTATAAACCGTAAACCGCAATTTAGCTTCCATATACCTTACTTGCTTTATGGGCGAGTCCGACTTGCACTTGGCTGGTTTTTTACTTGGTAGAATTGAGGTTTTTATCAATAATAACTTATATCACATAGAAAAACAAATAAATTAATAACTATTCTTATGTGATGATATTATTATCTTTTGATGACCCGTCTGGATCAGTGGTAGTGAACGCTGCCTTTGGTCCAAGGGTTGCGGGTTCGATCCCTGCACAGTACAAACATTTGTGTGCATGAACATGTCTGTTTGTAATGGTCTGGTTATTTTCTATGTATTATAAGTAATGTATTTACTAAAGAAAAGTATTATATGTATATATTTGTAATTTCGCTGTTGATTCTGATATCCGTAACACAGGTGCTTGAGCTACCTATCTCGGAGTCAGATCAATGTATGTGATGTTGTGAAATATTTATTTATTTATTGCCTTTAGGAAAAAGCGGCAATTTCATAGGTAAACACCTATTATAATTAATACTTAGTATAGATAGGTTGGTTACCTAAAGAAAGATAAATCGTATGGAAATGCGTCCATGCTAGCGCGCTTGCGTAGTTCCCACGCTGGGAGTTCGAAACGCCTTCCTATCTCAAACTCTGCAATCGTCTAATCACTATAGCGAGAGACCGTCAACCTTTTTACTGTTCAGACTACAATTTGTAACATTTTCTTAAGGTGACGGGTAGGGCACACTAGCGACGCCAATCGATTTAATTTTTTAGCTACTTAACCGGATCTATTTTAAACAATTTCGAGGTTATAACCTCTCGGCAAACACTTATACTATTTATTAAATAACCATGCTAAAATAGTGAGTCGAACGCGTAAGCGAAAAATTGATTCACGCCACTTTTGGCGTACAAAAACGGACCCAACATTTGTGCATAAATAGTGTAAGTGTTTGTCGAGAGGTTGTTACCCCGAAATTGTTTAAAATTGATCCCTTTTAGTAGCTAGAAATTAAATCAATTGGCGTCGCTAGTGTGCCGTACCCGTCACCTTAATGATTTCCCGACGGCTACGACTTAGGGACCTTCAAGAGAAGAGCGTATTCCTTTTTCTTTTTTTTATAGCATCTGTAGCAGACAAGCAGACGGATTCGGTAAGCGATTGCCACCGCCCAAAGACACCCGCGACACCAGTGGAGTCACAAGTGCGCTGCCAACTTTTAAACCCCCCTTCCCCCGGATTGGGCCTCCGGTAATCACATAGCGAAACACAATACAGTGCTGCTTCACGCCGGTTTTCTGTGAGGCCGTGAATGAATGAATGAATGAATGAATATACTTTTATTGCACTCAAAGTGTAGTAAGAATAGTTAATACTAGGTATTACAGGATATGTACAACGAAGGCGGCCTTATTACTAGCCGTGGTATCAATTCATGCCTAAGCGTGGCTTTATTAAAAAACTCCTTTTTAAAAAGGCCGACGGCATTATTTATTTATTTAAATAGGTACACGGACAGATTACCAATTATGAGCGATTTCTCTGATTTTGCGGATGTTCATGGCAATGATTACTTTCCATCAGGTGACTCGCTTGCTCGTTTGTCGCCTCTAGCATAAAAAAAAACCTCGCAATTTCATATATTTTTGGTTTAAGGATTATTTCCTGTATTCTATTAGGACATGTCTTCCTGATGTCCAAATGTCAAGATTTGGCAAAACAAAAAAGTTTTTGTCAGCTAATTCACTGAAAATGTATGAAGATGTTGATTTTTGACCTCAAATAGAAAGCGTACAAGTATGAACTCCTTCCTCTGGATCCTATCCAGCGAAGGGCAGTCAGAATAGGATAGTTGCCACTATTTTTATTATTTGATAGAACCGTTCATTACAATTATATTACTCTATAAAAAATAAAAAAAAAATAATTAAACTCCTTTCCTAATATATTTTAAATTATATTTTCACTTTACCACCATAAAAGCCGTCCGCCATGATGGTTTATTAATTATCTGTGCCGTGACGTCACTGTTATTGTAAGCAATACGCGTGATTGACATAAAAGACCACGATTAACCTGAAACTGGCATTTGACGTTTTGTTGTTTACAATAATGGTGACGTAGAACCATCATGGTGTTTTCAATCAAGAGAAAAAAAATATAACGGGTTTAAGTTGAAATTTTTAGAAATACTTTATTTATATTTATTGAAGTTTACATATTTCGGACCCTTGCACGGAATAATATTTGAATTAAAAGTTTTTTTGTAAATGGGAAAATGAGGCAACTTGCCTATTATCGACGACCAGGAGCCCAATTCTCGTGCTCGTGATATTTTGAAAACATGGCAGATATCACCTGAAAACCATACAAAAAAACTATGTTTTAGTGATATATATCGTATGATAATAAATGTCACGAGCACGAGAATTCGAGGTCAGAAGGGTTCTGAAGATAGATAGATAGATACTCTTTATTGCACAACATACAAAACTAAAAAGCTAGGTAAACAGAGATACAATGTACAATTTAGGCGGTCTTATCGATGGGAGCGATCTCTACCAGACAACCTTCAGGTAAAGGACATTAGCTAGAAGAGGGGAGGGTGGTGCAATCCTTTTGATTTTGAATATTGATTAAGTAAATTTATAGTATAAATACATATATCTAGATAATAAATAAATAAATAAACACGTTATCATACACTAATATATACGAATGTTAACTTACTATAATACAATATAACCTACACAAATTATATAAAATTATATAAAATATACTACTATAAGGTTATAATAGAGAAGATATATTTTATACCTACAATATATGGATGGATCTGGGAGAGGACTAACGACCACGAGCGTCAATGACAGGAAAGGAAGACAGGTGAAGTTAATAAAAAAGGATCAGTTGGGGAGAGGGTTTCAGTTTTCAAGGAAGTGTGCTTTGACCCGAGCCTTAAAGATGGGCAGGGATGGGGACTGTCTAATTGGTAGAGGTAGGGAGTTCCATAGGCGAATTGACTGGACTGTAAAGGATTGAGTATATGAATGAGTGGAATGGGGAGGAAATCTAAGGTGGAGATGTTTGGATGATCGCATATGACCCCGCGTAGGCTGCAGAAACTGGAAACGCTCCCGAAGGTAAGACGGTGATTTTGGACTGAAAAGTATGGAGTATAATAGAAAAAGAATATGGGAGTCACGGCGGAGACGAATGGGGAGCCATTTTAGACGAGTTCGGTACTCTGAGACATGGTCATATTTGCGCAGACCGAAGACAATGCGGATACAGAAGTTTTGCAGACGTTCAAGTTTGTTAAGAAGGTTCTCATTAAGGTCAAAGTAACAGCAGTCTGCGTAGTCGAGAATGGGGAATAGAAGTGCTTGTACAAGTGCAATTTTGGTGGGTATTGGTAGGAAGTTGCGTAATCGGTTAAGAGATCCTGCTGCAGCAAATATTTTCCTGCTGACCTCAGTGACCTGTGCTGTCCAGGCCAACGAGTTATCCAATTGAATGCCAAGGTTTTTTACTGTTTTGCTGTAAGGTATTGGAACTCCGTCAAAAATTATAGAAGGCAAGGTATTCCAGTTGATTTTGGATATCATCCTCCCACTTCCAATGATTATCACCTGCGTTTTATTAGGGTTGACCAACAGCCCAAACGACCTGCTCCAGGCTGAAATCCGTGTTAAGTCTGCGTTTACTATTTGTACTGTACCGGAAAGGTTATTGAGGCTGCCCTGCATATGAATCTGGAGATCGTCTGCATATAAGTGATAAGAAGAAGAGAGGTTATGAGTAATAGAATTTATGAAGATAGCAAAAAGGAGAGGAGACAGTACGCCACCTTGCGGCACGCCGGCACTAATTTCGCACCATGCGGATAGAGAGTCACGGCGCGGATACGCTGCCGACGGCCATTCAAGTAACTACGAAACCAATCAATAACCGTTGGAGATATGTTAAGAGAATAAAATAATCCAAGCAGGATGTCAAAATCTACAGTGTTAAAAGCGTTGCTAAAATCCAGCAGCGCTAAGACGGTAAGGCGCTTTTCGTCCATACCCTTGCGGATATCATCTGTGATTTTGACTAAGGCTGTAGCCGTGCTATGACCTGGACGAAAGCCGGATTGAAATGGATTAAGTAGTTGGTTTTGGGACAAGAATGTGCTTAGCTGCTGATGAACAACACGTTCGAGGACTTTGGAGAGGAAAGGAAGGATAGATATGGGTCTATAGTCAGAAAATGATGAGGGGTTCAACTTTTTAGGAAGAGGAGTTACTTGGGCATTTTTCCACGCTGTAGGGAAGGTGCTCGTGGAAAGGGAATGATTGAGTATGTGAGTTATGATGGGAGTAAGGATATCAAGGAGAGGAATGATCATGTTACGGCTGACGCCATCGCTGCCGATGGCGTTTGAAGCAATGGAAAGTATGTTCCTCTTAACATCACAATCCTCCATCACAATCAAATCCTTTGTCATTGCGTAGAGAGGTAGTATCGCTATTTGTCTTCTATCGCATCTACAATGGGGAGTCTTCCGAGGAGCTGTTCGGCCTTATTCCAGCTGCAAATTTTCACCATGGTACATCACGCCAGAACTCCAAATTCCACCCACATCGCTTGGATGGATTTTATTCCATGCGCTTCTCACGCCACTTCCTACCGAGCGTAGTAAAACTATGGAATCAGCTACCAACGATGGTGTTTCCGAACAGATACGACCTATGCCCCGTGTGTCGCAGATGTCCATGTGCAGCGGTAATCACTTACCATCAGGTGAGCCGTCTGCTTGTTTGTCCGCCATATTAAAAAATTAAGGATAATGACTCTACAGCTTTGATGCCAAAGTAATAAATAATCAGGGGGATAATTTTTTTTATTATGGCTCTACCCGAAGATAATTCGCCAATGTCAAGTAACTTATTGAGAATAATTAGGTAGTCAACAGTCGAAGTCAGTCAGAGTCACAGTCACTCAATAAAACGCCGGTGTTTTAGGTTTTATCGACCTACGGTTCAGCGGATATCACTCTAACAGCAATCGCAGGTTTTAAGACTCTATTTGGTCCAAGCAAGTTGACACGAGACAACTCACTCGACACACAATAGCAGTGTTAAAAACGATACAATCCAACGATTCTTATTATTAGAATCAAATTCGAACACTAAAAACCACTAGACACTAATTTGAAACCTTTGAATTGCATCAGCCCATGCGGCTTGTTTTAGCCTTACCCGCCGAATCATCAGGGAGATAAATCCTATAGAATACAGGAAAAAATCTGGCTGCCACTTGGAACAAAAAAGGACATATTCTTTCCTAGATGTACGTTCCGGTCACACTCA